>SJYQ01003851.1:442825-510815 GCA_006410935.1 Redunca redunca
GCTTTTAATTTTGATTAGATCCCATTTGTTTATTTTTGCTTTAATTTCCAGAATTCTGGGGGGTGGATCATAGAGGATCCTGCTGTGATGTATGTCAGAGAGTGTTTTGCCTATGTTCTCCTCTAGGAGTTTTATAGTTTCTGGTCTTACATTTAGATCTTTAATCCATTTTGAATTTATTTTTGTGTGTGGTGTTAGAAAGTGATCTAGTTTCATTCTTTTACAAGTTTTTGACCAATTTTCCCAGCACCACTTGTTAAAGAGATTGTCTTTACTCCATTGTATATTTTTGCCTCCTTTATCAAAGATAAGGTGTCCATAGGTGTGTGGGTTTATCTCTGGGCTTTCTATTTTGTTCCATTGATCTATATTTCTGTCTTTGTGCCAGTACCATGCTGTCTTGATGACTGTGGCTTTGTAGTAGAGCTTGAAGTCAGGCAAGTTGATTCCTCCAGCATATTCTGAACAGAGTAAAGCCTCAGAGATGAGCAGATAGGAAGGACACTGAGCAAATTTACTAAGACCTAAAGAGAAACTAACCATGAGAGTCTGTGAGGAAAATAAGGGCTTAACTTATCCCCAGAAAGAGCTGCAGTGGGCCTGCTGTGACACTGGTGGAGAAACACACCGCCTCAGCCCTGGAAGCTTGGCTGAAGCATGTGTTCCACCTGTCGATCATCAGACAGGCTCTCAGGAAGCACATTGGCAGCCTTCGTTGCTGTAACGTGCCTGCCGGGCACTAAGGCGATGCTATACCTTGTAGGAACCTACCTTGACATCCAGCTAACACAGCCCTGATGCTGGGAAAGATTGAGGGCCAGAGGAGAAGGGGACGATAGAGCGTGAGATGGTCGGATGGCATCACCAACTCGATGGATGTGAGTTTGAGCAAGCTCTGGGAGATGGTGGAGGACAGGGAAGCCTGGCATGCTGCAGCCCATGGGGTCACAAAGAGCTGGATGCGACTGAGCAACTGAAGAACGACAAAGCAGCCCAGGTTGCTGCTGGAATAGTTCATGTTCAGAACGTAGAACGGAAAACGTAGTTCACTGCGAACTGTGGTCGTTCACAGAGGCCAGGAGTGAGCTCCTGGAGGGTGTGGTTTTCAAAGTGGGCTCCTGAGTTTGTCTTTTGTGGTTTGTATTGGTTAGGGCAGGCACAGTAGCTGCTGTGTGGCCACTCTCAAAATAAACCCCTCTTCTGCAAATGTCAGTGTTCTTTATTATTTTGAAATATCCTCATTTACAAAAGTTTATGTGGGTTTGAAATCCATTTGCATTGCTATAAAAATTCAAGATTACATTACCAAGTGACAGAAAAGGATGTGCATTTAGATTTTTTAAATATAATTCAACTTGCTATATTTTAAAAAGCTTATTTATTTTTAACTGGAGTGAATCAGCCATAGGTATAGAAATGTCCCCTCCTTCTTGAATCTCCTTCCCACCTCCCACCCCATCCCATCCTCCTAGGTTGTCACAGAGCACCAGGCAGTTTTTAGGCAACTATATAAAAATGGATAAATGGTTAAAAAATTTTTTATCTCCATATGAATAGAGACTTTTTTTGGTGTGACTCTGAAGGACTTAAAAAAAATCGTCATTAAAATCATGATAAGGAATTGCCAATAGCCAGCTCAATCATAAAATACCTATTTTCATGGAAGCAAACTCAAGTTTCTCAAGAAGTGGAAGTTCTTTATTTAGAAGTTTTATATAAAGTTAATTGTTAATAGTTTTTATATCACTTTCATTCTATTTTTTATGTTGTTACACTGTATTAAGAATATGACTTCTTTTTTTTTTTATGAGGCCCTGTATAGACACTCTCAAACCCATTCCAGTTTATCCCAATGTGTCAGATGAATATAATCACTTTTTATGTGGCGTATAACCTGAAAATGGTTGGCAAGCACTGCAGCGGTCTCCAGTGAATACTGATGAGCAAGGTAGAGTTTAAAACTAGTTTCACTACTTCTGTGTCTAGAGCTGTAGACAGTAAACCACCTTAGAGCAGATTTGTGCTATCCTGGGAAGAATCAATTGCATTATCCCATTTAAAAATAATTTTAAAGTAAGTACTCATTGCTTTAGGGGAAAATGCATAAGAGCATCTTTTTGTGGTTTGTCAGACACTGCTTTCCTCAGTTTTCCTTGGTATATAGAAACGGGTGTGGGGAAGAAGTTGATATATTCCCACAAAGGATGAGGATCCTCCTAGAAAGAAAATGATCAAGACACCAATTGGTTTTCTTTTGAGATTCACTGTTGTCATAATAAACTTCTGTGATAGATTAAGATGGCTCTAAGGCTCCCATTGACCTTGAAGAGGAGCTCATCTTTTAAGAAATGGAAATCCTGATTGGTGACTGCAATTTATGACTGCCTATGTCATGAAAGGAAGAGTAATTTAGCTTTTTTCTCAAGCAAAGTATCTCCTCCCTATCCAGATGCTCTGACCTGGAGACCAGTATTTGAGACTAATGGATACATTTTATGGATATAAATTAAGTATGGATTCTTACTTAGGAGTTGAATACCTGGGAGCCCAAGTAGAATACTTCCTTAAGTGATTGTAATAGTAAAAGGAATGTGGTCATTGTTCCTCAAGGTAAAATAAAACAAAAATTCACATACCAGGTTCAGAGAAATCATCTCCAAAACTTTGTGAGATTAGTTTTCAGTGGCAACGATGGCAGCTTAAAACAGAGCCTGACGTTGATAGATCAGACTCTTCATTTGTGTTTATTTGGCATTTGGAAATGGATCATTTCTTTGTTCTAGGCAAGTTTCTTTGGTACTCAGAACATTTAACTTATATGCAGAGTACATCATGAGAAACGCTGGGTTGGAAGAAGCACAAGCTGGAATCAAGATTGCAGCAAGATATATCAATAACCTCAGATATGCAGATGACACCACCCTTATGGCAGAAAGTGAAGAGGAACTAAAAAGCCTCTTGATGAAAGTGAAAGAGGAGAGTGAAAAAGTTGGCTTAAAGCTCAACATTCAGAAAACTAAGATTGTGGCATCTCTTCATGGGAAATAGATGGGGAAACAGCAGAAACAGTGTCAGACTTTATTTTTTGGGCTCCAAAATCAATACAGATGGTGATTGTAGCCATGGAATTAAAAGACGCTTACTCCTTGGAATAAAAGTTATGACCAACCTAGGTAGCATATTCAAAAGCAGAGATATTTCTTTGCCCACAAAGGTCCATCTAGTCAAGGCTATGGTTTTTCCAGTGGTCATGTATGGATGTGAGAGTTGGACTGTGAAGAAAGCTGAGCGCCGAAGAATTGATGCTTTTGAACTGTGGTGTTGGAGAAGACTCTTGAATCCCTTGGACTGCAAGGAGATCCAACCAGTCCATCCTAAAGGAGATCAGTCCTGGCTGTTCATTGGAAGGACTGATGCTGAAGCTGAAACTCCAGTACTTTGGCCACCTCATGTGAAGAGTTGACTCATTGGAAAAGACTTTGATGCTGGGAGGGATTGGGGGCAGGAGGAAAAGGGGATGACAGAGGATGAAATAGCTGGAAGGCATCACCGATTCGATGGACATGAGTTTGAGTGAACTCCGGGAGTTGGTGATGGACAGGGAGACCTGGCGTGCTGTAATTCATGGGGTCACAAAGAGTTGGACATGACTGAACGATTGAACTGAACTGAACTGAAGGGAAGGAAAAAAAGAGGGTGAAAGGGTTGGATAGGGAAGGGGTGGATGGGTGGGGAAAGAGACAGACAAACACACTTTGGTGTTGGATAGCCATGTTGGCCAGGCATGGGCTTGAGTAATGAGTTAAAATATTATGAGTAGATTTGACTATAAGTAGTGGAAGGTCCCAACTAAATAATATAGTAACATATATATGTGATATGATAAGCATTTTTAGAATTAGTTAAATTTAAAAATTTAGAATTTCTTCATTATAGGAATTTCAAACTTGAGAACCAAATTAGGAAGCCAATAATTATAACTTTAGAAAAGTATATGAAGAGCACTGTAAAAGTACAAACTTTAAGTAGTTTCAGACAAAAATATTTGGTACCAAAAATCTCCATAATTCATCTGCATACTTAAATGCATGAAAATGAACATTTCGATGCAGACGGGCAAGGGATAAAGAAATTGACATATTTAATGAAAAAGGTGAAAAAAACCTCTCAAAGGAAAAAACATCCTCCAGGACAGAGATATTTCCTTTAATCATACCTGAGGTTGCATCCGTATGTAACATTTTCTTTTTCTATCTTCAGATATTTCTCTCTGTCTGCCTTCGTTTCTGTTTATACATGCACACACGTGTAAGTATGTGTCTATACCGTCTTACATGTGTATGTGTGTTAATACATATGTTTATACTAAATTGGTTGGTAAATAAAGTGTGACTACAGCGTGTTGACTGCTTCTCAATGAATTTTTTTGTGTGCTTATTTGTTTCTTTGTTTTCATCATATAATATGTAGGTAAGAATATCTCTTAGCAGGTTAACATGCAAGCAGCATATTTCAAATAGTGTTGCCTTAGCAAGGGTTCTTTTTGTCAGTGGGCCATATTTTAGATGTATTCCAATGGCAATACCAAATGTAGTCATTGACTGCATTCTTCTGATCCCTGTGTGCTTCAGCAAAGAAGAAATGTTAAGAGATGTTATATATACACACTTTGTGTTTGAGTTTCAAATCGGGGACTTTCTTTTCTGAGAAGTTACGAAGGCCAGAATTATCAACTGTACTCAACTGTTGCACTCAAGGGATCATTAGATGTATGTGAGTTCATTACAGGGTAGACTTGGGTATGAAGTCTTTATCCATCAATATAGTCAGTTTTAGCCTCGGGCTATAAACTATGTGAAAACATCTTGGCATTTTATTTTCAATTGAAGTATAGTTGATGTATAATTTTGTGTTAGTTTCTGCTGTACAGCAAAGTGATTCAGTTGTACACACATGTGTGTATACTTTTTTACGTTTTTTTCCCATCATTTTTATTAAATGATTTTGAATATAATTCCCTGTGGTATGCAGTAGGATCCTGCTGTTTGTTTATTTTATCTGTAGTCATTTGTATCTGCTAATCGCAAACTCCTAATTTATCTTTGCTCCTCTGTTCCCCTTTGGTTACCATGAGTCTGTTTTCTGTGTCTTTGAGTCTTCTTCTATTTTGTAAATAAGTTCATTTGTATATTTTTAGATCTGCATGTAATTGATATCATATGATATTTTTTTTTCTGGTCTACTTAGTACAGTATATCTCTAGGTCCATCACTGTTTCTTCAAATGGCATCATTTCCTTTTTTTAAATTACTGAGTAATTATATATATATTTATATAGAAATGATAAATCTTTATCTGTTTATCTGACAGTGGAAATTTAGGTTGCTTCCATATCTTGGCTATTGTAAATAGTGTTGCTATGATTATTGAGGTGCATGTTCTTTCAGATTAGTTTTCTCTGGATATATGCCCAGGAGTGGGATTGCAGGATCATATGCTAACTCTTTTTTAGTATTTTGGGGAACTTTCATATTGCTTTCTATAGTGGCTGTACCAATTTACATTCACACCAAAGTGTACTCTTGGCCTTCTTATTCAAGGTTAACACTTGTAGCTATGGCTATATGAAAAAGTGATACCGAAATATTAGTACCTAACCTTGGTATGAGCAATGGTTTTGAATAACTTAGGAATGGGCCATTTCTCTTTGCTTCAAAGGTTCATTTTATTTTTTTTTTTTTAAGGATGGCATGAATACTTATCAGTCATTCTAGCTTGCATTTGGAATTAATAATCAGCAAAGGGCTTATCATATTTGATTTTTTCTCTAAATTTACAACTAAATGTGTGCTTCATATTTCCATTTTGCAGTGAAAACAGCCCAACCTTAATCTTCACTATTCTAAGAGTAACTTAGGTCAAGCCTACAAGCATTTGGACTTTGAACAATAGATCTTCCATATAAGAAGAGAGATTACTTAGATTTTAGAAGAATGTGGAGGGTTGGCAATTTATTCAGAGTCTAGGCAATGTGAAATATTACTGCAGTAACTTAAAGTTACCTTTTTTCCTTGTTTGCCATCGTTTCCCTCAGGAGCAGGGTAAGACATTGTGTCTGTGTTTACCTAGTGTAAGGAATGGGAATGTCATACAGAGTTGTGCCCAATTCTCAGTGGCCTGCAAGGCACATGTTTATTGAGTCTGAGAGAGCTCTAATGTGAGGATGGAATGGGGAGGGGTCTGCTCCTAACCCATGGAGTTTAAACAACCCCCCCACCAGCCAGGTTTACCAGAACCAGATTACAGGATTTATTTCCAGGACAAGGATCTTCCAGTGTACTTTCATCAAACATACTTGGCAAATTTCTGCTGAGATATTTCAGCTTAAATTTATTATAACTTACTTTCCCCCTCATCCCAACGTGATTTATAGTAGAGGAGAATAGCAGGGGAGATGGATGGACTCACGGTTCTTTTCTTCACAGTCTTAAGAGTCATGAGTGAACTGTGGCTGTGAGTCTGTCACTGTGACCTAAAGCCCCGGTATTTTGATAATAGAACTAATACTTTAAGCAAAACTCAGGAATGAAAGAAAAATCTAGAAAACAGTCCGGTCCCTAAATATGATTATATACAGTTGGAGATCTATGAGTTTATATAGGTAAATCTCCACTGTTAACCATAGTCAGCTGTTCAGGAATTTATTTTTATTTAATTTTCACCATTTAAACTCTGTAGTCCAAATACCTGACTATGAAATTGTTCCATTCTGGAAACTGTGGAGAATTATTATACCATATAGTGCATATTCTACTGGTTATTATCCTTAGCAGCCATTATCTCCCACAGGAAGTGAGGAAGTTATGAGGTTTTTTCCCTTTGAACATTTTCAATAGGAAAAAATGGGAAATGGCTCTAAAAGAGGAATAAAAGTACAATTATAAAATGGTAACTGTATGCATTATTTTCATGTGCCTGTGCTGAGGGACCAGGGAGAAGACCCAGTGATAAGCAACTTTGCTGTTTTAGAGAAAGAAAAGAAAGTTTTACCAACTTTATTAGAATATGGGTAAAGAAGTAAAGTTCATAAAGAATTTTAAGAAGAAAGTCATCTTAATTTATGTTACAAAAGAAAAAGCCTCTAGATATACAGACACAATCTTTTTATTTTTCCTTTTTGACTTTAACACAAGCTAGAAGGCTTCAGTCTTTTCTCTAAGTGGATTTGAAACCCATAAGTAGCAAATGCTTTTTCTTTTCACTCAAGGGAACATAATTACATCTTAAGGGTTTGGGAACTCTCAAAACATATATGAAACTTGCTACTCCCAAGAGATTGCACTGGCTGAAAGTTTAAGTGGGTTAAAGAAGTATTTAGATAAATCCCTGGATGACTGAACCATAATCAGTCATTTAAAGGTAAATTCAGTTCAGTCGCTCAGTCGTGTCCGACGCTTTGTGACCCCATGAATCGCAGCACACCAGGCCTCCCTGTCCATCACCAACTCCCGGAGTTCACTCAGACTCATGTCCATCGAGTCAGTGATGCCATCCAGCCATCTCATCCTCGGTCGTCCCCTTCTCCTCCTGCCCCCAGTCCCTCCCAGCATCAGAGTCTTCCAATGAGTCAACTCTTCGCATGAGGTGGCCAGAGTACTGGAGTTTCAGCTTTAGCATCATTCCTTCCAAAGAAATCCCAGGGTTGATCTCCTTCAGAATGGACTGGTGATCTTAAATGGTTTTGGAACAAGTGGCCCCATATCAAATCCAGGAGAAAAAAGAGAAAGCTGTACACCAAATTTAAAGGAAATGAATCTGATGAAAATACCATTCTGTTATTGGGTAGATTATCAGGAAAATACAACTCTATATTTGTATGTAATTAACAACATGCTCTTATAATTTTATACAGAGCAAAAATAGAAGTAAATCAGTTATGGGATATTTTCAACACTCTACTTTCAATAGATAAAAGACGTAACAATTTGAAGAGCAAAATTATAAAAACTAACCTAATATTCCACTTGGTAACTGCAGAATGCACTTAGCTCCCCTCTGCACAATATATTTATAAAAATTGACCACAGACTGACTCATAAAGCAAATCTCAACAAATTTCCAAGAATTCAGTCGCTCAGTCATGTCCAACTCTTTGCAACCCCATGGACTGTAGCATGCCAGGCCTCCCTGTCCATCACCAACACGTAGAGCTTGCTCAGACTCATGTCCATTGAGTCAGTGATGCCATCCAACCATCTCCTCCTCTGTCATCCCCTTCTCCTCCTGCCTTTAGTCTTTCCCAGCATCAGTGTCTTTTCCAGGGAGTCAGCTCTTCGCATCAGGTGGCTGAAGTATTAGGATTTCAGCTTCAGCATCAGTCCTTCCAGTGAATATTCAGGATTGATTTCCTTTAGGATGGACTGGTTTGATCTCCTTGCAGTCCAAGGCACTCTCAAGAGTCTTCTTCAACACCACAGTTCAAATGCATCAATTCTTCCAAGAGTGAGAGTCACACAAAGAGTATGTGTCCTGATTGCATGAATGAATTCATATGTGTATATATAAATAAATGAATATATGTGAAGTTACAGAGAGAGTAGCTATATAAATTTTGGATTGAGCCAACTTCAAAGAGAGGAAAATTGTTGGGGATAAAGAAGGGCATTACATAATAATAAAGTGGCTAATTCCCCAAGAAGATATAGGGCAACTTAACATGTGTGTGCCTAAAAGTATCAAAATATGTGAATAAAAAATGAACTGCAAGGAGGAATAGATTCACTATTATTGCTAGAGATGTCAACACCCCCTTTTTTCAGATATAATTCCAACAGGTAGAAAATCAGTAAAAGTGAAAGTGAAAGTCGCTCAGTTGTGTTGACTCTTTGTGATCCCATGGACTATACAGTCCATGGAATTCTCTAGGCCAGAATACTGGAGTGGGTAGCCTTTCCCTTCTCCAGGAACTTCCCATCACAGATCTTGAACCCAGTTCTCCCACATTGCAGGTGATTCTTTACCAGCTGAGCCACAAAGGAAGCCCAAGAATACTGGAGAGGGTAGCCTAGCCCTTCTCCAGCCGATCTTCCCAACCCAGGAATTGAACCGGGGTCTCCTTCACTGCAGGTGGATTCTTTACCAACTGAGCAATCAGTAAGGGCATAGTTTAACTCAACAATATTGTCAGTCAACTGGATATAATAGACACTAATACCCTACTTCCAACAACAGCAGATTACACATTCTTCTCAAGCTCAAATGAAACATTCATCAAAATAGACCATATTCTGGGCCATAAAACTTACCTTAACAAATTTGAAAAAATAGAAGCCATTCACTGTCTGCTCTCAAACAACATTGAAATTAAAGTAGAAATTGATAGACTCTGGAAAAAATTTGGCAGTTAAACAACACACTTTTAAATAACACTTGAATCAAAGAAGAGATCTTGAGACTTTAAAAATATTTTGGTATAAATAAAAATGAAAGTTAACTTGTCAGTATTTGTGAGATGCAATTAAAGCAGTGCTTAGAGGGGAATTTATAGCNTTTCTGAAAGAAAACACTGGGGAATATCTTTGCAAGCTTGATACAGGAAAATATTTATTAAATTTTATTTAAAATTCACTAAACATAAAAAACAAAAATTGTCCTTAATGGAAATCAACATTAGTGATTTGAAAGATGTCATTTTAAAAAGTGAAAAAGCAGCTGAGATGATAAATAGGTGTGTTCTTGAACAAAATAGCACCCTCTTCACAGTGGATCGAACAGCTATTTTCTTATATACCTACTCTATAAACAGTTTCCCTTTATGAAAATATAGGCAGAATGAAGCAGAAATTTCCCAATGAAATATTTCATAGACTACTGATGAAATACTCTCGCCTGGAAAATCCCATGGATGAAGGAGGGAGCCTGGTAGGCTGCAGTCCATGGGGTCGCTAAGAGTCAGACATGACTGAGCGACTTCACTTTCACTTTTCACTTTCATGCATTGGAGAGGGAAATGGCAACCCACTTCAGCGTTCTTGCCTGGAGAATCCCAGGGACGGGGGAGCCTGGTGGGCTGCCGTCTATGGGGTTGCACAGAGTCGGACACGACTGAAGTGACTTAGCAGCAGCAGCAGCAGCAACTGATCCAGGAAGCGTAGAATAACTCAGAAATATATGCTTATTCAGATATACATACACATAAACATACAGATTTTAAAAATTCCAGTCTTTATGTTACTTTTTATTAGATGCAGTTCTGGAGCCATCTCTTTAAAACATGACAAAGCCTCCTGGATGTCTGACACGTGTCATCAGTGAGGTGGTCACTTTTCCCCTGACTCTCGTACAGCCCTGGAGCAGGAAGCCAGAACCGTGCCCAGTCATTAGCGACTCAGCACTGAGTCCAGCTGCGCAGCTGTGCTGCTTAAAGGTCTCTTGATGACAAGTGAATCCTACAATCTCTAATGTTTCATTGGCGGTTTGAATGGAAAATTTCGTAACATCCTCCTATATACAGGCTTGCCTGGTAGCTCAGCTGGTAAAGAGTCTGCCTGCAATGCAGGAGACCCCAGTTCAATTCCTGGGTCGGGAAGATCCCCTGGAGAAGGGGTAGGCTACCCACTCCATGGTCTTCCCTGGTGGCTCAGCCAGTAAAGAATCTGCCTGTAATGCCCAGTTTCCAGTTTTGACTAGAAATCGTACCAGGCATCCTGTGCACTGAACTGTGTATTTTTCTGAATCTTTTTTACTTCTAAAGAGTGTGCTGACTGCTGTTGATGAGACTAAGGCCATGTTCCACCATGGAACAACCTGCTGCTTCTACCTTCATTGATTTCTGGCTTGTACCGCTCACCAGGGAGTAACCGTTAAAATCTCCCGTGGACAGGGAGAGCATGTCACTGCAGTGTTCAGACAGCTTCTGTCACCAAGTAACTGTCAGACTTTTCCATAACCTAACTGTACCCATATTCAGGGAAAGAGGATTTTAGTTTGTGTGGTTAGAAAGGAAAATTTACCTAAAAAGTGTCTATTGCAACATCAAAATGTTTATGTTTTCTTTTAGTTTGGTGTTCCTTTAATTGAAAAGTTACATGCCAATTGTTTTCAGTCGCTAAGTCGTGTCTGACTACTTGTGACCCCATGGACTGCAGCACGCCAGCTTTCCCTGTCCTCCACTATCTCCTAGAGTTGGCTCAAGTTCTTGTCCATTGAGTTGGTGATGCTGCATAACCATCTCATTCTCTGTGTCCCTCTTCTCCCTTTGCCTTTTCATTGTTCATAGTGTTAATATTGTTTCAATTATTGAAATGACATTAACATTATAAATAATGAAAATCAAGACTTCTACCTTGGGACCTCTAATCTCCCTCTGTAGGGAGGACCATTCTGATTGGTTTCTTGTTTATGTACCACCAGAAATGGTACATAATTTTGTGTTTTATGATGTATACTATGGATGTGATGTGTATGTGTGTCTACACCAAAAAAAAAACACAACCAACCAAAAAAACAAAAATAAAGGGGAAACATAAAACAGACAGACTTCTGCATAATATATTTTACACTTTCATATGATAAAATTCACTCCTTTTGTTGTTAAGTTCTATGTATTTCCAAAATGCATACAGTCTTTTAAACAACATAAAATACAGAAGAATTCTGTCTCTCCTTCCCCGCCTAAACAGTCCCCCACGCTGTCTCTTGTGGTCAGATCTTCTCTCAGCAGTTCACTTCTGGAGCTCACTGATCTGTTTTCCTCCCTAGGGTCTTGCCTTTTCCAGAATATCGTATAAGTGGAATCATACAGTACATAACCTTTTCAGTATAACCTCTTCCACTTAGCAAAATGTATTTGAGATTCATCTATGTTGTATGTATCGACAGTTTGTTTTTATTGCTAAATAGTATTTCTTTGTATGGATGTCCCACAGTTTCTTTATCCATTTCTCAGATGAAGGGCATCTGGGTGGTTTCCAGTTTTGGTGGTTAAGAACAAAGCTGCTATCAACGTTTCATGGGTAGATTTTTGTGGGAGCATCGGGTTTTGTTTCACTGGGGCGATTACCTAGGAGTACATATATATTGCTTTTAATCTGTTTTGAACATTATTTGATATTAGCACTAAAAACACATATAAATACATACACACACATACACCCCCCTCACAAACCTACTTTTCTGGAGAAGATGGAGTGCAAACTAAAGCCCCTCTGACATTGCTCAGAAATATACCCCCTGGTGTTAAGAAGGGTTCACTTCTTTTCTTTGCTGGAACTTCCTAATTTTCTAAAATGAACAACTATGTCTTGTCTGTCTAATAAGGGAACAGCAACAAACACTGGGTCTGATTTTGGAAAATGCTTTTAAAAATGATTCTAATTGGCTGGCTTAATTTCTTGAAATATTTTAAGGTTTTATAACTAAATTCAAGCAACAGTTCCTCAAGTCTGTTTGAGTGCATAATCACCAGCTGCCCAGCCTATTGGAGCATTTTGTTTGTTAAAGTTTTTTTGACTAATGGTATTGTCCTATGTTGGTATCCAAGGAATTCACGTATAAGAAATCTTGGTCAATGACTTGGCTGGTTACAGCAGTTTGAAAGCATTTAATTAAATGAAATAATTGGTTATGTGGACCAACGGCAGGCTAGATGTTTAAGCGTTATGTAAATAGCTGTCTGTAATTTTACCAAGAAGGAAAACATAAATGAGCATAAATAGAAGTGTAAATTTAGGAAACTTAAGTAGAAATTTATAAAGTTTCTTAGCACCTAACTCTGTCAGATTGCTGCTCCCTTGACTATATTTGTGAGCATTTCAAGGCATCTGGCCACTTTGATTTGTAGGTATAGTAACATGGAGATTAAATTGAGGCACTTACCATATATATCCATTATAATTTAGAAATTAGAGGATCCTTGTTAAGGAAAACTCCTGACTTGTGGATTGCCTTGTGTTATGGGCTATAGGTTAGGTGCTTTCTATATGTTTCCCAGCCCTGATTTCAGATGGAAAAATGGGGAAACCCAGAAGAATAATCAGATGTTGGGAAAAAAGGAGCCAAAGGTGACTCAGATTTCTAGTCCAAGTGACAGGATAGATGTAGTGAACTATTGATAAAGTAGAAGTAAAAAAGGTTTTGCAGGGGGGTGTGCATGTATGTATATTTGTGTATGTGTCCATGTATTTGGGGGGAAAGTTCCATTTTCATTATCTTAAGGCAGAATTCCCTGCAGGATGTTCAGGTAAAGGTGTCAATTAGGCAGTTAGCTGTATAAATGAGTCTGAAGCTAAAGAGAGTTGGAGAGTTGTATTTAAGAGTGATTAACTCTCCAGCTTAGTTTTAAAAATTCAAGAAACCTAGAATGAAACAAAACATGAAAGATTATCTCAGTGTTCAGGTTGCCTTAAATTTCTTAAAATAGCAACAAGCAGAAGTCAGATGCCTCTTATGTTTCTGTTCTCTGGTGTCCTCCAAGGAAGATAATTAACTCTCCTTGGGCTCAACACTTCCAGGTACAACATGGAAATGATACAAACTGTCTTTTACTTCTGTCTCAGCAGTCTTCAGCTAGATCATTCCAATGCCTAAACTTTTAATTAATCCCCTTTGCAACTGGGTTAATTCTTCCTAGATGCTTAGCAAATGCTGCATTAACAATTCATAGTCCTAATTAATGACATACTTATAAAAGTTCCTAGAAACCCTAACTTTCTTTAGAGAGTAAATGTACCTGTTATCACAGTCAACAATCAGATCAGTTAAATTAGCCATTATGAATATTATGTTTTTATTGATGGTATCAGTCTTTAGTAAAAAGATGAAATTTGGCTTTTTCTGCCCTATTCTAATCCTTAGTTTCTTAGGGTTCCCCTTAAGATACTTGATTACTCTGTGATTAGCTAGCCCCTCATTGAGGATCATTTTCAATACTTTTTGAACCACATATACTGTTCTTATCTGTCTTATGCATTCTGCTCATGGTGCTGTATATTTCCAGAACTTACTTTCTTCTCAAAATTTTGAGAAACTTTCCCATCTATCACCTCCACTCTTGTCTTCTCAGAGTTTGTCTTTTGTTAGCAAATGTGAGATGGCAAAGACAATAATCTTTAGTTCTAACAATAATGACTTGATTATTTGTTTTATTATGTACTTTGTGTGGGGCTTCCCTGGTAGCTGAGCTGGTAAAGAATCCACCTGCCATGCAGGAGACCCTGGTTCGATTCCTGAGTCGGGAAGATCCCCTGGAGAAGGGATAGGCTACCCACTCCAGTATTCTTGGGCTTCACTGGTGGCTCAGAGAGTAAAGAATCTGCCTGCAATGCAGGAGACCTGGGTTCGATCCCTGGGTTGGGAAGATCCCCTGGAGGAGGGCATGGCAACGCATTCCCATATTCAAGCCTGGAGAATCCACATGGACAGTGGAGGCTGGTGGGCTACAGCAGTCCATTGAATCACAAAAAGTCAGACATGACTGAGCGACTAAGCGCAAAGCACACGTACTTTGTAGACGTTTTTCTTAGTAAATACCTCTCTCAACTATTGGAATTCCCAATGTCTACAACATATGATTACTAAAGTACATAGAAGCAGTATATTTTTGTCAAATTCTTTTAATATTTTTGTGGTTTATGGAATATCAGTGTAAGAATTACTTATATTGTCAGATGTTACAGACTTTGGCAGGAAACAGAGATTGATAAATAATTTCTTGGTTAATGATAAGAATTAATAAATGGGAATTAGTATTATTTGAGGTTTACACTTAAGAGGAAAAAAGTCTTGTGCCTACTGTTGAAATTAAATATTAAATGTTAACAGTTGTGCTACTAGCAAGCTGATTCTTAGGTGTATGTGTGTATATACTGTTTTCTTAGGTGGACGTGTGTATATACTGTAAGCGAGGGGGATCAATCATTTCAGAATGGAGACAGATTGAAAGACTCTGGCAAGTGGCAGATTTTGTTTGTAAATTTAGTTCTTTCAGTGATCACCCCTTGGTAAATGATCAATGAAAAAAACAGAACTATTTTGCAATAGAAGCAAAATAAACACATTTAGCCTTTAAGATTAAAAAAAAAGCCTTAACAATAATGGCTGGCATTTCTGCTGTGGCATCCTCAGTTGTGATTACAGATAAAAAGCAAATAATCCTTTACTTTGAGATTGCAAGTCACCATAGAGAGCCGTAAAGTAAGAAATCCAGTGAATAATCATGGATAAGACGATGTAGATTTTTCTAATCCAACTATAGATGCAGGATCTTGATGATAATGAGATTAGAGTTGCAGGGCAATGTAGCATTTAACAATTAGAATAAGATTATACAATCTTAGAGGAATCACTAATATTTTCATAGTGTGTGGATAGTGTTTCTGAAAAGCATTAATTTGTCCTATCTCAAATTTGCACCACTTTAAATTATAATTTCTTAAGTATAATCACTTAATAGAATATTAAACAGCAGAGACATTACTTTGCCAACAAAGGTCTGTCTAGTCAAAGTAATGGTTTTTCCAGTAGTCATGTATGGATGTAAGAGTTGGACTGTAAAGAAAGCTGAGCGCAGAAGAATTGATGCTTTTGAACTGTGGTATTGGAGAAGACTCTTGAGAGTCCCTTGGACAACAAGGAGATCCAACCAGTCCATTCTAAAGGATATCAGTCTTCGGTGTTCTTTGGAAGGAATGATGCTAAAGCCGAAACTCCAGTACTTTGGCCACCTCGTGTGAAGAGCTGACTCTTTGGAAAAGACTCTGATGCTGGGAGGGATTGGGGGCAGGAGGAGAAGGGGATGACAGAGGATGAAATGGTTGGATGGCATCACTGACTCAGTGGACATGAGTTTGGGTGAACTCCGGGAGTTGGTGATGGACAGGGAGGCCTGGTATGCTGTGGTTCATGGGGTCTCAAAGAGTAGGACATGACTGAGTGATTGGACTGAACTGAACTTGAATTTATGTATATCAGTTTATAATATCAATACAAAGGATATGTGTTAAATGAGTGTACAAATATCAAGTATGAAGCTAAATGTTGTAACACTAAGTTAAGTTTTAGTGATAAAATAGGGAGGAATATGGACATGATTGCTATCCATGTGCAACTTAGACAGTAGTGGGGGAAAAAAGAAATATTCATCAAATAAAGTCTACCAAAGAGGGATATTGAGAAGACACAGTACTGTAAAACTGTACAGTGGTAGTGGTAGTGTTTTTTACTTAGTCTAAAAGGTTATGGAAAGCTTTTCTAATGATATGATACTTGAACTGAGATCCCAAGGAATAAAGAGAAATTATTCAGGCAATATGAGGAAGGAAGATGACTAGGAAAAGGGATTAGCATATGTGAGACTCAGATTGTGTGAGAGAGAAAGGTGGGCCTGTGGCCTGGAGGTAACCCAGGGACCAGTGAAGAGGTGGGGGGCCAAGAGCAGACTAAAAGAAAGAAAGAAAGTGAAGTCGCCCAGTCGTGTCCAACTCTTTGCAACCCCGTGGACTGTAACCTACCAGGCTCCTCTGTCCATGGGATTCTCCAGGCAGGAATACTGGAGTGAGTTCCCATTTCCTTCTCCAAGGGACCTTCCCAATCCAGGGACTGAACCTGGGTCGCCCGTGTTGCGGGCAGACACTTTAGTGTCTGAGCCACGAGGGAAGCCAGACTGGGCAGCTCGCAATAGTCATGGGGCAGGTCATGGCAGGACCATGTAGAAGAATACATGTCTTTATCCTGAAGGCACTGGAAAACCACCCAAGAGTCTTAACCAGGGTTGGTCAGGAGATTAGGGTGGTGGTGTTACCCCGGGACTTAAAGAGGGGCCAGAGTAGATGCAAGTAGATGTTGGAGTAGTCAAGGAAAAGACGGTGGTGGCTTAGACAAGGGTGATAAGATAAAGAGGAATTCGTAGATTAAAGAGATATATAAGATAAAACTCACAGATCCTGATGAAGAAAGGTGTGATGGAAACACGTGCTGACTCTTAAATTTCTGGTTTGTACAACTGGCTGAATGGTGAGCCATTTACTGTAATGGGAAACTCTAGGAGAGAGCCAGTTTCAGGGAAGAAAATCAGGAGACTTGGTTTTCACCTTGCTTATTTGACATTTTCATGAGTTGTTTAAGAGGAATCACAAGTTCACATTTGGATAAGCAGGTCTGTAACTAAGAAAAGAAGCTTAGGATGAAAGAGAAGTATTTCTGAGTCATCTGAAAATAAACAGTAATTAAAGCTGCACCTATAAATAAGATCTCCCAGGGGTAAAATATTGAGTGAGAAAATGTATGAACTCAAGGCTGAGTCTTAAAGAACTTGTATTTACTGGCTTAGGTTGAAGAGAACAAACTTGAAAATTTGGCAAATACTATCAGAGAGGTAGGAAAAAAAAAATCTGGAGATCATTTATCAGGAAATCCCCCCAGATGATTATTTTCCTTACAAGGGAGTACTTAAGAAATTTGAATGTTGATTATACATGAAGAAAGATGAAGACTAGGCAAAATCAATAGGTTTTAATGACTTGGAGATCACGGATGATCCTTGGAAAAATAGTGCTGGGGAAATGCATAAGCAGAAAACCAGACTGACAAGTATTGAACAGTGCATGGAAAGATGAGAGATTGAAATCTAGGGTTTTGATGTGTGTTTTGAAAAATATGGCTATGAGAAAGAGAGTGCATTACCAAACGGGGTTGAAAAGGTGTGGGATTTTCACTTTATTTCTTATTTGTTTTAATGGGACAGATTGAGAGCATTTAATAACAGTTCAAAGGAACTGCAAGGAAGGGAGAAGGTGAATTATAAGAATAAAGTGTATGTTGTTAAAAATGAATTAGATTGATCTTGGATAGAAGCAGGTTCTCGTCCAAAATAGAAGAGAATGGATGCAGATGAAGAAGGCTTACATGCTTGGTTTCAGGGAAGTGGACATCTCATCTGAGAGTTTCTGTTTTCTCTACAGATTCGTCTACTGAGTGCAGAGTAGGAGAGGAGGGGGAGATCTGTAGTAGGCACGTGTGGAAAGTTTAGAGGAAATCTGAATTACCCAGACAGACTTAACAGCATTTCGAGGTATAGGGAGGCCTCAGTGAAGGTCTCTCTCTCTGTCTTTTTTTCAGAAGTTCCAATCTTGTATAATTTCATCAATACTCATGGCAGACAGTTGAACTCACCCAAAGTTGGAGGCAAAAGGAAAGTTAGGAATCTACAAGAATATTAGTAACACACAATACAACCAATTAGGTCCTCTATAAAACCAGCAATCTTAACAACTCATTCTCTGTCTTGTAGCAATGCCTATTTCTGACTTTCCCCTTCCCCTCAGAGTTCAAATCCTCCGTCACCTTCCACTGCCCTTTGAGAAGATGAAGACCTCCCTAATTGGTAGGGAAAATAGAAATGGTCTGAGAGCGATTTACCCCATTTTCTTGAGATTAAACATTCAAAGTAGTGATTACCATGGAATTTGAGCTTCATAAAGAAGAGAGTGAAGAAATGGGAAGGAGGGGCTGATGGATTGAAGGTTTCCTTCCGCACTTAACTCTTACATAAATATTTATAATCTTTCCAGTATCTGAGTTATTTTTAATAGAAATATTCTCTTGCTTCAAATAATTAGAAGATTTACCTACTAATGTTTCTTCTTGTTTTATTTGATCTTTCATTCACTTTTTACAGTGAATTGCCATGGTGAACACGGAAATGTTTTCACAGAGTTACCCACCCCCCACATATATTTGTGGAGTCTGGACCCTCCTCACATCTACACACACACACACACACACACACACACACACGTGGAGTCTGGACTCTCCTCAAATCTACACACACACACACACACGTGGAGTCTGGACCCTCCTCACATCTTTGGGTCGTGACAGTGATGCTTAGCTCAGATGTTTGAAGGATGATGTTAATGAGGCCAGATCTGTTTAGCATCATTTTCTTCTTTGGCTTCAAAGTGACCCCTCTCTTCCTGCTCTTGTTAACTCTCTCACATGAGTGAAAGTGAAAAGTCGGTCAGTCATGTCTGACTCTTTGCGACCCCATGGGCTGTAGCCTGCCAGGCTCCTCTGTCCATGGAATTCTCCAGGCCAGAATACTGGAGTTGCTGTTCCCTTCTCCAGGGAACCTTCCCAACCCAGGAATCTGACCCAGGTCTCCCGCATTGCAGTCACATCAATAGACTATTTAATCTCCCAAGGAAATACAGGAGCGTGGCACAAACATGAATAAAAAACATCAATAATATGGAAAGAAAATCCAGCTCTCATGTGTTCTTGATGGGCTGTTCTTTATAAAATAATAAACTATCCTCCTAAATGGATTTGATATTTTTAATGTAACTTTGCATCTGTTTCAAGGTTGAGAAAAGAATTTAGCTATCTCCGTTTGTGAAATCTGAGATTCAGTGATGTCAAACAGCTTGCCCATCAAGGTAGCTGTATTTGCCATGTCTTTGATTTTCTGTATTTCTGATGCTTTGACACCTCGGGCCCTGGAGACTGTGGAGGGCTCCCCTCCAAGGATTGCCAGTTGCTAGGGAGAGTAAATAACTCACCGGTAGGTACACTTTTCAAACAGAAGCCGCCCACCTAGAGTCCAGGCGCCGATTCCACGTCTGTCAGGTGCTTGCACTCTGAGCCACCATCCGGCTAACTGATCTCCCCAGGGCCAGTGCCAGACAGCTAGAGGCAGCTCCTGTGCTCCAGGGTCTGCTGAAATTATCCACACTAGTCAACTCCAAGCCTGCTGACCCTGCCTCACCCATTCCTTCCTGAAGAAACCACAATAAGACCTCTTGCCTTCAGGTTCTGTCCCTTGCCTTGCTTGTAACCAACCCTGATGCTTTCCAGGGTAGCTCCCTGTGGCATGTCGTGCTCCTCCCCGTGGGTATAATGAGTAATAAGGCATCTTTTCAGTGGCAGTTAGAAGGGTGGGTCATGGTGGAGATGTCTGACAGAATGTGGTCCACTGGAGAAGGGAATGGCAAACCACTTCAGTATTCTTGCCTTGAGAACCCCATGAACAGTATGAAAAGGCAAAATGATAGGTTACTGAAAGAGGAACTCCCAAGGCCAGTAGGTGCCCAACACACTACTGGAGATCAGTGGAGAAATAACTCCAGAAAGAACGAAGGGATGGAGCCAAAGCAAAAACAATACCCAGCTGTGGGTGTGACTGGTGATAGAAGCAAGGTTCGATGCTGTAAAGAGCAATATTGCATAGGAACCTGAAATGTCAGGTCCATGAATCAAGGCAAATTGGAAGTGGTCAAACAAGAGATGGCAAGAGTGAACGTCGACATTCTAGGAATCAGCGAACTAAAATGGACTGGAATGGGTGAATTTAACTCAGATGACCATTATATCTACTACTGTGGGCAGGAATCCCTCAGAAGACATGGAGTAGCCATCATGGTCAACAAAAGAGTCCGAAATGCAGTACCTGGATGCAATCTCAAAAACGATAGAATGATCTCTGTTCGTTTCCAAGGCAAACCATTCAACATCACAGTAATCCAAGTCTATGCCCCAACCAGTAACGGTGAAGAAGCTGAAGTTGAACGGTATTATGAAGACCTACAAGACCTTTTAGAACTAACACCCAAAAAAGATGTCCTCTTCATTATAGGGGACTGGAATGCAAAAGCAGGAAGTCAAGAAACACCTGGACTAACAGGCAAATTTGGCCTTGGAATGCGGAATGAAGCAGGGCAAAGACTAATAGTGTTTTGCCAAGAAAATGCACTGGTCATAGCAGACACCCTCTTCCAACAACACAAGAGAAGACTCTACACATGGACATCACCAGATGGTCAACACCGAAATCAGATTGATTATATTTCTGCAGCCAAAGATGGAGAAGCTCTATAGAGTCAACAAAAACAAGACCAGGAGCCAACTGTGGCTCAGATAATGATCTCCTTATTACCAAATTCAGACTTAAATTGAAGAAAGTAGGGAAAACTGCTAGACCATTCAGGTATGACCTAAATCAAATCCCTTATGATTATACAGTGGAAGTGAGAAGTAGATTTAAGGGCCTAGGTCTGATAGAGTGCCTGATGAACTATGGACTGAGGTTTGTGACATTGTACAGGAGACAGGGATCAAGATCATCCCCATGGAAAAGAAATGCAAAAAAGTAAAATGGCTGTCTGTAGAGGCCTTACAAATAGCTGTGAAAAGAAGAGAGGCGAAAAGGAAAGACATAAGCATCTGAATGCAGAATTCCAAAGAATAGCAAGAAGAGATAAGAAAGCCTTCTTCAGCAATCAGTGCAAAGAAATAGAGGAAAAGAACAGAATGGGAAAGACTAGAGATCTCTTCAAGAAAATTGGAGATATCAGGGGAACATTTCATGCAAAGATGGGCTCGATAAAGGACAGATATGGTATGGACCTAACAGAAACAGAAGATATTAAGAAGAGGTGGCAAGAATACACAGAAGAACTGTACAAAAAAGATCTTCACGACCCTGATAATCACGATGGTGTGATCACTCATCTAGAGCCAGACATCCTGGAATATGAAGTCAAGTGGGCCTTAGAAAGCATCACTACAAACAAAGCTAGTGGAGGTGATGGAATCCCAGTGGAGCTATTTCAAATCCTGAAAGATGATGCTGTGAAAGTGCTGCACTCAATATGCCAGCAAATTTGGAAAACTCAGCAGTGGCCACAGGACTGGAAAAGGTCAGTTTTCATTCCAATTCCAAAGAAAGGCAATGCCAAAGAATGCTCAAACTACTGCACAATTGCACTCATCTCACATGCTAGTAAAGTAATGCTCAAGATTCTCCAAGCCAGGCTTCAGCAATACATGAACCATGAACTTCCTGATGTTCAAGCTGGTTTTAGAAAAGGCAGAGGAACCAGAGATCAAATTGCCAACATCTGCTGGATCATGGAAAAAGCAAGAGAGTTCCAGAAAAACATCTACTTCTGCTTTATTGACTATGCCAAAGCCTTTGACTGTGTGGATCACAATAAACTGTGGACAGTTCTTCAAGAGATGGGAATACCAGACCACCTGACCTGCCTGTTGAGAAATCTGTATGCAGATCAGGAAGCAAGAGTTAGAACTGGACATGGAACAACAGACTGGTTCCAAATAGGAAAAGGAGTACGTCAAGGCTGTATATTGTCACCGTGCTTATTTACCTTCTATGCAGAGTACATCATGAGAAGCGCTGGACTGGAAGAAGCACAAGCTGGAATCAAGATTGCCAGAAGAAATATCAATCACCTCAGATATGCAGATGACACCACCCTTATGGCAGAAAGTGAAGACGAACTAAGCCTCTTGATGAAAGTGAAAGTGGAGAGCGAAAAAGTTGGCGTAAAGCTCAACATTCAGAAAACTAAGATCATGGCATCTGGTCCCATCACTTCATGGGAAATAGATGGGCAAACAGTGGAAACAGTGTCAGACTTTATTTTTTGGGGCTCCAAAATTACTGCAGATGGTGAGTGGAGCCATGAAATTAAAAGACGCTTACTCCTTGGAAGAAAAGTTATGGGCAACCTTGATAGCATATTCAAAAGCAGAGACATTACTTTGCCGACTAAGATCTATCTAGTCAAGGCTATGGTTTTTCCTGTGGTCGTGTATGGATGTGAGAGTTGGACTGTGAAGAAGGTTGAGCGCCGAAGAACTGGTGCTTTTGAACTGTGGTGTTGGAGAAGACTCTTGAGAGTCCCTTGGACTGCAAGGAGATCCAACCAGTCCATTCTGAGGGAGATCTGCCCTGGGATTTCTTTGGAAGGAATGATGCTGAAGCTGAAACTCCAGTACTTTGGACACCTGATGGGAAGAGTTGACTCATTGGAAAAGACTGTGATTCTGGGAGGGATTAGGGGCAGGAGGAGAAGGGTTGACCGAGGATGAGATGGCTGGATGGTATCACTGACTCGATGGACGTGAGTCTGAGTGAACTCTGGGAGTTGGTGATGGACAGGGAGGCCTGTCGTGCTGTGATTCATGGGGTTGCAAACAGTCGGACACGACTGAGCGACTGAACTGAACTCTCTCCTCGTCTGCTGACTTTACAGTATCTCAGATTTTCTATTAATGTACCATATTTAAAATAGCATGAGTTGAAATTGAAGCCAGAATTAGAATCCAGGTTTGGGTGTTTTCAGTTTTATCACTCTACTGCACTCTTGGTGGTGGGGTAGAGAATTGTATTTACTATCCATTGGATTCATATACATTAGATATATGTGTCTGGGGCACCCATAACATGCTAGGCAGTATGCATGCACTTGATATGTATTGATGAAATGAATTATACAAAGGGAAGACACAGAAGATGAATAAATATGTGAATATATAATTACTCATTGTGACAGCACTCTAAGTTAAAAGCAAAACTCAAATGTATGGTGAGTTCTTTGGATTGGAGATCACTGGAAACTTTCTGAGGGTTTCATATCTCAATTGTGACCTGAAGGAAACGGAGAATCCAGTTAAGCACAAAAGAGGATAATACAAAACTCAAGACCCCTTAGGAATGACCTTGTTTTCTGAGGGAGCAGCAAAGACATCACTGGGAGCTGTAAGGCAGGAGAACAGGACATAACGTGCATGGATAAAACTAAGGAGAGTTCCCATCATTTCAGGGTTATGTAGGATATGGAGTTTGAACTGTGTTGGCTGGATAATGGGAAGCTTTGGAAGGGTGTTAAGTGAGGGAGTGACATGCTTCCTTTCATGTCTAGAAAGTTCACTTTGAAAACTGAGGAGAATGGGTCCAAGAATAAGACTATTTTATATTTTAGTTCAGAGTCTATTTTAATAGATGAGAAAAAGTGTGCTGGTGGTGGCTTGGTCTAGGGTGATGGCTGTAAATATGGAGAGAACCGGACAGACTTAAGGGATATTTTGGTGATGGGTTGATTTTTATGTGTAGGGGTGAATGAGGAAACCAGAAGGGGCTGGGGTAACTGGAAGTGAATAATTAATAGATGATGATGATGCCGTGTGTTCATATGGAGAAGACTAGGGAAGACTGTGCATGTTTATGCATATAATTGGGGTTGGAAGAGGAAGAAATTGAGAGTTCTTTTTCAAAAACATTCATTTGACATTTCTCTGCGCTCTTGGTGGAATACTAATAAGACAGTTGCCTATGAATCTACATGTCAGATATCAGAAGGCTGAGCTGAACATATATTTGGGAAGGAAAAATCCAGAGCTAGAATTTTACAGTATAGGACAGAATGAGTTCATCTGAGACTGTGTGTATGCTGGGAGAAGCAGAAAGATGAACTGATCCCGAGGAGTGGTAACATTTTTAGATGAAGGGGAAAACATGAAAAAAGAATAAACACAAGTGGTCAGGGAGAAAAGAGGAAACCAAACCGTTGGGCCGTTTCGTAAGGTAGGAATCAGCATGTTTAATAGGCTAAGAAGCTCATTGCTAGCAAGTGGCAGAATCAGGATTCAAACTGTCTGAGTTCAAAGTTTCTATTT
Source organism: Redunca redunca (assembly GCA_006410935.1). Lineage (NCBI taxonomy): Eukaryota > Metazoa > Chordata > Mammalia > Artiodactyla > Bovidae > Redunca > Redunca redunca. The sequence goes on from SJYQ01003851.1 coordinate 467,300, forward strand.
CGATTGCTGTACCAAGCCGTCTTTCTGAAAACAAACAAAAAATAACTGAGGATTATATATTCTCAATGTTTCCCAAACTGCCAGGTTAAAAGTATCTCTTGTAATTCTTATTAAAAAACAGATATTCTAATCCCTCCCTTTTTTGATTAAAGAAAATACTCTTTTTTCTTTTATCCTGTGGCCACAGCTCGATATATGTTGATATGAAGATTAGAGAAGATCATGTGGTTTGTCCAGACTTGCCAGAATCAGAGAGGTTAGATGACCTCCTCGAGGTCACACAGCTAGGAAGAGTTGGCATTTGATCTCAGGACTATTTGTCTCTAAAGTTCTACCTTACTGCTGCACCTCTCCATTATTGAATCAAACACTAACCATTTCCTATGAATGTGGAATACAGCCCCCCATCCCCCAGCACTTTGTTGAAAAGCCATCTAGCCTCCTTTAGACTACATGCATTTTTTTTCAGACAAGCTTTGACTTTGACGTTTTTCTCTTCCGCTGGATGCCTGTATTGTTTATTATCTATAATGTTAAATTATTGCTTAACATATTTTGCTTTGTATTGCTGGGTTCTGTCTTCCTTGATTGTAAACACCTGGTGTTCATGACTTCCAGTGTGGGGCCAGAATCTCTTAGCTTAACCACCAAAGTTCTATTTTCCCTTTATTCCTAGTTACTGAGTTCAATTAAATGCTCAGCTTCTCTGGCAGTTAAGTGTGACTTTGAAACAGAGTTCCTAGGAATGGAGTAGAAGCTTAAAGATGTCTCTTCCAGACCTGAGTTGTAGTCATTTCATGAGTGCGCCACCATGCTCTTTTTCATATATCTGCCAAAATAGTGATAATTAGTGTTAAAGGCAGCGTGGTCACTATTAGCCTGAGTTCTTGAAAGACTGCATATTGTATGCCTCGCTGACAACTTCAGATGCTCCACGCGGTATGCAAAGAGAAAGTAAGTCTTAATAGTACTGAGCCCTTGCCCTTGAGGATTGAGAGAGAGTTGTCATTTTAGCATGCCACCTCACATACAATCCTACATTTTTTTGTGCTCTGCCTTCTTATGGATGGGCTTAGTGGTAAAGAACGTGCCTGCCAATGCAGGAGACATAAGAGACTCAGGTTTGATCCCTGGATCAGGAAGATCCCCTAGAGAAGGGAATGGCAACCCACTCCAGTATTCTTGCCTGGGAAACCCCATCGACAGAGGACCCTGGGTGGCTGCAGCTCATGGGGTAGTAAAGAGTCAGACGTGACTGAAGCAACTTCATAACAACATGTGATAAATGCTTAATGACATGATTTTGATAAGTTTCTACCCTGAATAGAGATGTAAAAAGCATGAATAGATATAAAAACAAGGAATTCTTATAAGTTATGTACATCATCAAACACTGGGCTAAGTTTTTCTCAAGTTTATTATGATTTTTAACTTGATTTTCAGATTTTGAAAAAGTATTGTCCTCATCTTCTCATATTTCTATTTTTATAGGACAATATTTTGATGATATTTATCTGATAACAATGTCCTATTTCTAGTTTAGCTCAGGTGGGTCATCACACTTAAAGTTTATTAGTTAATCAATGCAGTGTTCATAGAATATATCATTTGCAACAGAAAGGGTGGGTTTCAATGTTGCTTTATATGAATCAGGAGAAATATTACTTTCTACCATTTATATAATTTATTTACAAGTTCAATATTTAAAAGGTTAGAGAATCTACATAGGACCAAGGACTTAGATCACTCTTATAAATAATAAATATATCATGCTCATTAATAGTTTCAATAATATGTTAATATTAATGCATTAAAACATTAATGATTGATGAGTAGCTTTGAAACATAACAAAGTATATCTGAAAATTTGATATGTGTTTTACAACAAGAATAGTAGTTTTATGAAACAGTTGAGGGGAAAAATAAAACTATAGCATCAACCAACCAAGAAAATTAGAGTTTCAGATTCCAGTGATTTTACTTAGAGAAATAATTAGAATATGATATATAAATAAATTGGAGTAAATACTTTTGTTATTTTCTTTGAATTATAAAGTATGTTAGTAGAAAAGCAGATGAAAGAATAAACAGTTTTACTCTGTTGACTCTCAGTTAAATTCTGGTTTAACCAAAGGATAACTACGTTGATTTGTATCATGTGTTACATTATGAAAGTAGTGGGCAGTCAAGTTGACTGTTAGAGTATAAAGTGACTGGAATATACTTTATCTTGTGAGTAATTTGTGAGATCTCAGAAACAGGGATCCAAGAACTCTTCTATTCCCTCCCAATTCTAATTCATCGCTTTTCTGAAAGCAGTTGTCTCCTGGAATCTATGGGTCACTGGGTACAAGTGGGACCTTGGACTGTTGGGGGAAATCTCAGTCTGAACTGGTTCACAGCTTTCTTTTCTGAAAGCTCGATGTGATCTGTATCCATCTGTTAGGAAACCTAGGTTAGGACCAAACGTGGTTCAATCCTAGGAAGAGCTTGAGCCACATCTCTGGGGGATTGTTGTCATTGGACAGTATCTCTGGGGGAAGATCGACACTGGACACATACATCATCTTTTTGGATCCCAAATGGCTAGAAGAAGCACAATGGATGAGCTAAGTCTTTCTTCTCTTGAAGCTGAGACAATAATTTGTGACCTAAAATTAACAAGAATTCTTCTAGGTGGTTTGAGGGGAAGTTGCTGCCCACTTGTTCCTATACTCCCTGGGTCAGGTAGATCCCCTGGAAAAGGAAATGGCAACCCCCTCCAGTATTCTTGCCTGGAGAACTCCATGGACAGAGGAGCCTGGTGGGCTACAGTCCATGGGATTGCAAAGAGCTGGACACGACTGAGCGACTAACACTGTTCCTATACNATTTATAGTTGCATGAGACTTGAAAGCATAGCTTTATGTTTGTACATATTTAGCTTATTTATACTAACATTAAAAGTCTATACCTATTTTTATTATGATACAAAAACTACAGCTTTCTGTATATCTCTCTAATGTGTTTTAATGCGCTTTTATGTCTCATCTTTCAATTTTATATTCATAAAACATCTTACTGTATGTATTTCCTAAATTGTGTTTTCAGATATTTAATCTGTAACCTCTAGAGATCTGTTTGTTGGATTTTTGTTTTGTTTGCAAGTAAAGCAAAAAAAAAGAAAAAGTAATGATTTAACTGTACCTCTCAGGATTCAGGATTGTGATGTCAAGTCATGTGCCTGTGACCTTATCCCCCATGTCCGGGCCCACTATCACACACTCTCACATCCCCTTATACAGAGGGCACTTCAGAAAGCTGAAAAGCATATTCTTGAGTCCAGCTGCTGTGGGGTCAACAAACTTCAGTTGCAACCAAGTTTGCAATTGTTTATAAAATCTAATAGAAAGACAACTGTTTAGAGATGATCAGTGCCATTTAGCCAAGGGAAAGCATCAGGAGTCCATGGGAAGTGACGTGCTTAAATGAAAGGTGAAGGAAAGGGGAGGAGTGCTGAAAGTGATGTTTTTAACAGAACTTGTTATTCTCATGCCTGTATTCTGTATTAGTAATCGATTATGAACACATGCTCTCTGAATTCATTATTATGGCTTAGAGGAGTAATGTTATTAAGTAGTTTTCTTTTTTTCCCATTCTTGTTTGCATTCCCATTCTTGGCCTTTCCCTCTCCAAACGTTGTGTTCTAATGACAAGAGCAATTGAGGAAGACTTCCCTTGACTTTAATCAAGATTGAAATGTGGTCTCTCAACAAGTCTAATCCGAGTGGTGATGATTCTGCAAACATATCTTTTTCAAGATATTTACCTTTATTGAGACCAGGTGGGAGGGGACCAAAGCATAATTTTTGACCAATTCAGATAGAATAATTGCAAGATTATATTCTAATATCTTGGTCATCAAACACTGGCACCCTAAATGTTGATTGACAGGAAGCAATATGTTCTCCTTTAAGAAATGCTTTTGAGTGGTTGCCATAATAGACTTGAAAATGGAATTCCTAAAAACGTCAGCAAAGAAGTCATCCCGTGGAGCTCATCAGAGCTGTCGCTCCAGCTCTCAGAAGCTCGATTCTCTGTTGACAACATTATTGCAGGCCATCTGTAACTTGTTGCTATCTCTTTTGAGTCTTATCTGGCCAGTTAATATGTCTTGGGTCTGATGCTTCAAGAGTCTTCAGTGTGTATATAAAAAAATTGATACATCTTGATTCAGCTGATGGAGCACAGATTGCTCTCGTAGATCTGTTGCAAGTTTTCAGAAAAATTTATGGAACTTGCACAGAATGAAAGAAACTATAAATTTTACACAATGAATGAAACATGTTTTTTCAGCTCTTTCCATTTGGTAAGAAATTACATATAACCTATTTCAAATAGTGCCATGCTGCAATCATCTATTTGATATCTGGTTTCATTTAGGTAGTGGGGAAGGGATAGAGAGGAGGAGGAATTCAACTCATCTGTTCATCTGTTAGGAAGAAAATGTGAGACACTTACAATAGCAATTTGGTCTTTTTTTTTTTTTTTTATGAGGTTGTGAGTTATGACTTCTAAAAGAACCCTATCAGAATTCAGCAATTCAAAGGACTTGTCCTTGGGCTCTTTTTGATTGCCACCTACTTAGAGTAAATAAGTGGACACTTCTAGGAAATCTGTTTTCTTTCATTGCTTTAAGGCTCATACCACATCATGGGATAAAGAAGAGTATTATGAGAAATATAAACTACAGTGACAAAGAAGAACTGTTGAACTTAGTAGAGAAGAAAGATTCATCTTTAAAAGTGTGAAAGTAGACAATATACTGTTTTGATATGGTTTCAATTTTATTTCTAAGCAGTTTTCAAATGAAATTATTTTAGAGAATTGAAACGAGGTTATTTGCTCATGTTCTGAATGAACAGGGGCCCCTTGTGAATCTTTTCCTGAAGGAACTTGAAAAACATTATTTTATTGTTTTTATTAAGGTATGATTGACATATATAACATTATAATAGTTTCAGTTGTGCAATGGCAGGAATGTTCCTTATTTAACCATGTCTGACTTGCCTCCCTGTCCTGCTCATCATAGTGATCAGGACACATTCATTGGCTCTCGTTGGAACCCTGTTGAGTACGTTACTTGCTTTCCCACACTTTTGGCCTAATTGCTTTCACTAGATTGGCAGTTCTTTGAGGATCAATGTGCTGTTTTCTCCAGTTCTTCCTAATCTGCTTGGCCCTTCTTTGCATGCCAAGGAACTCAGAAGGTGGTAGGGCGTGATCACTCCAATGGTCTTTATGGGCGGACCTTACCCAGTTCTGCACGCCCATTGCTGCTTAGAGGCAGGCACAGTTTGCGGCTCGGTCACTGAGCAGATGGTGTAACACTGGCGAATCCCTGCCTGATGCTGAGTCTGTTGGTCTACCTGTCATTCAGGGGCCCCTTCCAGGGCTGCTCTAGCTATTATTGATTTTAATAATAGTGAACGTTTCCATTTTTTATCTACCATGTGCTACTATGCCATGGATTTTTAAATAAAATTGATTTCATCTTTACACGAATCTGGTTAAGTAGGTGCCATTATCTCCTTTTTGTGGGAGGAAGACTGAAGCTCAGAGAGTTAAGCAACTTGTGCAGGCATCCTAGCACCCCTTCCCAATTTCCCTTCCACAGCTGGTCAACACTGCGTCCTGCTGGTTATACGTCTTCTCCATTCCTGCAACCACTGCACTGGTTTCGACTTTCAGCTTTAGTGTGAACTTTGTAACCACTTCCTACCTGGCCCCCCTGCTTCCAGCTTTACACTCTTCCCCCAATATCTGTTGGTTTGTAAGGATGTAACTCAGGTACTAGCTCTTCCAGGAAGCATCCCCTGACCACCCCTCCACTGGATAACATTACACTCCTCTGTGTCCTCTATTGCCTCACTTATCTCAGTTTCATTAAAAACTTAATAATTGCCAATATTTAATATTGGGGTAGCCAATACGATTTAATTTGGGCTGGCCATAAGATATTACAGAAAATCCTGAACGAATGTTTTGGCCAACCCAGTATTTGTCTACTATCTGCCAAGAACTGCTGTAAGCTCATTATATGCATTAGCTTATTAAAGCCTCACAACCGTCATATGCAGAGGTATGATTAACACCTTGCTTCACTGATATTCAGTAACTTGCCCACGATCACAAAACTAATACGTGTCAGAGCTGGACTTTGAATCCTAGAAGCACTTCCCCGAAAGCCTGGTCTCTCAGCTTCTGCTCTGTACTGTCTTTTGCTCTAAGCCCTGCCCTCAACAGGAAAGCCTTCCATTGCTTAGCCTTCCACTAGCCTTCTTTACTAAGTTATTTAAAAAATTAATTTGGATTTCTGAAAAGTCCAAATTAAAGTTTAAAGCTGAAAATGAAGAGTTCGTAGGCATTTTTGATAGACTTGAAGTAGTACAATGACCCCAGGGACCCCAGGATCAGATAATCCTCCCTTTATGTAAAATCAAACACTTTAAAATATGTTTATTTCCATGAGATACATGGTTTCTGTTTTCCAGGTAAGAGAAGCGAGGATAGAATGATGAAAAGTGATTGTCTAAAGCAGAGTTTATTAGCCATGGCGTTACTGGTGTCAGGGGCTGGATCATTCTTTATTATCTGTGTGGGGGGGGGGGTAGGGGGTGGTGTCCTGCGATGTACAGAATGTTTAGCAGCATCCCAGGCCTCTTCCTACCCTCCCTGTTGTAACAACCAGCAATGTCGCCAGAGGTCTTCAAATGTTCCCTGGAGGGCTGGTTTGTGTGTGTGTTAGTTGCTCAGTAGTGTCTGACTCTGCAACCCCGGGGACTGTAACCCACCTGGCTCCTCTGTCTGTGGGATTCTCCAGGCAAGAACACTGGAGTGGGTTGCCATGCCTTTCTCCAGGGAATCTTCCCAACCCAGTGATCGAAACCAGGGCTCCTGCATTGCAGGCGGATTCTTTACCATCTGAGCCACCAGGGAAGCCCCGAGGGCTAATTTATCTCTTGTTGAAAACTACCCATCTGAAATCCCATCTTGTCAAGTGGCAGTATGAAAACCCACTTCTACCTCTCAGTTCAATTCTGGTCCATTTCTGTAAGTTGGCTCCCATTCTCAGAAATGAAATCAAAACACAACAGCTACGACTCAGTCCTCATTGTCCTTCATTCCAATTTCTGTCCCTTCAGTTGCAGGCAGAAGTGCATAGCTGTTTGGCATTTTTTCCTCAACTGGAATTACCAAATGGAGAAATTAGGCCTTTGTGAAATGTCAAGGGCACTTTGGGATTATGATAGGTGACCCAGAGAAGCAAGGCAGTCTACTTCATTACCACCTGTCAGGCAACACTGCAAAGCCCTGGATGGGAGAATGGATACAACCTGCACACGTGCTGGGTCTCTGAAGATTTCTTAAAGCCCCATGAATAGTAGCTTCCAAAAGGTGCACTCTGGACTTTGATAGCAGCTTCTTCAATACATTTAGACCTGGTCTGGGGACAGTAATAGAGAAATGACCCATTGCTACTCTCCTCAACAAATATTCCAGGGATACTGAGGTGGGTGTGGCACTTTGAAATGCTCCGCAGGAAAGTCACGCATGCTTTTAGAGCAGGAATTATTGGTTAGGTGACATGAGGATCTGCAAGTAAGCTGCGTGGCATGTGGCTAAGTGTATTTGTTCTCTTTTCTTTCCTTTTCTTTGCTTGTTCAGTGTCCTTATTGTGATGTTTAATTTTATGTGTCAACTTGACTGGTACAGGGGGTGCCCAGATACCTGACTAACCATTATTCTTGGGTGTGTCTGTGAAGGTGCTTCCAGGTTACGCTGGCATTTAAATTGGTAGATTGGCTAACACAAATTGCTGTCTCTGCTGGGGGGGCGCGGGGGGGTGGGTGGTGGTCTGTGTCATCGAATCCCTGGAGAACAGAATAGAACAAAAGGGGGAGGAAGAATTGGCTCTCTAACTGAGCAGGGGAGCTGGGGCATCAGGTTTTTGCCCTTGTTGCTGCTGGTTCTCAAACCTTCAGACTCAGACTGGAACCCACACCGTCAGCGCCCTGGCTCTCAGGCCTTTCATATCCAGTCGCTGGCTTTCCTGGGTCTCTGGCCTGCAAACCGCAGATCATGGAATTTCTCAGGTTCCATCATCAAATGAGCTGATTCAGTACAGGGTTCTGTTGACCCCTAACTAATACACTTATGTGGCAAATACAAGATGATATGTATCTTCCTTCAACATTTAAAAGTCTCTTGTAGCTCTCAGTTTCTGTGATAGTATAACATGTGCTTAAGCCAGAAAGGGTAGATGGAAGCAAAATTATTTTCAAGGGTGTAATGAAAGAAATAACAACTCAATTACTGATAGTAAGACTGATAATAGGAACAAACTATGATATACGTTTGAGTCTGCTCCTAACTGGGCTCCCCTGGTGGCTCAGATGGTAAACAATCTGCCTGCAATGTGGGAGACCTGGGTTTGATCCCTGGGTTGGGAAGATCTCCTGGATAAGGGAAAGGCTACCCACTCCAGTATTCTTGCCTGACAGAGGACCCTGGCAGGCTACAGTCCATGGGATTGCTAAGAGTCAGACATGACTGAGCAACTTTCATTGCTCCTAACTAGAGCTGTAAATATGATGATGTCTCCACCTTGCTCTGTATTTGAGATACCTTATTCACAGTGAAGAGGTTGAACTAGATCAGTAGCTATCAACTTGGAGCAGTGATGCCCTCAGGGGACTGTTGGAAATGCCTGCAGTGATCTTGGTTGTCGCAAGTAAGGGGTAGTGGTGAAACTGGCATCTTGTGAGCAGAGGCCATGGGTGCTGCTAAACACCCTCCAATGCACTAGACAGCTTCCCACAACACAGAATTATCCAGTCTCAGAACTGGTGGTGCTGAGGTTGAGGACCCTGTCAATAGATTCTCTCTCTCACAGCCCTAATCTTTATGAATCTATCACCGCTCTCATTAAATCTGTTACAGTAGCCTGCCTTTGAAGGGTCTTTTATAAAAAAGATGGCACATAATTAATATGAAAGAAAATTTTACTAGGCAGAAATATAGTGTCATTTATGAAATACTGTGCTGGACTTATTAACTTGAGGGTCAGGATCAACACCAACCACTTTCTCTCAAGAATTATCCCCTTTCATTACCATTCTGTACATAGTTTTTTAGTGTCTTAAGTATGTTAAGGAGGGGATGGATTGCATTCTCCTTGTCTTTAAAGCTGTTTTTGTGTTTGCTACTGGTGACAAAACCTGTTGGAGAAAAGCTGAAGTGAAACACAGAGAGGCTGGAAACGACTTGAGCGTTCCCTTTGTTTAAGGAATTCCCTACACTACATCGAATGGAGAAATGAGTTTGATGAGCAAAGTCTTCCTTGGAAATTCAAATGGCCCCTGAGAATGGATGACTATCCCCTTATGTTAGTGTGAATCTCTTGAATCAGAACCACACCTAAGGCCTTGTGGAGCTTTGTTTGGAAATAAGGAGATTCAGATGGGACAGGCTGCCTGAGGGTCTGAGTCTGCAAGGAAAGAGGAGGCGAGGAAGAGAGCTTCAGGAAAGAGGGAGAGTCCTGGTCACTTCTGCTTCTCGTGGTAGGGTGAGTGCCTTAGGGAAGACAAAGAAGAAGCAGCCCAGAATTTCCAGTTTGAATATCCCTTCATCACTGCAGGTATATGACTAGTGTGCTGGTCAGACTCCCCAGACAAGGAAAGGGGAAAGAAATGTACTGCGAGCTCCTCATATCTTTCTCCTCTTTTATTATGATTTGTAGATTTTCATTTTCAGAGGGACTTCGAAAGTGTTATCCAGTTTATGTGGGAGTTTATGCCACAAAGGTGACTTTCAGTCCTGTCTCCTCTGTCATCTCAGTGAATCACCTGACTTTCTTGAGCGGATGAGTCATGATTCTTAGCTAGGGGAGTGCTATTTCCCACCTCAAGGATTAACCTGTGAATATGTGAGTTTTTAAAAATATAATGATAATAATGGTAATTATTATATAATCATATTACAGCTATTATATAGTATATGCATGTAATTCGTAGGAGAACCAGGTCAAGCAGGTGTTTTGATTGCAGACAGTATCTCTAGTGGCATTTCTGACCCTTGTGCCCTAGACCTGTTAGAGCTGGGGTGACTTTCTCTCTGACCTTGGACCACATGCCTGGGACAGATTTTCTGATCCCTAGGTCTCAGATGAGATGGCCTTCAAGGCCATCTATGGAGGCCAAGATGGCCTCCTATAATTCTATTTAAATTTTTTTAATTGTAATGTAGTTGATTTACAGTGCTGTGTCAGTTACTGGTATACAGCAAAGTGATTCAGTTAAACAGTATATGTTCTTTTTCAGATTCTCTTCTGTTATAGACTATTAGATGATATTGAATATAGTTCCTTGGGCTATAGAGTAGGACTTTGTTGTTTATCTATTTTCCATGTAATAGTGTTATTTGTAATCCCAAACTCCTAACTTATTCCTCCCTCATCATTTCCCTTTGGTAAGCATAAGATTGTTTTCCATGCCAGTGAGTCTCTATCCCTTTCGTAAATAAGTTATTTTGTGTTATTTATTTTAGATTACATAATTAAGTGATGTATGATATTTGTTTCTTTTCTAATTTACTTCACTTAGTATGTTAATCTCTGGGTCTATCCATATTGCTGCAAATGGCATTTTTTATTTTTGGCTGAGTAATATCCCGATAGGTACCTCGTTTTCCTTATCCATTTATTTGTTGATGACATTTCAGTTGCTTCCATGTCTTGGCTGTTGTAAATAGTGCTGCTGTGAACACTGAGATATTTCAAAGTTAAGTTTTCTCTGGATGTATGCTTAGGAGTGGGGTTGCCAGATCATATGGTAGCTCTGTTTTTAGTTTTGTAAGGAACCTCCGTTCTGTACCCCATAGTGGCTGCACCAATTTCCATTCCCCCTGCAGTGGAGGGTGACCTCCCCTTTTAGCATAGTCCTCATTTCTGACTTCCATAAAGGCACTTCCTATATTCTTTTAATATCAGGCAGCGAGTGGATTTACTTCTGAACTCCTCTCCTTTTCAAATTTGCAGTAAAGTGCAATTGACCTCTGGGCTCTCTTTCTTCCTTTCTTTGGTATGTACATATGTACAATCTAGGGTCTATTTCATAGCAAGCAAAGTTAAAATAAATTAGAGAGTGAGTTAAAACGGTTGAATTGCCGACATCAGTGATGGATTACTGAGCTATGGGAGGCTTCCTAAGATTCCTAAACCAGCTCATGTTGGTGAGTTTTCTTTCCTAAAGTTGGCTAACTAGGTGAGATATTTTCCCATTCCATTCCAGAGACTTCTAGCTCTGAGTGCTATGGGAAATACCTGTCTATCATACCTTATCTGAAACCTTGGAGCCTGATGTTTTTTTAAAAAGAGGTGACATAACAAATAGGTGATATAACACGGACGACTTTTAGGGCAGTGTAACTACGTTGTACATGTGCGTATAATGATGAATACATTTGTCCAAAGCCATAGGATATACAGACACCAAGAGTGTGCCCCAGTGTAGACTGTGGACTTTGGACAGTAATGGTGTGTAGGTTTGCTGATTGTAACAAATCACCACTCTGGTGCTGATGGATGTTGATAACAGTGAAGTCTGCCTGTGTGGGGGCAGGGACTACACAGAAAATCTCTATGCCTTCTTTTCGGTGTTGTTATGAATCCAGCACTGTTCTCAAAAAAGTAGTCTTTTTTTTTTTTTTTTTTTAAGGTGATACCAATTATAATCACTGGCAGGGTCTGAACCAATACCCAGTAGCCAAAATTGTATCTTTACAGTGAAATTTAGGCTCCTTTATGCTAAGTGGGATCAGCATAGCTTAAAAATAGCCTGAAGTCAATTTGGGTCAGATTTTGCCTCCAAATGAGTTTACATCAAAATTACAAAAATAGAGTAATAATTGGATTTCTTCTGACGTCTTCGGATTTTTACACTGTGGTTGAGAAATTCTCCATCCATTCTACCGTGTTTATATTGGCTGTTTATGAGCCAGTCTGCAGGGGAGGCAGCACGGGCTTTCTTGTGTGGTGGGAGGGCTGAGAACTGCCATCTCATCCGAGTGACCCATACCAGCACCCCCGTGCCAGTGCGTCCCACGGACCCGTCCTCGGGGTGGGCAGAGGTGACCGTACAGAGGTGTCAGTCATCTGTACAGAAGTGCCATCACTGGCAGAGGTGATGGTGCCAGGTGACTGTACGTGTGATGAGGTTAATTCCCCTTTCCCTCGGCCCTCTCTATTATAAACCGTCATAAAGCTGCCACTGGTTTTCAGAGCCAGCAGCTCACTGCTCTCATTTCTCTCTCTCTGCTCTCAGAAAAGGATAGCTTTACCCACACACTTCTGGGCAAATAAATGTCTCTTTGCTTTTTTGGGTAATCCTAGACTTATCAAAAAGATAAAAGTCAGAGTGGAGGTTTTGCTGATCACCAGAATGACCCAGAAAATAAAATGCCAACTACCTTATTTTTATACTCTCACGCTCAAGCTCTGATCTATTTCTCATGAAAGGGAGTGCTTACAGGTATTCCTTCTTTTCTGAGGTAGTCAGCTTGTTCCTTTAAGAGTAATTTTTTTTTTTTTTTTAGTGTAAATATACCCCCAGGAGTGTGCTACTCACATCAATCCCTCAGTGATTTTTTAAAAATAACTAGTCTCAACATTCATGTTCACTGTAGAGGAATGTTTTTATCTAGGAAAAATGGCAATCCAGAGGCAGGTCTGACTTCTAGTCACATTTCTAATAGTAAGTGTCCATTCCACCCGAGGCAGGTATGTCTGATTCTCAGGTGCATAAAATGAGGATGTTGAATTTGAGTCTATCACTAAACATTGTGTGCAAAATGGGTCCTTCTTCAGATGGGCTTTGGAAGGACTGTGAAACCATTTCTAAGTAAAAGTGTGTATGAGTTTTGACATGAGTGTCATAGCCTTCATGAAACTCTTAAAAGGATGCATTTATTTTTTTTTAATTTTTATGCTTTCATAAGCTTGAATCATCATATATCAGATTGGCTTTAAATAAGTATTGCTTGCAAATTTATGACAGCCTTAGATGATTGGATATTGAGTGTGTAGGATCTCAACAAGAAATAGATGCTATGCCTGGTGACAGATAAAGGGAGGTAGGGAAGAAGGGAGGGAGAGATGGTAAACTCAGGGATATTTGAGGAATGTTTAATAAATTATTTACAAATGTTTACAAAAAACATTTATATCATTTTATAGCATATTACCAAAGCAAAAGAGATAATACAGTATGCAAGGGCTGCAAATGGAGAAGGAAGAGCTATTGTCAGGCTTAGCCCTGACCTGGCAAGGGGAATGTGCCATTACCACAGTCCCGGTAGTCATGAACTTGAAAGGAACGGTTACTTTGGGCGCAGGGTTGCTGCCTTTCTAATGTGAACACTCAGAAAGAAAGCTGGAAGACAAATGCTCCAGCCATCACCTTCTCCTCCCATTGGGTCTCTCCCCAGGGCTCACCAAACTCAAATGTAGGGCAGAGTTGTTGTTCAGTTGCTCAGTTGTGTCTGACTCTTTTCGACCCCATAGACTGCTTCCCAGGCTTCCCTGTCCTTCAAAGAGAGAGGGGAATCTTTTGATAAGAGGCCAGCCTCCCTGAGCAGAAGAGAGAGGATCGGGATGGGTAAACGGAAGCTATGCAGTTAAGCAGTGTAGAATGAGTCAGATGGAGGCAGCAGGAGCCTGGAGACAGGACCAGTCTTGCCCCTGGTACGTGACCCAGACCTTCCCTGTGGCTCTGCTCCTTCATCCATCATCTAAGGGTATTGATACAAAGGTACCTTGGAGAGTTCCTTTCTGAAATGACCAATAAAAATGAGGATAAAACATTGTGCAGATATAAAGTGCCATATGGATGCTCAATGTTTGTAGTTATTGGTTTTAAATTCTGTAGGAGCAATGACAAAAGGTGGGGTGACATGTGCGCCAGTCTGAATGGCCCTGAGGCTCCAGCTGGGATAGAGCCAGCTGTGGAGAAGGGCACCTTGGCTGCTTCATGGACATTTCTGCAGAGAGAGGTCTGTCCTTGATACAGTTCAGTCAGAGCACAATATGGTTATGGGACTGTGTGTGTGCGTGTGTGTGGGCACGTGTGTGTGTGCGTGTGCGTGTGTGTGGCACGTGTGCTCAGTCACGTCCACTCTTTGCGACCCCATGGACTATAGCCCACGAGGCTGCTCTGTCCATGGAAATTTCCAGGCAAGAATACTGGAGTGGGTTGCCATTTCCTTCTCCAGGGGATCTTCCCGACCCAGGGATCGAACCCATGTCTCTTGTGTCACTGGCAGTGGCAGGCTGATTCTTTACCACTGTGTCGCCCGGGCGTCCCTGTGGGACATCAGAACAACTAATTGATTCGATGACAGTATTTGTAACAGACGAGTCAAATCAACGATCCACTTCTCCCAATTTAGAAGCATCTCTTTTAAACTCATTGATGGTGTATGGTACTGCTGCTGCTGCTATGTCGCTTCAGTCGTGTCCGACTCTGTGCGACCCCATAGACAGCAGCCCACCAGGCTCCGCCGTCCCTGGGATTCTCCAGGCAAGAACACTGGAGTGGGTTGCCGTTGCCTTCTCCGATGCAGGAAAGTGAAAAGTGAAAGTGAAGTTGTTCAGTCGTGTCCGACTCTTGGCCACCCCATGGACTGCAGCCCACCAGACTCCTCCATCCACGGGATTTTCCAGGCAAGGTACTAGTGAGGACTAAATCAAAATACAGATTTCCAGGCGATAGCCCTGGAGACACTGACGCTGCTTATGAGGCATAGATTGTGGTGGCTCTGCAAGAACCTCCCCCAGGTTATTTTCATTTCCACGTTGGTTTGGGAACACATGATGCAGGCGAATTGTGTCTGTTCATTCTTCTCTTACAAGAGGGAATAATCTGGAGAGAAGGAGGACCCAATGAGGAGTGGGTTTATCACTTACTGAGGCGATGCAAGCTTCGGATCCAGACTACTGGCAGAGCCAGTGGTTGCGGACTGGATAGTATTTGAAGGTGCCAAAAGATTCTGCTTAAAAAATGCCTCTCTCCCTTCTATTACAAACTCAACAATCCTCACATGACTCATTTTTCTGCATTAGGCCTTTAAAGCCTCCTGTACAAGGGTAGTCATTCTCTATAAGCCAACATGGCAGATTGGAAAGGTCACTGGACTAGGAGTCAGAAAACCTGGTTTTGGGATTTATTATATTTCTCACTTCTGCTCATCTGTCTCTAAGGTTACTGGAGCCTCGAGTTCCTTCTTCATAAAAAAGAGATAGATCAGCTTAGTCGCTTTCTGGGCTTTTTACTTAGCAGCAGTACTCTTTCGTCAAATTAAAGCTTGCTGTAGACCACCATATGTCAATTTAAAAATGTTGAGTTGTTTTAATTAAAAAACAGGCAGATGACACAGAAGCCTGTGCTGCTTTCTTTTGCACTGCTTCCTTTGCAGTGCTTCCTCCAGAACCCTAGGATTCTACCACCCACATTTAGAGAACTGCTGTAAAAAGTGAGCTCCAGATTCTGTCCATGTTTAAAAAGATTGTTATTCTACTTGGATGCGTTTTAAACTATTAACAGTGATTGTATTTTGAGCCATCAGTTCAACGTAGTTTCTCAGAAAATGTATTCATCTTTAAAAATCCAGAGAAAAATAGAACATTTAATAAAGATATTCTGGGACTTCCCTGGTGGTCCAATGGTTAAGAATCCACCTGCCCCTGCAGGGGTCATGGGTTCAATTCCTCCAGGAAGAGTCCACATGCCACAGAGTGCCTGTGCAACACAGCTGCTGAGCCTTTGCTCCAGAACCTGGAAGCTGCAACTGCTAAGCCTGCACGCCACAAACTGCTGAAGCCCATGTGTCTAGAGCGTGTACTCCACAACAAGGGGGATGATCGCGATGACAAGCCTGTGCACGGAAGCTAGAGAGGAGGACCCTCTAGTGGCAACTAGAGAAAAACCCGAGCAAAAGGAAGACCCAGTGCAGCCACAGATAAATACAATTAATTTTAAAAACTTATAAAAAATAAAGATATTTTGATGAAGCATAGGAGTTAGTGAAGAAGGGACAGACTTGGAAGCAAAACACCTGAGAAAGGGGCTGAATCCAAGAGGCTGAGACATCCTGGAAAGTACTATGTCAGGGGCAGGGCATTCTAAGCGTAAATGGAAATAAGCAATATAGCAATAATAATATCATCATTTCTGTAATTTTGTGGATTCCTGAAATACTTGCTGCCTTCTCCCTTTTATCCTCATAATAGCTCCTCAATACAGGCAGCTGTCCAACCTCTGTGTTGGGGTTTCTCAGTCTCAGCACCACTGACGTCCGGGGCTAGGTCACTCTTTGTGGTGGGGACTGTCCTAAGCACTGTAGGAAGTTTGGCGGCATCCCTGGTCTCTACTCACCAGATGCCAGTAGGAACCTCTCCAATTGTGACAACTGAGAATGTGTCCGGACATGGGCCTGGGGCCCCTTCCAGATGAGAGACACTGGTTTCCATAAAATAATTGAAACATAGAGAAGCTATGAAACTTGATCAAAATGGTACAGCTGTTGAGTTAGACCATTTGTTCCCATCCTGGGCTCTTTCCCTTTGCAGTGTTGCTTGAATGGAACCATTCATACTTTGCATATTTTTGCTTTGCCTTTCATTTGCTCCTGGCAACAATTATATCTCCCAACCATCCACACCCTTTCCCAAAAATATACTTCTGAGACCTGTTTTCCAAAAAGAGAGAGCCATGACTTTCTGCAGTGGAGAATTTAGGTCAAGGATAAGGTCAGGTATGTACACACTTAGCACTCCTTGCTTGAAGGTAGTTGCTATAGATTTTAAGCCCAAGGCCTTTGTGGGATGCTGGTCCTGACAGTTGATATAATTATAAAAGACATTCTTTGGTGTACCATTAATTCAGCTGTCCCGAAGTGTTGATACCTCCTGCATGTTCCTCCTTTAATATTTTCTATTGAAACTTCAATGACCATTTAGAGAAATTAGCCATTAGTTAAAAAGCTTATCATGGTAATGAATTTCTCTACCAAGATTGATATCATAGTCTATAATTTTGAACCTTGATTGGTCTGGTATTGGAAAAGGAATTTATTGCTTTGAAGAGTTATTGGATCAATACACTTGGAATAATGTGTTGGGTAACCATGCCAACACAACTCACATACAAGACTGGAAGGCGCGGTGGTTTTAAAATAATTTACAAAGAGATAATTAAGTCTAGCTGTGACAAGACAGGAGATAAGTGATGATTCATTTGAAGCCTGCCGGTATTTCTTTCACTGAAAAAAATAAGGCTAGTATGCTGCTGCTGTTAAGTCGCTTCAGTGGTGTCCAACTCTGTGCGGCCCCATAGATGGCAGCCCACCAGGCTCCCCCGCCCCTGGGATTCTCAACACTGGAGTGGGTTGCCATTTCCTTCTCCAATGCGTGAAAGTGAAGTCGCTCAGTCACCTCTGACTCCTAGCAACCCCATGGACTGCAGCCTACCAGGCTCCTCCATCCATGGGGTTCTCCAGGCAAGATACTGGAGTTGGGTGCCATTGCGCAAGCATTAAGTCTAATAAACGATTCGCTGAACAAAATTCCCAGAGTATTTCCCTTAGAGGAGGATTTCCCTTTATGTGTCTTCTTTCACATTTGAGCTCATCTTACTCAGTCTCTTCTCAAGGACTTCAGGCACTCATCTTTTCTTCATGGTTGAAAGTACACAAGGAATAAGCAAGCAGGAGAGCAGTGGTGGTCAGGGTCAAACATGGTGAAACTAGGATGATCTTCGAGCTTTCCTTGGTGAACCTTTCTCCTGTTCGGCACCTCACTCCTTTCTCAATCTTTTTGTGTTTAACATGGTTCTCAGTTAATATCAACTACTCCCAGCAAAACAAATAAAGAACTCCAGAATGATTTTCTAGGTTGTACCCTTTGCCAGCATTTCAAGCTGAGATACTCCTGTTTCTGGCAGTGTATGGAAACTCTCTTAGGAGTACTCGGGCATGCATAATGTTAAGCGAATCATAATATTAAGTGAAGTTTCCAGAACTTCAATTTCCATATGTTCTTTTCCTAAAATTGTTTTGCCTAAAGTTTCTGCATTTGAGCTGTCAATCAGTTCTTTGCTACATTCCTTTTCCTCTTCCATCTTTACCCATCCAGAATCTTACTGTGGCTTTTTGCCCAATGTTCTTTTAAAAAAAGACACTAAATAAAGGGACAGCTTAAACTACTGCTGAATATCTTTTCTAATCAAGACACCATAACCTTTGCTACTGCTGCTAAGTCACTTCAGTCATGTCTGACTCTGTGCGACCCCATAGATGGCAGCCCACCAGGCTCCCCCGCCCCTGGGATTCTCCAGGCAAGAACACTGGAGTGGGTTGCCATTTCCTTCTCCAATGCATGAAAGTGAAAAGTGAAAGTGAAGTTGCTCAGTCGTGTCTGACTCTTAGCAACCCCATGGACTGTGGTCTACAAGGCTCCTCCATCCATGGGATTTTCCAGGCAAGAGTACTGGAGTGGGGTGCCATAGCCTTCTCTGACCATAACCTTTACTTCCACCCATATCATTAAGAACAGTTTGTCCAATTATACTTTAGAGTAAAAAACAGTTATAATAATACATTTATTTGTTTTGCATGATTATATACTAGCAATAAGTATACTAAAACTCAATCTAAGTGAATTTTTTATAGCATCATAGAGCCTAGCACTTAGAGGAAGAAAAATGTGTACCTGTTGTTGCAAAGAAATAGAATATGATAGGTGCTCATGAAAACTTTCAAATATTACATTAGAATAGAATTTTGTGGAATAAGTAAAATGAAAATTTGAGTTAAGGTGTACAAATCAGGTGTAAAAATTTTCATGAATTTACCTAAAATGGTCAGGGTTGCATATGAAATTATGATGCTATTTACAGCCTATTGAATACATTTAAAGGACTGACTCTGTTACTTTGTAGGTATTTTCATGGCTGTTGTCAATATTTTTATTTTTATTTTTTTAAGAAATATAGTGTTGTGTTAATTTCTGATATACACAGTGATTCAGTATGTGTGTGTGTGTTTGTGTATGTATGTGTGTATACATATATACATATGTNAATATAGTGTTGTGTTAATTTCTGATATACACAGTGATTCAGTATGTATGTGTGTGTTTGTGTATGTATGTGTGTATACATATATACATATGTATAGTAACTATAAGGTATTGAATATAGTTCCCTGTGCTACATGGTAGGACCTTGTTGTTCATCTGTTTATATACCGCAGTTTATATCTGCTAATCCCATATCCCTAATTTATCTCTCCTCCCAAGCCCTTTCCACTTTGGTATCCTTAAGTCTGTTTTCTATGTCTGTGAGTTTGTTTCTGTTTTGTAAATAAGTTCATTTGTCACATTTTTTAGATTCCACATGTAAGTGATATCATATGATATTCCTCTTTCTCTAACTCACTTCGCCTTAAATGTTAGGCTCTAGGTTTGTCCATGTTGCTGTAAATGTCATCATTTCATTCTTTTTTATGGCTCAGTAATATTCCACACATCTGTATATGTCACATCTTCTTTATCCATTCATCTGTTGATGGATACTTAGGTTGCTTTCCTGTCTCGGCTATTATAAACCGAGTGAATACTGAGGGACATGTATGTCCTTGAATTGTAATTTCTTCCAGACATATTTCCAGCAGTGGGATTGCAGGATCATAGGGTAACTCTATTTTTCATTTTTTAATGAGTCTCCAAACTGTTCTTCATAGAGGCTGCACAAGTTTACATTCCCGTCTACAGTGTAGCAGGTTCACTTCTTTCCACAGCCTCACCAGCATCCATTATTTGTTGACTTTTTGATATCGGCCATTCTGATCTGTGTGAGGCGACACCTCATGGTCATTTTGATTTTGTGGTTGGTTGGTCAGTCACTAAGTCATGTCCAACTCTTTGTGACCCCATGGTCTGTAGCATGCCAGGCTTCCCTGTCCTTCCCTTTCTCCCAGAGTTTGCTCAAATTCATGTCCATTGAGTTAATGATGCCATCTAACCACCGCATCCTCTGCTGTTCCTTTCTCCCTTTGCCTCCAGTCCTTCCCAATATCGGGGTCTTTTCCAGTGAGTAGCTCTTTGCATCAGGTGGCCAAAGTATTGGAACTTCGGCTGTAGCATCAGTGCTTCCAATGAATATTCAGGGTTGATTTCCTTTAAGATTCACTGGTTTGATCTCCTTGCAGTCCAAGGAACCCTCAAGAATTTCTACCAGCACCACAGTTCAAAAGCATCAATTCTTCAGTACTCAGCCTTTTTTATGATCCAACTCACGTCTATACATGACTACTGGAAAAACCCCAGCTTTGACTATATGGACCATTGTTGGTAAAGTTATGTCTCTGCTTTTTAATATGCTGTCTAGACTTGTTATAGCTTTCCTTCCAAGGGGCAAATGTCTTAATTTCATGGCTGCAGTCACTGTCTGCAGTGACTTTAGAACCCAGGAAAATAAAGTCTGTCCCTGTTTCCATTGTTTCTCCATCTATTTGCCATGAAATGATGGAACCAAGTGCCATGATCTTAGTTTTTTGAATGCTGAGTTTTAAACCAGCTTTTTCACTCTCCTCTTTTACCTTCATCAAGAAGATCTTTAGTTCCTCTTCACTTTCTGCCATTTGAATGGTATTGTCTGCACATCTGAGTTTGTTGATATTTCTACTGGGAATCTTGATTCCAGCTTATGATTCATTCAGTCCGGCATTTTGCATGTTTTGATTTGTATTTCTTGAAATTAAAAGATGCTTACTCCTTGGAAGAAAAGTTATAACCAACCTAGATAGTATATTCAAAAGCAGAGACATTACTTTGCCGACTAAGGTCCGTCTAGTCAAGGCTATGGTTTTTCCTGTGGTCATGTATGGATGTGAGAGTTGGACTGTGAAGAAGGCTAAGTGCCGACGAATTGATGCTTTTGAACTGTGGTGTTGGAGAAGACTCTTGAGGGTCCCTTGGACTGCAAGGAGATCCAACCAGTCCATTCTGAAGGAGATCAGCCCTGGGATTTCTTTGGAAAGAATGATGCTAAAGCTGGAACTCCAGTACTTTGGCCACCTCATGCGAAGAGTTGACTCATCGGAAAAGACCCTGATGCTGGGAGGGATTGGGGGCAGGAGGAGAAGGGGACGACAGAGGATGAGATGGTTGGATGGCATCACCGACTTGATGGATGTGAGTCTGAGTGAACTCTGGAAGTTGGTGGTGGACAGGGAGGCCTGGCGTGCTGCGATTCATGGGGTCGCAAAGAGTTGGACATGACTGAGCGACAGAACTGAATTGAACTGAAAAGTTAGCCACTGCTGAACACCTTTTCATGCCTATTAAGCATCTGTCTATCTTCTTTGGGGAAATGTGTCTATTTAGGTCTTCTTCCCATTTTCTGATTGGGTTTTGTTGTTGCTGTTATTGAGTAGTATGGGCTTTTTGTATGTTTTGGAAACTTGTTAGTCACATTGTTTGTAAATATTTTCTCCCATTGCATAGTTTGTCTTTTCATTTTATATATGTTTTCCTTTTCTCTGCAAAAGCTCATAAATTTTGATTAGGTCTCACTTGTTTATTTTAGCTTTTATTTCTAATGACTTGGGAGACTGACCTAAGAAAACATTGCTGTGATTTATGTCACAGAATATTTTCCCCATGTTCTCTTTTAGAAGTTTTATAATGTTATGTCTTATATTTAAGTCTTAAACTACTCTTTCTTTACTTGTGTGTATGGTATGAACAAGTGTTCCAACTTCATTGATTTACATGTGACTGTCCAATTTTTCTAACACTATTAGCTGAAGAGTTTGCATTTTCTCCATCATATATTCATGTGTCCTTTGCCAAAGATTAAATTAGTGAAGGTGTGTAGGCTTATTTATGAGCTCTCTGTTTATTCCACAGACCTGCATGTCTGTTTTTGTGCCACTATCATGCTATTTTTTATTACTGTAACATTGTAGTATTTTCTGAAATCAAGGGAGGGTTATTCCTTCAGGCTTTTTCTTTTTCCTCAGAATTTCTGTGGGAATTCTATATCTTTTATGGTTTCATATAAATTTTAGGATTATTTGTTTTAGTTTTGTGGCAAACTCATGGGTGATTTGATAGGGATTGCATTAAATCTGTAGAGTGCTTTGAATAGTATAGCCATTTTAACAGTGTTAATTCTTCCAGTTCAAGAGCAAGGAATATTTTTCCATTTCATTGAATCATCTTCGTAATTTCTCTTTTATCAGTGTTTTATAGTTCTTAGCATACAAGGGTTTTACCTCCTTGGTTATATTTATTCTCAAGGGTTTTTTTTTTTTTTTTTTNNNTTTTTTGGATGTGATTTTAAAAGGGATTTCTTTTTTTTATTTTTTTGCTTTCTCCTTCTGGTATTTCATTGTTAGTGTAAGAGAAGTGCAGCAAATGTCCCACAGGTGCTGAGCTTACGAAGCTGCTGATGGAGTAAATGCACAGAGGTCCACTTCTGCTGGGACATGGCTGAGATTTCAGCTCCAGCTCCTCCAACTCTCCTCCTAGAATTTGTAGAGGAGAAGCTGTGGAGCAACTGGAGAATGAGGCCACCTGGTAAGGCCTTCGGAGAAGGCAATGGCACCCCACTCCAGTACTCTTGCCTGGAGAATGCCATGGACGAAGGAGCTTGGTAGGCTGCAGTCCATGGGGTCGCCTCTCCCTTCAGCAATGCAATAACAATGGGGCTGTTATGGCAGACCTAGGCTCTGTCCCGGACGCGTCTCAGGTTGGGGCTGACCACACTCCAGTCCCTTCAGCCTGTCTCTGCACAGCCAGCCCCTGTTCTCTTCCCAGGTCTGGCCCCTGAAGCCAGAGTGTCAGCATCCAGCCCCTGTGTGCACCAGCAGGCCTGTGTCTGGGGCTGGGCAGTGTGGGGAGCTGGCCAGACCGACCATGCTGGCTGCTCTCTGTTACACCTGCTGCATGCTCCTCACGGTCTCTGACGCCCCCTATGCGGGCTTCCCCCGTAGCTGAGCTGGTAAAGAATCTGCCTGCAGTGTAGGAGACCCGGGTTCGATCCCTGGGTCAGGAAGATCCCCTGGAGGAGGAAATGGCAACCCCCTCCAGTATTCTTGCCTGGAGAATCCCACAGACAGAAGAGCCTGGCGGGCTGCAGTCCACGGTTTTGCAAACAGTTGGACACAACTTAGCCCACCAACCAGAGTGAGGGAACCTTTCCTCTTTCACTGCTCCCAGAGGCACAGGTCCTACCCCAATTATTTTTTTTTGTTTTTTTCTTTAATTCTCTTTTGTCCTTCCTGGTTGCATGGTGAACTTTCTTGCAACTTTGGCTGAATGAGATCTTCTGCTGGTGGTCAGTAGGTCTTCCGTCAGAATTATTCCACATGTAGATGTATTTTTGATGTGTTTGTGGGAGGGGATGAGCTCTACTTTCTTTTATTCCACAATCTTGATCTTTAAACTATGGATTCTTATAATATGCTGAAAATTATAGCCTCATGATACTGTATGTGAGCAAAATGTTTCAGACCTTTTGCTTTATAACATGGGTCACTTCTTCTTTCAAAGCCTGCCTATCTTGTGACCTAGAACCCCATGGGATATATACAACTTAAAAAAATTTGGTGTCAACTAAAATTATTAACTATACATGCAATATGTGTATATATTTTCCTTTAATAGTGCCTTGGAACTTGGAAATCATATAACACTTTTTTGCTGGTGGGTATTTTGTTACCCTTCACCTCACATATAGTTAACTTACTGCACAGTGAATACTTGAAATTATCTGTGAAGGATCAAATAGTTCCTCAGAAAATATGTCTATCCTGATTTTTATTTTTAAATTTAGATGTTATTTTTTAACTTTTCAGTACTGCAGTTTTTAGGATTTCAAGTCTCTAAATTCTGTATTGGAGAAGGCAATGGCACCCCACTCCAGAACTCTTGCCTGGAAAATCCCATGGACGGAGAGCCTGGTGGGCTGCAGTCCATGGGGTCCCGAAGAGTCGGACACGACTGAGCGACTTCACTTTCGCTTTTCACTTTCATGCAGTGGAGAAGGAAATGGCAACCCACTCCAGTGTTCTTGCCTGGAGAATCCCAGGGACCGGGGAGCCTGGTGGGCTGCCTTCTGTGGGGCCGCACAGAGTCGGACACGACAGAAGCGACTCAGCAGCAGCAGCAGCAGCAGCAGCAGCATATTCTATATTACTTAATGAAAAGGTAAAAAGACATCCTCCAGTACTATGTTTTCTACTTCTTTGGTTCTTGAAGGAAATCGATAGAACTTCTACTACATAGAAAAGAGTGAGGAATTATGAATTAAAATGTTTTGGTGAAATGTATTTTGAATTTAAATTGTCTTAAATATGGCCAGGGCTTTCCCTGGTGTCTCAGTGGTAAAGAATCCACCAGCTAATGCAGGAAATGTGTGTTTGATCCCTGGGTTGAGAAGAACCCCTGGAAAGGGAAATGGCAACCCACTCCAGTATTCTTGGTTGGGAAGTCCCATGGACAGAGGAGCCTAGCAGGTTACAGTCCATGGAGTCACAAACAGTTGGATACAAGTTATCAATTAAATAACAACAGCAAAATGTGTGGGCAATATGGAAGAAATTGATCCTAACCAGGCATAACTGGTGGTCCTAAGTCACTGCTTAAATATAGCCAGCACTTCATTTGTTTAATGACACACTCAAGTTACTGATACATTAAAGATGGCAATAAGCATTTTTCATATCCTCTCAAGATGTTTTGGAGAAGGCAATGGCAACCCACTCCAGTACTCTTGCCTGGAAAATCCCATGGACAGAGGAGCCTGGTGGGCTGCAGTCCCTGGGGTCTCTGCGAGTTGGACATGACTGAACGACTTCACTTTCACGCATTGGAGAAGGAAGTGGCAACCCACTCCAGTGTTCTTGCCTGGAGAATCCCAGGGATGGGGGAGCCTGGTGGGCTGCCATCTATGGGATAGCACAGAGTTGGACATGATTGAAGCAACTTAGCAGCAGCAGCAGCAAGATGTTTTTACCTCTGTGTAGAAATTAGTTGTTTTTAATTTTATGTGCAGAAATAAAATTTCATTTTTGTTTTCAGTCCATGGCCCTGAACGATTAAAAGTGTTACTAGACTGTCTTTAAATTAAATATATCTGTGACTTCTGTAAACATTTGCTCATGGGCATATATGGAATATGGTATGGAGGACTTACACAAGTAACCCAGCAGACTCTGAGATACTTAAAGGAAGGTAGCCATCTCATAAATCTTTGTATTTCTAGTGCTTCCCTCGATAGCAACATCATAGTGTGCAAGAAATACAATTGTGTTGTTTCCTAAACAACATCTTCCCTCTAAGGACCAGTTTTAATATACCAGATACAAGTTTGCCAATACATGAGCGGCCCAAATAACTGATGAAAACTCTCAAGAATCATTCATCATTGCTCAAAGATCTGTTTTCAGTTTTGCTATATAGACTCACCCCTAAGGTCAAAATTATGACAAGAAAAACTTATGACTTCTTTTTGTTTTATTTTGTTTATTTTTGGCTGTGCTCACTTCGTGGGCCTTTCTCTGGTTCTGGTAAGCAGTGCTCTGCCTTCTCGTGACAGTGGCTTCTGTTGTGATGGATTCTAGAGCATGGGCTCTAAGGCACTTGAGTTCCAGTCATTGTAGCACAAGAGCTCAATAGCTGCTGTTCTCGGGCTCTAGAGCACAGGCTCAATAGCTGTGGCGCACGGGCTTTTTAGTTGCTCCACGGCATGTGCGATCTTCCCAGACCAGGGATCAAAACCATGTCTCCTTCACTGGCAGGTGGATTCTTTGCTGCTGATCCACCAGGGAAGCCCTGCAGCTCCTTTTTAAAAAGCAGTTGGTTGATGAGGTAGCCAGATCAGGTGCTTCAATATATTCTACTTATTTGAACTGGCAAATAATTCACAACCAAGGACAATAGCAAGTAATCAATAAGGTTTTAATCCTTACTGTTCTCCCTGGTATCACCTAAAATCAGGTTGTGGTGTCCATGTGGCTCAGACGGTAAAGAATCTGCTTGCAATGCAGGAGACTTGGGTTTGATCCCTGGGTTGGGAAGATCCCCTGGAGAAGGAAATGGGAACCCACTCCAGTATTCTTGCCTGGAGAATTTCGTGGACAGAGGAGTCTGGTGGGCTACAGTCCATGGGGTCACAAAGAGTCAGACATGACCGAGCAACTAATGCTTGTGGTGCCCGTGAAGATGGAATTTATATATTATATATATATGAAATTATACACACCAACATATGTATATAATTATGCTTATGTAATATTATATATAATACATACATCTATTTGTCTATGTTTCTTAGTCTTTGCCTATTTATAGGAAAGGAAACCACATACATATATGTGTGTGTATATATGTATATACACACACTCAAAAACATATGTATATAATTATGCTTGTATAATATATATATATTATATATATATAATATTTATATATCTGCTTATCTATTTTCCTTAGTCTCTGCCTGTTCATAGTAAAGAAAACCATTGTCTACTCTGACCAGATCTATACTTTGAGATGGTTGGGAGAGGGGAAAAAGCATTGCAGAATGTTTGCACTATGCTGAGGAAAGATATCTTATATGCACCTGCTGATTTTTAAATAAGACCTTGTTTGTCAAAACATATTTTCTTGAGTTGTCATAAATTATACTACATAATGGTTTGGGTCCCAAGTTCAATCTGTAAACACTGTGCTCACAGCTGGCAAATCTGTTCCATTTTGCTTCTGGCTTACAGCCTTTCATGTTATTTAAGGATCACATCTGCTCAGAGCTGGCACTGGGACACAGACTTGAGAAGCCTGGTACACTGAAGTTAAGCCTGCAACCCTTGCTAACTCGATGTGCTGAGTTCTGAGTTTTGGTACACCTCCCCCCACCCCATCTAAGGATATACACACCCACCCACCCAGCCATACACACACACGTTTTTTTCTTTCTCTTAAGTGGCCATTTGGGCAGAATTGGCTGGTACAACTTACGCTAGTCATTAACACTACAAAATCTGAGTTCGATTTATGTACTCCTAATTAAAAAAAAAAAAAACCACAACACACTATGGTCGCTAAAACGTTCATGCTTAAACAATAAGTGCAACCACAACAAAAAATCCTATGTTCAGAAGTCCTCTTTTATTGTCAGGGAGCCAAAAGGAGAGGGCTGGAGGACAAGAGCTTCAGTCTTCAAGAAATGAGATCTGGAATGTCTAAACCATTTTTCAGATCCAACACAACCCATTGTCCTTAGAAGAATGAGACAGTGAGTTAGTTCTCAAATGATGCTGTAAGTCAGGCTCAGAAATGAAGAAACTCTTCTCCATGGTATCACAAAGCAGATATGATGTTGACCATCATCACCCTGTTGATTTTACAGAGAATCTCAGACCAGATTTTCAGGTAGCAAATGCATCTCTCAGCTTCACACCTTATATATCCTGAATTGCAAAGGGGGTGAACCAGTCCCTTCTCCAGGGGATCTTTTGGACCCAGGGATTGAACTCTGGTCTCCTGCATTGCAGGCAGAGTTTTTACCTGCTGCTGCTGCTAAGTCGCTTCAGTCGTGTCCGACTCTGTGCGACCCCATAGATGGCAGCCTGCCAGGCTCCCCCGTCCCTGGGATTCTCCAGGCAAGAACACTGGAATGGGTTGCCATTTCCTTCTCCAATGCATGAAAGTGAAAAGTGAAAGTGAAGTATCTCAGTCGTGTCCGACTCTTCGCAACCCCATGTATTGCAGCCTATCAGGCTCCTCCATCCATGGGATTTTCCAGGCAAGAGTACTGGAGTGGGGTGCCATTGCCTTCTCTGAACTTTCTCTATAGTCTTGTTCAAATTACTCAACTTTTTGTACATCAGTTTTATTTTTTTTAATTTATAAATTGATGTAGTATAACATGTAATATAGGTGATTTTCAGCCTGGGCAGATGAACCTAGCTCCTTTCAGGAAAGAAAGCACTCAAAGACTGAGCATGAAGGTATTCCCACTAGCCACTTTTGGGGTAACTCGAACATCAAGAAGAATAATGAGTCTAATTGATTGTAAAGAATTGAACAAATGAGTCTATGAACTCAAATGTGATAATCAAAGAATAAAATTATTTTGCCAACCTGGGAGGTAAACCTTCTACCACAACTTTACTCTGAAGATTTGCTAATGAAGGAGAAGGAATTAATCATTTACTTTGTCTTTGAAGGAGAAAAGATATTTCTGTTCAAATGGATAAGAGGAAGGTCTTTTATCCCCAGCAGATAAACGCAGAAGAATAGAAACCAACGTTATGCACGCTTCAGTGAGACAGTGGGCCAGGAAGGATTACTGGAGTGAAGGAGTGGTTTCAAGGTAGGATATTTACATGCCACAAGCTTTACTTTGCAGAACACTTAACTGCAAAGGAGGAAGTGGAACTTTACAAGGAACTCTTAGGTCACCTCTCCTAACTGGGAACTTGTTATCATGCAGTGTATATGGTACAGCATCACTCTTGAAGTAATCTTGTCAAAACTACCTCAAATAAATCTGATGACCTTATTTCCAGTTGACAGAAAATAAAAGGATTAAGAATTCAAGAACAAGAACACTTGCCCTAAACTCTTCCAAGAAAGTCATTCTAAAAAGTAGGGAGTTGGGGTGGCTCTGCTAGAGTAAAAGAAACGAAAAAATACAGTGGCCAAATACAGTATGTAAACAGTGGTTGAATCCTTGTTTTAAAAAGAAAGTATAAATATATTGTTGTTGTTGTTTAGCAGCTAAGTCATATCTGACTCTTTGAGACCTCATGGACTGTAGCCCGCCAGGCTCTTCTGTCTATGGGATTTCCCAGACAAAAATACTGGAGTGGGTTGCCATTTCCTTCTCCATAAAAGATAAAATAGCTTTTGCAAAATTACATATGCAGCAGAGGTATAAGAGCTATGAATGGAATTTGGCATCTGAGGAAATTTAAATATATTATAATAGACACTGAGCCATATTAGGAAAAACATTTTCTTAGATGATAATAGAATTGCAGTTAAAAAAAAATAGCTTTTTAAGAAGGTGCATGGGAAATATTTAGGTGTAAAATATCATGATGTCTAAAATGTACTTTCAAATAGGCTATCAAAGATATGTTGTATATATACATGATAAGGATGGTGACATGTATGTAAATAAAGCTTGAATCGAAGTAGTGGGTACATTCGTGGTTATCCTGCTATTCTTTCAACTTTTTCTCCATATCCGAAATTCACAATGAAAAGTTAGCAGGAATGACTTCAAAGACTTAACAACAAGTTGAAATGTGTTATCCTGATATCTCTTGAATTAGATAACACATTTGTTTACTCATTTATCATTTTAAGAAGCTTAATAATGGTAAAAATCAACCTAAAATTATTTTATCAATAATAGATTATAAATTCTTTCATAGTTGCAAAGGATCAAGGGAATTCAAGACCTGTAGTTTGAATTCAAGACCTGTAGTTTGACTATATGGTCAGTTATAGCCATTCAGGGTGGACTGGTTAGAGAGAACACGTTCAGAGCAGTCTCCCTACATCTGCTGGGTGAATTTAATCCCTCTCCACCTGAAGGGTGTCAGGTGTAGGCATCCTGTGAGCGCTGAAAGTGAATAGTCAAAGGAAAGAACTCCGTTAGCTGTTATAGAAGGGGCTAGAGTAGGTGAGTGAGTGTGCTTTTATGATACCCTAGTATGAGAACTAGATCATTAGTTGATAATTCAGGAAATATTTGTTTACCTAATCTTGTGACAAACACATGTAGAGAAATATGAAATATGACATACTTGGTATGTTGGTAGACGTCTTCCTCTTCTAAATTTGAAGAATCTGATTTTATTTTAATAAGTTTGTATGATAAAATCATCAAGGCTGTGAAGCCACCAGTTTACAGTTCACTTTTATATTCAGTGAAGAAGTCGTCATTGTTCAATCACCAAGTTGTGGCCAGCTCTTTGTGGCCCCAGGGACTGCAGCACGCCAGGCTTCGGTGTCCCTCACCATCTCCCGGACTTTGCCCAAGTTCATGTCCATTGAGTTGGTGATTCCATCCAGCCATCTCATCCTCTGTCTCCTGCTTCACCTCCTACCCTCAGTCTTTCCCAGCATCAGGGTCGTTGCCAAGGAGTCAGCTCTTCACATCAGGTGGCCAAGATGCGAATCCATCAGTTCAGCATCAGTCCTTCCGATGAGTATTCAGGGTCGATTTCCTTTAAGATAGACTGGTTTGATCTCCTTGCAGTCCAAGGGACTCTCAAGGGCCTTCTCCAGCTCAACAGTTAAATTTAAGGCATTGATTTTGGGGCGCTCAGCCTTCTTTATGGTGCAACTCTCAATCCCTGCATGACTACTGGAAAAACCATAGCTTTGACGAGATGGACCTTTGTTGGCAAAGTGATATCTCTACTTTTTAATTTGCTGTCTAGGTTTGTCATAGCTTTTCTTTCAAGGAGCACACGTCTTTTAATTTCATGGCTGCAGTCACCATCCGCAAATGGCTGTTTAATCGTATAGATCTATTGGGGATTTCTTTTTATTTTAATGGTGGTTAATATTCACATTCTTTTTGTTTCACTTGAGGAGAGTCATGATATTTTTCAGTTGACTTTCTTGGAATATGAAACCCCTTAATGAACTGCTGCACTGGGAAGATACGTCTGCCTTTGGTTGCTTCTGAACCTCCATGGAATCCTTTGCACCTGTCAAGTTTTCTAGGTTCACTGCTCTGTATAAGGACCTGTTAGAGGAGGCGCAGGGCTCTTGAACTTTTGATGCTGATGGGTCCAAGAAATCTTTTGGCTTTATAAGTTCTTTCCACAATTGCTAGACTGTATGTATTTTTCAATAAGAGCATGCTGGGATATCCAGAGAGTATGTTTGTATATAATTCAGAAGACAGTCTCTTTTCCTACTTGTTTTGTAGTTCTTTTGCTTTATTTTTTTTCATTTCAATTTGCAGCTATCTCTGATAAAACACTTGGTGTAATTAGCTAATGTTATGGAATGGAAGCTAAATGGATGTTTTCAGTCTTTCCCTTTCTTAATAGACCATGATTTTTCAGACCCAATATTCTACTAGGGGGAAGGCAGGAGTTCATCTTTGTATTTGCTTTATTTAAAGGGATTGAGCTCATTTACCCCATCCTCATATCCACCTGTGACTCACCCCTAGTTTGTGCATGCGTGTGTATGTATGTGCTCATCTCCACATGTATTCTCCAGTCTACTTTAATAGACTAGGATCTTTGGTTCATTTATGATTCAGCTTCAGAACAGTAGCTGCTTGATCAAATGACATTTCTCTTTTTAATGATTTTTATTGGAATATAGTTGATTTACAGTGTCATTTGTTTCAGATGTACAGAAAATTGATTCATATATATATGATTCATATGAATCATATGAATTATATATATACACATATGTATATGTACATATTCAGATATACATATGTGTATTATTTAAAATTTTTTTCATTTTAAATTATTATAAGAGGCTGAGTATAGTTCCCTGTGCTGTACAGTAGGTCCGTTTTGTTTATCTCTTTTATATGCAGCCGTATATTTTAATCCCAAACTCCTAACTTATCTCCCCACCTTTTCCCCTTGGTAATCATACATTTCTTTTCTATGTTTGTGATTCTATTTCTGGTTCATAAATAAGTTCATTTGTAGCATACTTTTAGATTCTGTGTATAAGCAATGTCATATGATATTTGTTTTTCTCTGTCTGACTTACTTCACTTAGATGGATCTAGAGCTTATCATACTGTGTTACTGCAAATGGCATTATTTCATTCTTTTTATGGCTGAGTAATATTATATATATATTTTTATATATTTAATTATATATATTTAATTTTATATATAAATATCTCTCCCCCTTTTCCTTATCCATTCGTCTGTTGATGGGCAGTTGGGTTGTTTCCATGCCTTGGCTATGTAAATAGTGCTCCAGAGAACATTGGGGTGCAAGTATTTTGAATTATAGTTTTCTCTGGATATATGCCAGAAGTGGGATTGCTAGATCATATGGTAACTCTATTTTTAGTTTTTAAGGAACTTCCATACCGTTCTCCTTAGTGGCTATACAAAATGCCATTCCCACCAACAGTGTAGGAGGTTCCCTTTTCACCACATCCTCTGTGGTTCAATGGTAAAAATCTGCCTGCCATGCAGGAGACATGGTTTTGATACCTGGGCTGGGGAGATCCCCTGGAAAAGGAAATGGCAACTAACCCAGTATTCTTGCCTGGGACATCCCATGGACAGAGGAGCCTGGCAGGCTATAGACCATGGGTCATAAAGAATCGGACTCAGCTGAGTGACTAAACAGCAACTGTTCCAGCATTTATTACTTATAGATGTTTTGATAATGCCCATCTTTTAAAGTTGAACAAATTAAGCTTAAAAATCATTTTTTGTTGTTGTTGCTCTACCAAATGGTATAAAGAGTAGAGCACTCTTACGGGAGAAGCTGTTGACAAGAATTGTTTGTGTCAGAAGAGAGCAAATTTTTGGATAACAGATTTTTTAAAACTCAGTCTGTACTAGCAAAGTAAAATGGAGAGGACAGGAAGTAAGAGAGGAAGGGAGAATGAGACAGAGCTTCGAAGTGTTTTAAAACACAGTGTATTAAAAGACAAGTTGAGGTTTTAGTAAGACCAATAGATTTAAGAAATGACAGTTATTGAAAAGTTGTTTGTGGCTCACAGACTAGAGATTTGGGCACATCCAGCCATGGGAGCCACCCAGAGAGGCAGAAATGGTAAGTAAGACCCTGTATTGTGGATTTTTTCAGAAGGATATGCAGGCAAGGTGGGCAGGTTTAGGACTGCTAGTTTGAGTAATTTTGGTGGGCTCTAGGGTGTAGGGTCTGGTTCCAAGTTGTCTGGCAAGTGGCCCTGGGGTGGATAATGGCCCAGCATGTGAGAATCTGATAGAGGGGGCTCTGGGTTGGTTGGTTTGTATTCGAAAAGTACACACTTCACACTCAGTGAGTTGTTTCCTGGCTCTAGGAGTCGACTATGCTTAGGAAGGACAGCCCCTCCAGCGTGAGCAAGGCCCCAGATATCAAAACATCAGAGAGCAGACAATAAAAGACATGGCTAATGCAGGGAGAAAAAAGATGGAGGGTTGGAGGAGAATTAAGATGAAAACTATAGGGACTTCCCTGGTGGTCCAGAGGCTGAGACTCTGCACTCCCAGTGTAGAGGGCCCGGGTTCCATCCCTGGTCAGGGAACTAGATCCTATATCCTGCAACTAAGAGTTCGTATGCCACAACTAAGGATCTCATTTGTCATAAATAAAAGACCTCGTATGCTGCAACTAAAGAACCTGCATGCCTCAACGAAGAGCAAAGATCCAGGGTGCCTCAACCAAGACCCAGTGCAGCCAAATAAATACGCAAATTTTTTTAAGTTTTTTTTTTTTCTTAAAGAAGATACAATACCCTCAAACCAATGATGTCTTAGAAACTTAATTTCACAGTGCAGATAAAGACATCAAGATTTTCCTTGGCAGATCCAAAATGTTTTAAACACTCTCTCTTCTGGGCCCTGGCAGAGCATTTTAAACCTTCTACTATAATTGCAGGTGGCTTCTTTGCCATTTGATCCACCAGGGAAGTCTGTCACTGTGGTATAATTCTAATTATTTTGGGCATGTGTATTGTCTTCAATGGCTCAGTAGCCCTGGAACTTGGTACTTAATCATCTTTTCTATGTAGCTGTTTTAGCACTTTTCACATCCTTTTAAATGTTTGAAGAAGGAAGGGAAAGGAAGATAAGGAAAACAGAAAGCAAGAAGGAAAATGCCAAACTTTTAAGGACTGCTAGTGTTAAGGGTCTTGAGGCTCAGTGTCTAGGGAAACACTAAATGATGGACTTATTTTGTAGGGAGGAGGCTAGTATCATCCAGAAAGGTATATTATTTACATACTAATTCCATCCAGCTTGGATGATATCTGTTTCATTGGCCTTATGTTATGATCCACAGATTAATACTTAACAGTTATTGTGGAGGAATATTAGAATGGAAACTAATGATGAAAAGAAACTTATCACAAACCAGAGTGCTCATAATTGTCTAATACATAAGGATAATGATAGCTAGGATGAAAAATGAGAACATAAAGCCTAAGTCTGTGTTGAGTTGCTTTGCTAAAATACCAAGAAAGAGGGATACAGACATAGCAACCAAATGAATCAAGACAGATAGCTATGTTTTTCATCATTTAGAAGATAAACTACAGTGTGCTGTGCTTAAGAGACAATGTATCAGCAGAGCGGTTGTAAGGGGCTGACTGCATGTGGCAGTATCTGTCAACATCAGGCGGAACCGACTGCACTTTGAGAGAAAGATACGTGTAAAGGGAAAGTAGCGCATCTGAAGTGGAGTGGTTTTAGAGGCGGTGGTCTCCCATTGTCCCAAGTACAGCAACACTTCTTAGTAATGGTTAGGTATCACAGGCCCCGCCTCGTGGCGTTACGTTATCGATGGGAAGTCACTGTTGAAGTGTTTTAGTGTGTGTGTTTCTGGAGAAAACGGGCTTCCTTGGTGGCTCAGATGGTAAAGAATCTGCCTGCCTTGCGGGAGACTGAGGTTTGATCCCTGCTCGGGAAGATCTCCTGGAGAAGGAAATGGCCAACCACTCCAGCACTGTTGCCTGGAAAATCCCATGGACAGAGGAGCCTGGCAGGCTACAATCCACGGGGTCACAAAGAGTCGGGCACGACCGAGCAATCAACACATCCTGTGGAAAAACTATGCGGTGTCTCAAGTGTGCCTTTCCTGGTTATTCTGGTCCTGCTCATTGTCTTTGAACTACTTTGCAATCATTTGTTTATTATAGGTAACTAACAGATATGTGAAGGCTATTCTCTTTGGTAGTGATTCTAATTGATTTCCTCCTTTCTAGAAAATCCAGTTTTGCCCACATTTGCAAGTAACCTTGACTTTCTGTTTTTTAAACTCCACATCATCGTGTGCTGTTTTGACTTTTCCTTTGAATCAGTAATAATACCTACTTGGTTCTGTCATATCAGATGAGTAAAATAAAACCTTTAACATATGTTCATTTTTATATCTGTATGAGAGTCATGATTCACCAGTTGCTGAAAACTATCTTTAATATCACCCTTAGAGGAATGGTGCCTTCCCAGTTTTGGTTTATTTTCGATGACATATATAAATAGGGTAATAATTAGTCCAAAGATCATTTTAATTAGTCCAGTGTCATTTTTGAGGCAGTTTAGAATTTAAAAATTTTTTTCAAAAAGACTGTTACTCCTTTTCCACCTCCTCCTCTTCTTCTTTCTCCTCTTTATTGACATAATCAGTTGGATAGACGCTTTCTTAGTGACAATGTTAGGTTCAAAAAGAATGTTTTGTTCAAAGTGGTAACACTGTAAATATTCAAAAAAATGTATCTCTGTTAATTTACTACAATAAATAAATAAATCTCTGTTGATTTTTTACACTGTAAAATTAACCATAATCTCTGTGATAGAATTATCTTGACAGGAGAACAGGCTGCCAGCTTTATATCTTTCCATTTTCCCTGAGCCTACTCATCCCTCTTGGGAGAAACTGAGCAGAAGATTTCTCTAAAAGGAAAGAAAATAAGTTCTGGGTTTAATTTTGAAATATTACTTGGGAAAAAAATAGAATGGAATACAGCAGTTGGAAATTTGTTTTTCATTTGCTAAATTGTGTCTGTCTGACTCTTTGCGACCCCATGGACTGCAGCATGCCAGGCTTCCCTTTCCTACACTGTCTCCCAGAGACTGCTCAAGTTCATGTCGATTGAGTTGGTGATGTATCCAATCATCTCTTCCTCTGAGAATAGACAGACATTATTGAACTTAAAAAAAATACCAAGACAAAATGAAAGATGATACCACCTTTGCCCTTTCACCTTCCCTCCCACGAGGAATTCTGAACATTCTTGTCTTTTGAATCCCACAGTTCTGTTTCAATAGTGAGAAAACACTAGTAAAGTATTTGTTTTTACAAGATTTGCTGTTTCTCCCTACATTCTGCCACCTGTTAAGTGTTAGGGATTAAGGCTGTTCTGACTTTTCTCAAAGTTTTGGTTTTTATTTTTAAGTAAATGTTGCTTTATACAATTATTCTTCATTGAATTCACTGTATTTGTTCTTCCTGCCCCCTTCTCCATCATGGGCCATGATGTGATATAAGTAGTCTTGAACATTTTAATTTAATTGACCTTTAAAAAAATATTTTCAAAAGTGTATGTAGTCAGAAAGCTACCTTTAAAGCTTATATTCACTATTAAACTTACCAAACACTTATAGAGCACATGTTATGAACTCTTGAGGGCCCAGGAACACATCAGTGAAAGCTACAAGGCTCTTAGGATGCATAAATCACTAGCCATACTCCCAGCAAAGAACTGGAGCCACACGACAACTTCAATGTTTTCAGTTCTAATTGTATTAAAGGTTTCTTGAATTTTGACCTACATACTAAAAAGTAGTATATTCTTTAAGGTAAAGAATCTTCTGATATATAAAAATGTTGAGATTATTCTAAGGCTGACCCAAGTTAAAAAGAAAAAAGCTCAGAATAGTGATATTGATGACAAAGAATTCAGAAAAAGACAAAACCTTGACATGTACAGATATAAAAATATTTTACTCTTGTGACATGATCTTTTACTCAGGATATGAAGGAACTCAGAAAAATGTTTACCCTGTTCAAGGAAAGGTCAAAGGAGCACACATTTATGTGGAATAAAGGAAAGTTGAAACGAATTGGAAACGGAGACAAAGTGGATTTTCCGTGGGGTGGAGGGAGTCAAAGAGTTCACTAACAGTTGCCTACAGTTTACACAGATGTGACAGATGTACAATGAACAAAAATAACACAACTGGAATCTGATCACTGAGAAGGGTGTTCTATAGGTAAGGCATAGTTTTCCAGGGAAACAGAAAGTTTTCTGCAAAAGGAAGGGGAGATAATACCAAATAATCACGTTGTTTATTATTTCGTTGTTTAGCTGCTCAGTCACATATGACTTTTTGAGACCCCATGGACTATCGCCCACCAGGCTCCTCTGTCTATGGGATTCTCCAGACAAGAATACCGGAGTGGGTTGCCATTTCCTCCCCCCGGGATCTTCCTGACCTGGGGCTCAAACCTGTGTGTCCTGCATTGGCAGGTGAACGCTTGACTGCTGAGCCACCGGAGAAGCCACAAGGAGCACACTAAACCTAGTTAATGTCTGCACAGCATTTCATCTGTGGGTCACAGTGCCATAACCACGCAGGGACGGATACATAGAAGGAGCTGTGGTCAAAGGTGACACAAAATGCAGGCAGCATCTTGTTACATCTGCCCACTCCCTCCCCACTGAGCACCCACCATTAACCTTGACCCTGACACCTTGTCCACAGATGGGAAACCAGTGGTCAGCTGCTGACCCAAGCTAACTTGTTTAGATCCTCTCTCAAGGAGTACAAACTCTGAGCTTGACACCAGTCCCCATCTCAGTTGTCCACTCAAACCCAGGAAATACCAGCTTCTGGGCTCTGTCCTGGTAATATTTAACAATATTCCTTCATTGTGAAGCAATGAAAACTAGTCCCAGAGAAAAAGAGGA
The DNA here is from genome assembly GCA_006410935.1 of Redunca redunca. Lineage (NCBI taxonomy): Eukaryota > Metazoa > Chordata > Mammalia > Artiodactyla > Bovidae > Redunca > Redunca redunca. The sequence goes on from SJYQ01003851.1 coordinate 505,057, forward strand.
AAGAAAATCTGCCAAAGAAGCAGAGCTGAGAGAGAGACAGGTTCTCAATGAACTCCCAGTTCTTGGTCCCAGTTGCTTATGAAGTCCAATGTTGGCACAGAGTAAAACGATATAAGGCCCTCTCAGTGAAGAGAGAACATATGTGGTCTGAAATGTGAGGCACCTCGAAAGAGGGGATTTGATTTTAAGTAAAGCTAGTATCAATTTTCTGAAACTTGAGGTAATATTATTGTTCAGATACTATGCTATATCTGTTTCTGTTGTCAAGTGAAAAAAAAAAAAGTACAACCTAAGGAGTCAAGTCAACAATAGTCCGAAATGCAGTACTTGGATGCGATCTCCAAAATGACAGAATGATCTCTGTTCATCTCCAAGGCAAACCATTCAATATCACGGTAATCCCAAGTCTATGCCCCGACCAGTAATGCTGAAGAAACTGAAGTTGAACAGTTCTATGAAGACCTACAAGACCTTCTAGAACTAATGCCCACAAAAGATGTGCTTTTCGTTATAGGGAAATGGAATGCAAAAGCAGGAAGTCAAGGAACACCTGGCATAATGGGCAAATTTGGCCTTGGAATACAGAATGAGGCAGGGCAAAGGCTAATAGAGTTTTGCCATGAGAATGCACTGGTCATAGCAAACACCCTCTTCCAACAACACAAGAGAAGACTCTACACATGGACATCACCAGATGGCCAACACCGAAACCAGATTGATTATATTCTTTGCAGCCAGAGATGGAGAAGCTCTATACAGTCAACAAAAACAAAACCGGGAGCTGACTGTGGCTCAGACCATGAGCTCCTTATCCAAATTCAGACTGAAATTGAAGAAAGTAGGGAAAACCCCTAGACCATTCAGGTATGACCTAAATCAAATCCCTTATGATTATACAGTGGAAGTGAGAAAGAGATGTAAGGGACTAGATCTGATAGAGTGCCTGATGAACTATGGAATGAGGTGCGTGACATTATACAGGAGACAGGGATCAAGACCATCCCCAAGAAAAACAAATACAAAAAAGCAAAATGGCTGTCTGAGGAGGCCTTACAAATAGCTGTGAAAAGAAGAGAGGTGAAAAGCAAAGGAGAAAAGGAAAGATACACCCATTTGAATACAGAGTTGCAAAGAATAGCAAGGAGAGATAAGAAAGCCTTCCTCAGCGATCAATGCAAAGAAATAGAGGTAAACAACAGAATGGGAAAGACTAGAGATCTCTTCAAGAAAATTAGAGATACCAAGGGAACAGTTCATGCAACGTTGGGCTCGATAAAGGACAGAAATGGTATGGACCTAACAGAAGCAGAAGATATTAAGAAGAGGTGGCAAGAATACAGAGAAGAACTGTACAAAAAAGATCTTCATGACCTGGATAATCACGATGGTGTGATCACTCACCTAGAGCCAGACGTCCTGGAATGTAAAGTCAAGTGGGCCTTAGAAAACATCACTACAAACAAAGCTAGTGGAGGTGATGGAATCCCAGTGGAGCTATTTCAAATCCTGAAAGATGGTGCTGTGAAAGTGCTGCACTCAATATGCCAGCAAATTTGGAAAACTCAGCAGTGGCCACAGGACTGGAAAAGGTCAGTATTCATTCCAATCCCAAAGAAAGGCAATGCCAAAGAATGCTCAAACTACTGCACAATTGCACTCATCTCACACTTGAGTAAAGTAATGCTCAAAATTTTCCAAGCCAGGCTTCAGCAGTACGTGAACCGTGAACTCCCTGATGTTCAAGCTGGTTTGAGAAAACGCAGAGGAACCAGAGATCAAATTGCCAACATCCACTGGATCAAAAAGGAAGAGAATTCCAGAAAAACATTTATTTCTGTTTTATTGACTATGTCAAAGCCTTTGACTATGTGGATCACAATAAAGTGTGGAAAATTCTGAAAGAGATGGGAATACCAGACCACCTGACCTGCCTCTTGAGAAACCTGTATGCAGGTCAGGAAGCAACAGTTCAAGCTGGACATGGAACAACAGACTGGTTCCAAATAGGAAAAGGAGTACATCAAGGCTGTATATTGACACCCTCCTTATTTAACTTCTATGCAGAGTACATCATGAGTAACACTGGACTGGAAGAAACACAAGCTGGAATCAAGATTGCCGGGAGAAATATCAATCACCTCAGATATGCAGATGACACCACCCTTATGGCAGAAAGTGAAGAAGAACTAAAGAGTCTTTGATGAAAGTAAAAGAAGAGAGTGAAGAATTTCGCTTAAAGCTCAACATTCAGAAAACTAAGATTATGGCATCTGGCCCCATCACTTCATGGCAAATAGATGGGGAAGCAGTGGCTGACTTTCATTTTTTGGGGTTCCAAAATCACTGCAGATGATGATTGCAGCCATGAAATTAAAAGACGCTTACTCCTTGGAAGGAAAGTTATGACCAGCCTAGACAGCATATTAAAAAGCAGAGACATTTCTTTGCCAGAAAAGGTCCATCTAGTCAAGGCTATGGTTTTTACAGCAGTCATGTATAGATGTGAGAGTTGGACTATAAAGAAAGCTGAGTGTGGAAGAATTGATGCTTTTGAACTGTGGTGTTGGAGAAGACTCTTGAGAGTCCTTTGGACTGCAAGGAGATCCAACTAGTCCATCCTAAAGGAGATCAGTCCTGGGTGTTCATTGGAAGGACTGATGTTGAAGCTGAAAGTCCAATACTTTGGCCATCTGATGCGAAGAGCTGACTCATTTGAGATGCTGGGAAAGATTGAGGGCAGGAGGAGAAGAGGACAACAGAGGATGAGATGGTTGGATGGCATCACCGACTCAATGGACATGAGTTTCGGTAAACTCCGGGAGTTGGTGATGACAGGGAGGCCTGGTGTGCTGTGGTTCATGGGACCGCAAACAGTAGGACACAACTGAGTGACTGACCTGACTGAAGAAGTCGAGAATTATGTTTCATTCAGCACCCTTGCTGAGGACTTAAGCCCTGAAGACAGCCACTCAGATAGCTTTGAGGGACTGTTCCCAAGAGGTAAGGGAGGAGCTAAGATATATAGGAGTGTTTGCAACAAAAACCAGGTATTCAGAACATCAAAAGATTGCTGTTAAGTTAAAAAAAACCCAACATCTTAATTGAATGAATTTAGTGCTCTTCCATTTATGGGAAGATGTAAGAGTATGGAGAAGGCGATGTCACCCCACTCCAGTACTCTTGCCTGGAAAATCCCATGGACAGAGGAGCCTGGTAGGCTGCAGTCCATGGGGTTGCTAGGAGTCAGACATGATTTGAGTGACTTCACTTTCACTTTTCACTTTCATGCGTTGGAGAAGGAAATGGCAACCCACTCCAGTGTTCTTGCCTGGAGAATTCCGGGGATGGGGGAGCCTGGTGGGCTGCTCTCTGTGGGGTCGCACAGAGTCAGACATGACTGAAGCAACTTACCAGCAGCAGTGAGAGTACAGGCTTTTGAAATCACTCCTCTGATATGCTCCTTAGTTATCTAGGGCCTTCCTGACTTCTTTCATTCTTTCCTGTACTGAATTCACTCCGAATGCAGAGTTAGGTCGGCTGCTGTGACTGATGGCTTGATGGCCACTGCAGCATTCTTTGTTTAGTATGTGGCTGGCGACTTGCTTTCTCCACACTGATAAGAAAACTGAATTTATGACCAAGTAAGGGCAAGCATATTGAAAAGCAGAGACATTACTTTGCCAACTAAGGTCCGACTAGTCAAGGCTATGGTTTTTCCTGTGGTCATGTATGGATGTGAGAGTTAGACTGTGAAGAAAGCTGAGTGCTGAAGAATTGATGCTTTTGAACTGTGGTGTTGGAGAAGACTTTTGAGAGTCCCTTGGACTGCAAGGAGACCCAACCAGTCCATTCTGAAGGAGATCAATCCTGAGATTTCTTTGGAAGGAATGATGCTGAAGCTGAAACTCCAGTACTTTGGCCACCTCATGCGAAGAGTTGACTCACTGGAAAAGACTCTGATGCTAGGAGGGATTGGGGGCAGGAGGAGAAGGGGACGACAGAGGATGAGATGGCTGGATGGCATCACGGACACAATGGATGTGAATCTGAGTGAACTCCAGGAGTTGGTGATGGACAGTGAGGCCTGGCGTGCTGCGATTCGTGGGGTTGCAAAGAGTCAGACATGACTCAGCGACTGAACTGAGCTGAACTGAAAGGCTTCCCAGGTGGTAAAGTGGTAAAGAAACTGCCTGCCAATGCAGGAGATGTAAGAGATGCAGGTTCAATCCCTGGGTCAGGACGATGCCCTGGAATAGAGTATGGTAACCCACTCCACTATTTTTGCCTGGAAAACTCCATGGTCAGAGGAACCTGGTGGGCTACAGTCCATGGGGGTCACAAAGAAGTCAGACATGACTGAGACACACACACACACACACACACACACACACACACACATTTCAGTTAGTAGGGCAATCAAGTTAAAATACAGGTTTTAAATAAGGTTAAATTTGGCTAAGCTATGTTATTATAGTTATAGATTCTTGTGGTGGTGTCCTTTCTTTGTAAAGAAGCAGAGATATTCTTGCTGACAAATTGTTTTACACCAATATTGTTTTGACTATTAAAATAGTGAATCTACAAGAAGCCAGAATTTGTGAGACACTCTTCGATAATTGTATAATTGCAAATAGTCACAAAACATGGCTGGTACGTAGGGTGGTGATAGTTTATGAATTGTATTTAATGTCAGCCACTTCATATTGAACTGGACTGAATATTCAACTGCTGGTGGCACCGGCAGTAAAGAACCCTCCTGCCAATGCAGGAGACGTAAGAGACACAGGTTCGATCCCTGGGTCAGGAAGATCCCCTGGAGGAGGGCACGGCAACCCACCCTAGTGTTCTTGCCTGGAGGATCTCATGGACAGAGGAGCCTGGTGGGTTATGGTCCATAGAGCTGCAGAGTCGGGCATGACTGAGGTGACTTAGCATGCTCACATGCAGTATTCGACTGCAGTTCAGTTTGATAATCTTTTTAGTGTTTCCATTTTATTTATTGTGATTCTCAGGTATGTCCCTGGAAAGGCTGATTCTCTCTGAGTAAGCCAAAAATAGATTTATTTTTAATATTGATACTTCTGCCTTTTATGAAGTAGAAATATAGAAAGAGCTTGGCCTCTAACCACACACACACACACAAATAGATTATATACAAAATCATAACATTTCTTGAACCCATTGAATTGGGATTGTAGTACATCCAATTAGCTTGATTTCTTAAGAAAGAAGGGCTCCTCCAAGGACAAACATCATTTCTGATGTGAGTATCATTTCTTCTGTGGCAGGCGGAAGAAGGCAGGGCCTCCATGCAAGTTGTAACAAGAAATTCAAGTAAAACTTTTTTTTGATTTGATAAAGATAGAGTGTGGCTGGCCTGAGGGTTCAAAACCCCTGGGACCTTAATCCGTGAGGGAAATTCACACCCGTCCACGGGCTAGTCTAGAAATCAGTGCCCTCATGAGCAAGACTGAAAGTGGGGATCGGCAGGATAAAGCCTCCAGCAGCAGTGGGTCTGAAGGAGGGGCAGAAGTTCACTTGGTTCGTTTGCCATGCAGGAGCAAAACCCACAGGCTGCCGTGGGAAAAGTTCAGTTCAGTCGCTCAGTCGTGTCCGACTCTTTGCCACCCCATGAATCGCAGCATGCCAGGCCTCCCTGTCCATCACCATCTCCCGGAGTTCACTCAGACTCACGTCCATCGAGTCCATGATGCCATCCAGCCATCTCATCCTGGGTCATCCCCTTCTCCTCCTGCCCC
>SJYQ01003851.1:511828-645397 GCA_006410935.1 Redunca redunca
TGTGTGTGTGTGTGTGTGTGTGTGTGTGTATTCCAGTTCTGCCCACTTAAAACATCAAGATAATGACTAGCCCTGTAGCAGGGACCATCCCTGGAGCCCAGATGGTACCTAGTAACATGATCGCTCTCTTAAAACAAACAAAGAAAGGAAGGCCTCTTGGAGTAATGTCTGATTGCAGGGGCCTGGGTCAAAAGTTTTTAAGATAATCCTGAGACATTTTGTCACTGCAGACATAAACCAAGCTATCAAAGACCACAAAATTCAAGGCTGAAGGACTTAGAGCCACTTTGAAGAGGCTCCCAGTGTCTAAGATGTAAAAATGTGTATGACAATAAGTGTGATAACCATAATGGTTTGTAAGATATGAGTGTTTAAATATGAGTTTATAATGATTCTTTATAAAGAAATTAATTATTCACATTGGGAAGATGATCGGAAACCAACTCAATATTCTAGTGGATATACACTGTATCTGTGGTAGAGTCTTGACTTGAGCTAACTCTGGATTTCTGCTGCCTAGAAATTGAGAGTTTGAACATGACAAGTACAAGTTCCTTATTTGAGAACTCTGGTCTTTTTGTAAGTTGACATTGGGACTGAAGTTGCATTTTTGAGTGGCCATTTTGGGAGTTCTGGGAGAGAGATCCAGAGAGTGATACAGAGGAAACGGAGTGCGCTGTGGCCCAGAGGCACAGTCAGGTCAGAGGACTTCAAGGTACCTTCTAGCTTTCCAATTCCTGTTTTGGATCAGAGCCAGATCCACCTACAGTGCTTGCCTTTAGGCTCTGGGAAATCTCCACTGAGGGTTTATAATAAATCACCCTTTATTTATGGTCTGTTAAGTGGGCAGTGACCTGGACCCAGCCAGTCTCTGTTGTTTTGTTTTCAGATGTAGCAATCACTCATGTCAGTGGAGCTCTTTTCCCTTTATGGCAAGTAAAGGCCCAACCTAAGGAACAGGCACATTTGTATCTTTGGGGAGATGCTATACAAAGACTAAATCAGCATGTATTACTCTAGCAGAGTGGAAAATAAATCAGATTAGGAGTTGTAGGAGAGAAGGTCGATTTCCTGCTGCTCCCTAGCTATTTGAATTCAGGCAAGGAACTCTTCTGAAGATATATGACTGATCTATGAGATAGAGACAACAATATCTATCACTCAAGATTGGGGTAAAGACTTAATGAGATTAACTGAAATAATAGATGCAAATGGGTTGATAAAACATGCCGCTATAAAATAGAAATAGTGTAATTTGAAGAAAAAATCAAAGTAAGAAGGTCACAATGACCCAAATTTCTTATGTATTTGTCTTTCTTTTATCTTCTCTGGGTTAGAAATACATAACTCAGTTTCCAAGGCAGTTTAAACTCTATGAGAAACATAGACTTTTTAGTGAAGATTTTTCTTGGTTTAGCCTAAAACCAGGAAGGGAAGAAACAAATCTTAAGCATAAACCATGCTTTTGGGCAGTTTCTTAAGTCTCTCCTTTTTCATCGCCACTTCTTTTTCTTTCACATCCATAACCCAGCAACTTTCTAAGAAATGCCTAAAGAAAGAGAAAAATTCTTAGCTAATATAGATGAAAAGTAGCTTTGACCTGATTGCTGGGTAACCTGGAAATGTCAGTTCAATAATTCATTTGGTAGGAATTTGGGAATGAGCTTTAAAGATGGTTTCCAAGATTAATTGATGAGCTCACATGACCATGTGTACACGTGGAGGGGGAGGGGCATCAGGAGCTTTATTAAGCTAGTGGTTATTAAATGTCCTGTTCTGTTGATTTTATTTTTAATTATGGTAACATACATAAAATATAAAGTTTACTACTTCCAGCATTTTTAAGCATACAATTCAGTAGTATTAAGTACATTCCCATTATTATACAACCACCAGTCTCCAGGATACTTCATCTTGCAAAACTGAAAATCTAAACCTATTAAACAATAACCATTCTGATTATTTCAGGACTTTTTTTCTCTTTAATTGCCTGGTAAAGTACATCAGAGATCAGCAGCAGTGTATCCCGTGCCTTGTATATGACATGTATATATACATCATTCTTAGATTACAAAAACTGGCATCAAGTCCAAAGTACTTGTACAAAATGTGACACAGCTTGCTTAATAATTAAAAGGATTCTCCTGACAACAGTGATGTACATTCAAATATCAAAACCTGTGCTCAGATTTAAGGACTGAATTTGTGCTGATTTGGTTTATTTTGTGCACTGATGAATCTGTTCTTTAAGTGGTAGAAGTGGTAGTAGTTATTAGGATGTTGATTTCACGGAGCAGCTGATCTGGACAGGAGCCCCTTGCTTGGCTAAGTTCATGAGCTCTGGCCTCCCCTGCTTGCTCTGGGTTGCGAGTGTGGTCTCCCAGACCCATCAAGAGATGCACATTATTGGTTCCTTTCTGCAGGGAAACTTGGTTGATATTTCCTCCATGACATATGCTTGTATGGCAATCGAAAAATTCTTCCAAGTTCATTTTTATGCCCACCTGAAGCAGTTGTCAAAAAAAAAAGTCCCTTTCTAACCTGAACCCTCAAAACAACTCGAGGTCGAATCAGTTTCACAGAACAGCAGACTGTTGGGAAGGAAATCCACTAGAGGCGCAGATGGCAAAGGGATTTTTGTTGTCATTTTTCTTAGATCCAGAAAAACACTTGGAATAAAAAAAGAATTAAAATTAACCGATAATATAGCCTCTCTTCTCCTTAATCAACTCCTTAGACTTTGAAGTTTTAATAAAGGTCAACCAAGTCCTGTGTTGCTTGCAGGATGCCGCTGTACACAAGATAACGCATGTATACATTCCTCTCATGCTGGGGCTACGGAGAGGCTGGAGGGGGTTTCACAGAGGCCGCTTCTCCCGGCGTGACACGGATTGTTATTCCTAGTATCATCTACTCTTCCATCCGAGGAGAGCAGGCAGAACCGTCACAGCAGGAGAAAACGAGGAGGCAACAAAAATGAATGTTCTTCTCCAGATGGCAGGAAGTTATCTTGCAAAGTTTGAAATACTTTGTAGGTAGAGTGAAAAACAGGGGGTCTGACACCCTTCAACCAGAGCACTCCAGACGGTCATAAATTAGTTCCGTTGTTCCATAGACACCTCTATGAGAAACAGTGGAAGGCAAAATAGCTGGAGCTGTAGCAGGAATGATTTAAACAAATGTTTATTCATAATTGAATCATACTGTTAATAATCTGCTGAAGATAAAATGGTATAATGTAGTATCAATTTCCCTGAAAATGCACTGTTATGACTAAGCAAAGAACTCCTACCAAGCCTTTTTAAGAAATAACCAATTATCAGTTCATATTTAAAATAAGAGAATCAAAGAAAATTAGCTACTGGTTCGCACTTCCATCATCTTTATTAATCACTAATTTTATATCTTGAAAAGCAGTGCATTCTAATAAAAGTACTTAAACACATATGCCAAAAGAAAACAATAAAACCAGGAGCAAATTCTTTACCACTTATGAAAAGTGGCAATGAATAATTTTGATACCAGTCAAGCTTTGTGACATTATTATTCATGCAGAGAGAGTTAGAAATTAACTTGTGTAATTCTGTCCAGCTATGGAAATAAAAGAAGGCTAACCAAGTGGGAATAAGCAAGAATCTGAGCTTGCTAGAGCAGGAGTCATGCAAGGCAGTAGCCTTTGGGCAAAGACTTAAAGGCAGGCAGAGGAGTGGGAAAGCCAAATGGGATGGTTAGCATGGGGGAGACAGGCCAGCTAGAAGCAGGGCACCTTGTGTGATTAGTTAACAGTGGATTATGGCTTTCTCTTGCTAGTCCAAAGTTGTAAGCAAGAACAGAAACTGATGGGAAAGCTGAATCACTGGCAAGAGCAATCTGACTTCCTACAAGTCTTCCTTACATTAGATTGATTTCCTGGCCTCCTTATTGCAGATAATGGGGTGGTTGGTTCCTAGGGTAGCTTGCTTTAGATTGTGGGTCGGAGTTCTGTTTTTATGTAGGCACTGGTCATTACCCACTTGTGTATTCAGTCTCTCAAACCATTGTGAAAGACAAAACACACAGGACAAATAAAGAGATGGTTTAAGCTGTTACAAAAGGGAGGACATTCATTAGTGTGAAACGTCTCACAGAAGAGAGAGTTTCATAAAGCAAGTAAAAGAGTTGCAGGGAAGCGTGGAGCTGGGTCTCATTAGAGCTACTGAGAAAGGATGGAGATTTGACTTATCCTGGCAAATGCTAGAGCAAGCGATCATTTACAATTAGCTCCCATAACATGATTCAGGGGAGGAATTTCTCAACCTTTGTTGCCTTCCAGGAGCCCAGGGATTTTCAGCAGCATCATAAGTAAGCAATGGGCTGTTTGGTATAAGTCAAGCGCGTTGTTGTTATGTCCTGAGTCATAAGGACATAGCAATCACGTCTGACTCTTCGCCACCTCATGGCTGTAGCCCACCAGGCTCCTCTGTCCACGGGATTCTCCAGGCAAGGATACTGGTGTGGGTTGCCATTCCCTTCTCCAGGGGATCTTCCCGACCCAGGTCTCCTGCATTGCAGGTGGATTCATTATCGTCTGAACAGTTTCCTATTTCCTCTCGCTACTGTCATTACAGTAAGGGTGTATGTGTAAGTCCAATTTGTTTGTAAGTCCCACAAAGTTAGCCTAGGTAGCCAACTAACACAATTGGCTATATATATAGTACCGTAGTGTAATTGGTTTATAATACTTATCACACAAATAATACATGCAAAACAAACACAAAAAATGGAACATTTTAAATCTTACAGTGCAGTACATTGAAGTGTACAGTGGTGCAGTCCAGGAGCTGGCATCGAGTGAACAGGCAAGAAGAGTCACTGACTGGAGGAAGGAGTGGGGCGGGAAACGGTAGAGCTGAAGGGTCATCAGCGATAGGAGATGGAGGGCGAGCTGCTATCTCACTCACTCCTGACATGATGGCATAGCTTCCTTGCTGGATTCATTTCTATCTACCCTCTTGAAAGAATGATTCCGTGATGTCTGGGTAGTAGCTCTTATTTTTCTTTTTTTCTCGTCCGATGACATGGTAGCACTGGATTTTATTCTTAATGGCTGTTGCAACCTTTGTGCACCATTGTATGTTCAGGCTCTATGCCTTAAAATTGAGCAGTGCCACCTCAAATAAAGTACACAAAGGCACAACCGCTTGTAGCAGATACATACATGTGACAGCATGCACCCGACATGAGAACTAACTTCTATGATCAGACACGTGAACACACATTCACAGCTTTGAACATTCACAACTTGAAGGTCCTTCGGTAGGAATCTTAATGTATGCTGGTTCTAGCCTGAACCAATTCCATAATGTGTTTGCATGAGAATTCTGTGGAGAGTGCCATCACTGCTGACTAGAGTGATGTGGGTAGGCTTCAGGGATGTACACATCTCGACTGGACCTTGAAAGAAGGCTAGAATCTCCTTGGGCATTGCAGGTGCGTAAAATGGAAGGCAGCGTGACCCAAGGCATGGGTAGGAAAGCTGTCATGGCCTTGTCAGGGCTCTGTGTAGGGAAAGTTGGCCAAGTTAACCTGGGCAAGTAAAGGCGGAAATGGATCACAGAGGGACCAGGTAATCCAGATATCATTTATCAGACAGTGAGAAGATAGTGACGACCTGGGGGCAAGAGAATAACATGTCAAAGGCTTTCTTTGGATAGATCAACCTCATGGCGATACAGAGGCTGTATTCTTAGAAAGAGACTCATGGGACGAAGATGAGGACAACTGCTATCTTTTTCTCCTCCAGTTTGCATTCCACCTTCCTCTAGTGATAGCATATAAGATTTCTTTCTTTCTTCTTCTTTTTTGGCCACATTGCATGGCTTGTAGGGTCTTAGATCCCTGGTCAGGGATTGAACCCAAGGCCCCAGCAGTGAAAGCTCTGAGTCCTAACCTGTGGACCGCCAGGGAAATCCCTAAAATTTTATTTTTCTTTGGATGAAGGTCCCTTCCCACAGTTTCTTATGAAGTCTAAACTGATTTCTTTTGAGGTGCCTATGGGATAACCAAATGGGGATGTCTAGGAAATAGTTTAGTATATATATGAAAGTTGCTCTTTGAGACCCCTTGGACTATACAGTCCATGGGATTCTCCAGGCCAGAATGCTGGAGTGGGTAGCCATTCCCTTCTCCAGAGGATCTTCCCAACCCAGGGGTCAAACCCAGGTCTCCCATATTGCAGGTGGGTTCTTTACCAGCTGAACCACCAGGGAAGATTCACCTTTTCTGGCCCCCGACTTCCTCTCCTTCTATCTAGCCATGTCAATGACCTGTGCCAGCTTCCATCAAAACATCCTGATTAGACATTTGGGTACGTTTCTTGACTCATTTCTCTCTATCTCACAGATTCAGTCCACAATGAAGTCTTACCCATTTTATTTAGTAAATAAGATCTGAATCTATCCTTTGTCCTCGGTCGCAACTATAACTCTCTTGGCCTCACCCCTCGCCATCTCTTGAATGGACCCTGAATAGCACCCCGCCTCCTTTATTCTGCATTTTTCCCTTTCCCTCTCAATCCAATCCCTGTACTAACCTTGAGATCTTTACAAAAAATGCAAATAAGTGCAATTATGGCTATGTAATTCCTTTGACTGTTCCTGTTTTCTGTTACCCTTAGAAGAAAGTTTAAATTCCTTTGTGTAAATTATAAAATCTCATATGACCTAGCTCTTTTTTCTCATCATCTTGATTTCTCATTTCTAACCTTTCTCTGTTATACTTCAGTGAGATTGGTCTTCATTTAATTCTTTTGGATAAATCACTTTTTTTTGGCTGCCTGCAATCTTTTTAAATGTGCTTTTCTATTTCTTATAATTTTCTTTTCACCTCTAGATATACTTCTATCCATATCTCCTCACTAATCTTCGTTTACCCTTTAGCTATTAGCCTATACTTTATTCCCTTCATGGGGCAAATGAGCCTGAAACTTGTGGAAGAGGTCAGGACTAGAGATATATAGGCAACATAAAAACCCAAAATAGATGAAACTTCTTTGGGACAGGTGGCTCCTTGAAGGGTATTTACCAACACTTGATAGAGTTCTTGTTGTTAAGTTGTGTCCAACTCCTTGCAGCCTCATGAAGTACAGCATGTCAGGCTTCTCTGTCCTTCACTATCTCCTGGGGTTTGCTCAAAATCATGTCCATTGAATCAGTGATGCCATCCAACCATCTCATCCTCTGTTGAATCCCCTTCTCCTGTTGCCCTCAATCTTTCCCAGCATCAGGGTCTTTTCTAATGAGTTGACTCTCTGCATCAGGTGGCCAAAGTATTGGAGCTTTAGCTTCAGCATCTGTCCTTCCAATGAGTATTTAGGGTGGATTGCCTTTAGGATTGACTAGTTTGATCTCCTTGCTATTCAGGGGACTCTAAAGAGTCTTCTCCATCACCACCACTTGAAAACATCAGTTCTTCAGTGCTCACCTTTTTGTGGTCCACCTCTCACATCCATACATGACTACTGGAAAAACCATAACTTTGACTTAATGGAGAGGCAGAACAAAATGAAAAGTTGACGGTAGATAGCTAAAAGGCACTAATTGAAGAGATTCAGGATAAGCTAGCAATCAACAGAATTAGGTGTATCATTGAGGTCTATTAGGGTTAAGGACTGAAAAACATTTCGGAGTTACTGTTTAAGAATTTTTTGGTAATTTGAAAAGAGTAGTACATGTGACCCTTGAACAAGGCACGTGTTAGTGGTGTCAAAGCCATGCAGTTGAAATTCCACATATAATTTTATAACTGACCCTCATTATCCACAGTTCCTCATCCACAAATTCAACCAACCCCAGATGGTGTAGGACTGTAATATGCATTGAAAAAAATCCACATATCAGTGGACCCATACAGTTCAAACCCATGCTGCTCAAAGGTCAACTGTGGTAGCATAGTAGGGAGGATAAAAGTCAAGTGGCAGTGAGTCAATGAGTAATAGAGTGGCAAGGATGTAGAGATAGCAAGGATAAAATAGTTCTTTGAGGATTAAGGATGACAAAAAACAGAAAGAGTTATTATAGTTTTGGGAGGATGAAAATGGATAGGCAAGGATTTGTGTCTATGTTATGAACCAGAGGTAAAATAATAGAGCCAAGAGAATTAGAGATTAATTTCTTGCTTCATGTTCATGCTTCCCCTTAGAGGTGGTATCACATACAAAGTGGCAGCATAAGACTGCTGCTGCTGCTAGGTCGCGTCAGTCGTGTCCGACTCTGTGCGACCCCAGAGACGGCAGCCCACCAGGCTCCCCCGTCCCCGGGATTCTCCAGGCAAGAACACTGGAGTGGGTTGCCATTTCCTTCTCCAGTTCATGAAAGTGAAAGTGAAGTCGCTCAGTCGTGTCCGACTCCTAGTGACCCCATGGCCTGCAGCCCACCAGGCTCCTCCGCCCATGGGATTTTCCAGGCAAGGCTACTGGAGTGGGGTGCCATTGCCTTCTCCGAGTTTTCATGCTAACCCCCTCTTATTTACATGGGACATGTTGGCCATTATTGGGAATCGGGTTTTTCAGGCTGGAGGGACCCTTCAGGAGCGTGGCATAAGACTACGATATGGCTAATCACAAGTACTGTCTATGGTCATCTTTTATATTGGTATTGGAAGTTTCATTAATGTTGATATTTGGTTGTTTATGATATTATGAACATTTTTTCATTCTGTGATTATTTTTAAGATTTGGATTTGTATTCATTAAAACAATTGGAATTGGAAAATGTCCATTTCCCTACTTAAATGCTCTCAGGTCCTTCCTACAACACACGCTGGGCTAGGAAAGGAGAGTTTGTGTATCAGACAGGCTGAAAAACAGAACTGTTGTTTTCCTTTGTCCTGGAGCGAGAACTCGGTCCACAGATAGAGTAGGTTGCCTCAGGGAGTAGTGAGTTCCACACTCCGGGGCTTGTTCAAACTTCTGTGAGTCATTCAGATTGATGTAAGGCCTAGATGATTTTTAAAGGCACTTCCATCCACAATAAATTATGAATTTCATGTTTCTAAATGACTACAGACCCTGAATGTGAGCTACATGCAAAGTTAAGAGTAAACAGATATGGACTGTTAACAAAGTAAGCAGTGAAGTGGAAGATTGTTTTTGCAGACAAGCTTTGCCAAGGATAATCTTTAAGAGAACTGAGAGCTGATTCTATTAATGTTCATTGTTGCTCTTTTTAGATAGATTTCCAGCTTGTGCTTAACTTACAAGTTATATTTTCAGGAAGAATAAGTAGAGACGATGGGAACCTTGGCATGTAATATCTGTCTGGAACCTCTATAGGCGATAAAGTTTTGTATTCATGGAGGGTTCCAAAGAAATTGGCTGGGGTTCACTTTCACCCACCTCTATGTGGAAGGTCCATGTTGTCATCTTTTCCGATCATTTCCTCTTTCATCCATCCTCTTTCAAATGAGAAAACTGAATTAGAGCAGCTGGGGAGGGCTCAAGGTCATGGAAGGAATCAATGGTGAGAAATCACCATATATGTCAGGAGAGATCATCAATAACAGAATGGTCAATGGTGATTCATCCAGATCCTGTCTTGATGCTACATTTGGCCTGATGCTTAGCATTTCTGCATGCCCAGCACTCTGTGTGCATTTTCCACTCAGTACAAATTGCATTACGGTGGATGCCCACATGTTATTACTTGTAGAACAACTGAACACATATCAGAAATAGTAAAAGTTAAATTTATTTTATAAGGCTCATTTCTCCTGTCAAAATATCTGATCATTGCCTTTACCAATAATGAATTCCTTAATATATTTGTTATTCAGAAAAAGTGTGATAAAAGCGAAGAACCATGAATTTTTTGGGGGAAAAAACCATCCAAACAACCTCAAATATTTTCTAAGCTTTGTGTTTCATTAAGGATGGCAAGAGAAGGAGCCACAACAGAGAGAGACAGTCTTTCAGTGTGTTTTATGTATTTGACAGAAAAATGACCAACAGAACTATTCAACAATTTATTTCACAAATACAAATAGTGGAAACTTTTGATGAATTTGACTTAGGTTTTTGTCCAGATGATTCAATTTTTAAATCCTTTTCTGAAGTAAAGATAGTTTTTAATTCTTACAGTAGGCAAGTAAGTGCGCTTTAAAATGAGATCCTTGAACATAGTCACATGTTTAATGAAATATAATATGTATCTCTCCAATGACCAGGCATGACAGAGTCAAAAGTCCTTTTTCCCACCCCTGATCCAAGGAGAATTCAATGGAATTTAATTCAACAAATATTTACTGAATACCTACTCAGTTACAGACACAAGTATAGGAACCTGCCCCACATAAGTGGGAGATAGAGTCACTGCCTTCAAGGACATCTGTGTTGTGGAGCAATTCACAGTCTTGTGAGACGGTATTTCTTACAACTCTTGAGTCCCATAGATTCTTATCTTGAAAGTCATTTCTGTTTTCAAAATCATATTAATTTGTTTATCTTGGTTGAAGGATTGTACCAATTTTTCTCTTTCAGTTTTCATAGAATAATATAAAGGGTGGGATCTGAAAATGTCTTGATGAGAAACCCTGGCAGTGTTTCCCATGAATACATAGTGCCTGTGCTAGACTTCAAAACTTTTTCGTGAAATGAACATTCTTCCAGGCTGCAGCCTTTCTCAACTCATTTCATATATTTGTATGCATTTTAATAGGCATCTTATTTCTGAGTTAGTGCATGTTTTTTCTTATAAATAATATACAACAGATTATCAGAAGGATCAACAGGAAGACAAGAAAAAAGACTCCACAATTACAGTTTCTACTTACTTTCCTTGGGAATGTTGACTGTGGATTGGAGAACAAAAGGAAGAGCTGATTTATTTGTGGGAAACCAAAAAGAAAATTAGAATTTCTAGAAAATCAAGATGGTATGTTTTTCCTGCTATTATAAGAGATAATGTCAAGTAATTGAATATTATCTTTTCTCTCAAGTCTCAGACATCAGTATTTCACTGTCCTGCAAATCATTTCAGTATTTTGTACCACTCTGAAGACAAAGATAAATAAATAGAGTAGGTAGTGTTTCTCAAAATTTGAGCTTACAGATCACCTGGGGGTTTTCATTAAAGCCCAAATTCTGATTCAGGGTCTGGAGTGGAAGCTGTCTTATTTTTGCTGTTGTTCAGCCACTAAGTCATTTCCAACTCCTTGAGACCCATGGACTGCAGCATGCTAGGCTTCCCTGTCCTTCACGGTCTCCGGGAGTTTGCTCAAATTCAGGTCCATTGAGACAGTGATGCTATCTAACTGTCTCATCCTATGTCATCCCCTTCTCCTCCTGACCTCAATCTTTCCCAGCATCAGGGTCTTTTCCAGTAAGTCAGTTCTTCACATCAGGTGGCCAAATATTGGAGCTTCAGCTTCAGCATCAGTCCTTCCAGTGAATATTCAGGACTGACTTCCTTTAGGACGGACTAGTTTGACCTCCTTGCAGTCCAAGGGACTCTCAAGAGTCTTCTCCAACACCACAGTTCAAAAGCATCAATTCTTGAGCACTCAGCCTTCTTTATGGTGCGACTCTCATGTCTGTACATGACTTATATCTGCTTTAATACTGTAACTACCAGCCACAGGTGGCCACTGAGCATTCGACATGTGGCTAGTGCCCTCCACATTGTACAATGTATGGTCAGGCTGTCAAGAACAGTCAGACGACAGACCAGTGACACTCTGTAAGATCTCTCTTATTTGGGCATTCTGTTTCTTTTTTTATTTTCTAGATAGTAATGCATTTCGCTCATTTGATATTGAATTTTCTGGTAGAAGCTTTGAAAGCACATATTTTGTTTTTTTTTTTTATTTTGGTAAATCTATGCAGCTCTGTTTGAGGAGAGCAAAGTTAGCTATGACCTTTTGTTAACTTTTCCATCTGAGATACCTCCAACAATGCCTAAAGTCAATGGCATATTAAACTGCTCAGTGAAAACAGATGTATTTCATTCACTCATGGAAAAAATCTCTTCCTGTGCCAGATATTAGCATAAGTAGATTTGATAAGAAATAAATATAATTTATTTCTTCATTTAAAATTTAAGAAGTCTTCATATCTTTTGTCTCTGTTAAAATAGGAGTGTGAATACTAAATACTTAAATACTAAAGGTATAATCAATGGGTAAATCATCTAATATGTGTATTTCTCTTAACATTTTCTTTTTTATGGCCACACTGTGGAGCCTGTGGGATCTTACTTCTCAGACCAGGGAGTGAAAGCATGAAGTCCTAATCACTGGACCACCATGGAATTCCCATTAATATTTACTCATATAAACATAAAAATCCTTCCTTTGAGTGATTTATCCTGAAAAATAAATCTTCCCTAGGAGAATAAACAAAATCTGCTAGCTTAGTGCATTAAATGGGCACTGACTGAGTTGGTTGTACTTCCATAGATTTTCAAGATAATTTATTATTAGTAAATATTTACATAATATTTATTATACATCAGGTACTATTCTAAGTGATTTCAGATAATACTTATTTAATGTTAACAACAATTATATTAGGTATTAATATCTACACCATTTATAAATAAGAAAAGTGGAGCACAGATAAATGGAATTAATTTGCCAAAGGTCAGAGAGCTAACAAATAGAAAGCATGTTTGATAATTGTCAGAATCCGTGCTCTAAATATCTGTGCCAGGCTGTGTACCAGTTCAGTGTTGGCTTGGTATGAAAGGATAGGCTTTCTCACATTAGGCCCTGTATTTTAGATATATATGATAAGAATCACTAATTCATTAGCAGTCCTTAAAAGTGGGAGGCATTGTAACCATTTTTTTTTTCTGCTTTTACTTACAGTCAAGCTGTTGAAATTTATATTCAGATTTTAAGAAGCTTTGGAATTTAATTTCCCAGCTCTCTCTATTTGCAAATGGATTTGATTTTTAGAGAGCCATTAATGTCATTTAGAACCAAATCTATGGCATAAGATGGATGGTTAAAAATTACTTATTCTTTTGATGACAAGAAAGAGAGTTGACATAAGTTGTAAGATATAATTGTAAAGACATGAGATGTTGTCAGCCACCTTGAGGCTGATAACACTAGTACTAGTGAGAGCTTACTAGGGTTCTAGTATTTTCCAGCCACTGTTTTAGGTAATTAATGTTATTTTGTTTAATCTTCATGGTAGCTCAGTATTGTATTTTTCTAGCTTTCAGCTGAAAATAATGATATTT
Organism: Redunca redunca; assembly: GCA_006410935.1. NCBI lineage: Eukaryota > Metazoa > Chordata > Mammalia > Artiodactyla > Bovidae > Redunca > Redunca redunca. The sequence continues at coordinate 525,049 of SJYQ01003851.1, forward strand.
AAAGGCTTAGGTAATATTCTCAAGGTCACATAGCAAAAAGCAATACAAGATTTAAAATTGAAGATTATGTAAATCTAAAAACCCATGCTCTCTCCATGACTTACACTGTTATGAAGTATTATCTCCCAAATGTTTGAATTACAGTATGGACAACATCAATGGAGAAAATGCCTGATCTATCTCAGTAATGAAATTAAGGGCAGTGTTTAATTGGATGATGTATTTGTAAAAAGAGATCCCGTTAAATTTAGAATAGGCTTCCTATATTCTGGCAATTTTAGAAGTTGAAGTGCAAATCAACAAGTACTAATTTTATCTAATATTATGTTGAGTAGAATATTTGCTCAACTTGAAGTCATTGTATTCGATAAAAATGTAACATGCCTTTTGATGTGTGTAGTTTCTGTAATGATTAAGTTGGTAAAAAATCTTTGAAGAACTTGTGTTATTAGTTTTTTAATGTAATTTTTTATATTGAAGTATAATTTATTTGGGGCTTCCCTGGTGGCTGAGTGGTAAAGAATCTGCCCAGTGCAGGAGATGCAGGTTCGATCTCTGGGTCGGGAAGACCCCCTGGAGGAGGCACGGCAGCCCACTCCAGGATTCTTGCCTGGAGGATCCCATGGACAGAGGGGCCTGGCGGGCTACAGCCCATGAAGTTGCAAAGAGTTGGACACGACGTAGTGACTAAACAATGGGCACAGTGATAGTTTCCTGTTATTTTCATGTGCTGGTGGTGTTCACTCACTCAGTTGTGTCCGACTCTGCGACACCGTGGACTGCAGCATGCCAGGCCTGTCCTTCACTATCTCCCAGAGCTTGCTCAAGCTCATGTCCATTGAGTCAGTGATGCCATCCAACCATCTCATCCTCTGTTGTCCCCTTCTTCTACTGCCTTCACTCTTTGCCAGGATCAGGGTCTTTTCTAATGAGTCAGCTCTTCTCATCAGGTGGCCAAAGTACTGGAGCTTCAGCATCAGTCCTTCCAGTGAATATTCAGGATTGATTTCCTTTAGGATTGACTGGTTTGATCTCCTTGCAGTCCAAAGGACTCTCAAAAGTCTTCTCCAACACCATATATATGTACGCATATATACACTTACATATATGTAAGAACCTCGGGTTCGATCCCTGGGTTGGGAAGATCCCCATTCTTGCCTGGAGAATCCCATGGACAGAGAAACCTGGTGGGTTACAGTCCATAGTGTTGCAGAGCCAGACACGACATGACTGAAGTAAGTTAGCACACAAACAATGCATAAATCCCTTATGATTATACAGTGGAAGTGAGAAATAGATTTAAGGGCCTAGATCTGATAAAGAGAGTGCCTGATGAACTATAAATAGGTTCCTGACATTGTACAGCAGACAGGGATCAAGACCATTCCCATGGAAAAGAAATGCAAAAAAGCAAAATGGCTGTCTGGGGAGGCCTTACAAATAGCTGTGAAAAGAAGAGAAGTGAAAAGCAAAGGAGAAAAGGAAAGATATAAGCACCTGAATGCAGAGTTCCAAAGAATGGCAAGAAGAGATAAGAAAGCCTTCTTCAGTGATCAATGCAAAGAAATAGAGGAAAAGAACAGAATGGGAAAGACTAGAGATCTCTTCAAGAAAATTAGAGATACCAAGGGAACATTTCATGCAAAGATGGGCTCGATAAAGGACAGAAATGGTATGGACCTAACAGAAGCAGAAGATATTAAGAAGAGGTGGCAAGAATACACAGAGGAAACGTACAAAAAAGATCTTCATGACCCAGATAATCATGATGGTGTGATCACTCATCTAGAGCCAGACATCCTAGAATGTGGAGTCAAGTGGGCCTTAGAAAGCATCACTACAAACAAAGCTAGTGGAGGTGATGGAACTCCAGTTGAGCTGTTTCAAATCCTGAAAGATGGTGCTGTGAAAGTGCTGCACTCAATATACCAGCATATTTGGAAAACTCAGCAGTGGCCACAGGACTGGAAAAGGTCAGTATTCATTCCAATCCCAAAGAAAGGCAATGCCAAAGAATGCTCAAACTACCGCACAATTGCACTCATCTCACATGCTAGTAAAGTAATGCTCACGATTCTCCAAGCCAGGCTTCAGCAATGCGTGAACCATGAACTTCCTGATGTTCAAGCTGGTTTTAGAAAAGGCAGAGGAACCAGAGATCAAATTGCCAACATCTGCTGGATCATGGGAAAATCAAGAGAATTCCAGAAAAACATCTCTTCCTGCTTTATTGACTATGCCAAAGCCTTTGACTGTGTGGATCACAATAAAGTGTGGAAAATTCTGAGAAAGATGGGAATACCAGACCACCTGACCTGCCTCTTGAGAAACCTATATGCAGGTCAGGAAGCTACAGTTAGAACTGGACATGGAACAACAGACTGGTTCCAAATAGGAAAAGGAGTACATCAAGGCTGTATATTGTCACCCTGCTTATTTAACTTCTATGCAGAGTACATCAAGAGAAACGCTGGACTGGAAGAAGCACAAGCTGGAATCAAGATTGCCGGGAGAAATACCAGTAACCTCAGATATGCAGATGACACCACCTTTATGGCAGAAAGTGAAGAGGGACTCAAAAGCCTCATGATGAAAGTGAAAGAGGAGAGTGAAAAAGTTGGCTTAAAGCTCGACATTCAGAAAATGAAGATCACGGCATCCGGTCCCATCACTTCATGGGAAATAGATGGGGAAACAGTGGAAACAGTGTCAGACTTTATTGTTTCGGGCTCCAAAATCACTGCAGATGGTGACTGCAGCTATGAAATTAGACGCTTACTCCTTGGAAGAAAAGTTATGACCAACCTAGATAGTATATTCAAAAGCAGAGACATTACTTTGCCGACTAAGGTCCGTCTAGTCAAGGCTATGGTTTTTCCAGTAGTCATGTATGGATGTGAGAGTTGGACTCTGAAGAAGGCTGAGCGCTGAAGAATTGATGCTTTTGAACTGTGGTGTTGGAGAAGACTCTTGAGAGTCCCTTGGACTGCAAGGAGATCCAACCGGTCCATTCTGAAGGAGATCAGCCCTGGGTGTTCTTTGGAAGGAATGATGCTAAAGCGGAAACTCCAGTACTTTGGCCACCTCATGGGAAGAGTTGACTCATTGGAAAAGACTGTGATGCTGGGAGGGATTGGGGGCAGGAGGAGAAGGGGACGACCCAGGATGAGATGGCTGGATGGCATCACTGACTCGAGGGACGTGAATCTGTGTGAACTCTGAGAGCTGGTGATGGACAGGGAGGCCTGGTGTGCTGTGATTCATGGGGTCTCAAAGAGTCGGACACGACTGAGTGACTGAACTGAACTGACTGGTATCTTTTTTTAAAATTCCACATACAAACTGTATCATATGATATTTGTCATTGGCTGGCTTACTTCACTTTAGTATGATTAGCTCTATGTCCATCCATGTTGCTGCACATGTAATTAATTCATTCTAATTCAACTCTCCAAGTAGGCCAGAGGATCTGCTACCTGCTATTCAAGAAAGGGCCAACTCTTTCTAAATTGTGCAAAGCCTTTCATAGTTATACCTGTCAATTCATAAGGAGGGAATAGGTGGGTGGGAAAATTGACGTGCTTCATCTAAGTGGTATTCTGTGTAGACTTGTATATGGAGAACATCCTTCTGTATGCAAACCTAAGATCATTGTTATCCTCTAGGGCTATACATCTGACTTCTGGATTTAATTTGCCAAGTCAGAAGAGATAATGGATATTAAATAGACAACTCACAGCATCTCCCACACTTTTGTAAGGTATATATTGGATTGGCCCAATAGTTCATTTGAGTGTAATATGGCCAACCCAGTACATTACCTATTCATACCCACAGTCATGAGTGATACCCACTTGTTCCTTGTTTATGCTGTTTCTGTTAACTCTCAGAATATCTGGCCGACTCTAAGTGCTTAATAATTTCTTGCTCATGGAATGCAAATTTGAATCTCAAAAAGTTTTCATGTATTCTTCCCAAATCAGCTTCAAAAAATAAACTCAAATGGGAGTTGAAAGAAAAAAAGCAGCAGAAGGAAAGGAGAATGAGAGAAAATGGGGAGAAGAAACAGTTTCTGAAGTTGCTCACCATCCTGAAATGAAGGAAATTAAACCTCTGGGGCTAAAGGAATCTACTCTTGGTCGGGGTGAGAACTTTGACCTCGGCCCTGTTCTCGCCATGACTGGGGAAACCTCAGTGCACCTTTGCCCACACTCTTCTGCACCGAGGCACCTGATGACACCTCCACACACGCTTGGTGTTGGGGTGGGCACACGTGAGCACCGTGGCTCACATCAGGATCATTCTGGAAGCATGCAAGAGATGTGAAGCTTTTGGGGTAGTCATAGCTTCTCTAATGAGGAAGCATACCGGTAAGACCATTTTGTGTTTCCTTCCTCCCCAGCACAAAACATTTTCTGTGTCCCTCTCAGTTTAATTTGTGGGATACCATTTAGGGAAGATGTATTTACTATAGGACCCCTTAGGAAAGATTCATTTCTGGTTGGAACTAGAATGAATATCTACAAGGCAAACTGTTTTGGCCTTACAGATCAAATTTTCTTCCCCTGTGTTTTCTTGCTTTCTCTCGAGTGGTAATCAAGGTGCTGTATAATCCACCAGAGTGTTTGAAAGGATGCGATGGCCCCTGACAGGGTGGCCAAGAAAAGTGTTTGTGTTTGTGCATCGTCAGATCTGGGCTGCCGCCAGTGATCCAGGAGAGGGAGGGAGCCTGGCCTTGCTGGTCCCAGGGGTGTTCTACCCCAGTTCCAATAGCCACTAAGCCCACTGGAGTATAAATAGCAATATGACAAGTCTCCATTCAATTTATAGTGTTTTCATGGCAGGCTGTGGGAATAAGTGATTTATCTAAGGTAGAACTCCCTAATGAGCCCAACCAGCCCCAATGTACAGACCAATTTAAACCAGTGTTTACAAATCGCAAAATACTTAGAGACAAAATCAAGAAAGATTGATTCTTTGGTAATAAATCTCATTTGCTCATAGATGCTAAATGTATGGATTTTTAAACAGCCATATGGCTTAAACAAAATAAAACAAGGAAATCCTCGCCCAGCAGATCACAGAGAGGAGAACCTCCTCAGCTTGAATCATCTTCCTGAGGACTCGATCAGATTGTAAGTTTCCAAGTCTATTGTTTTTCAATAGCAGCCTTGTCCTGCAGACTTCTATTTGAAATGTTTATGCTATTTCTCTGGGGGTTTCTTTAATGGGATTTCCACAGTGAAAACTGGGCAGTGGGTGTCACAGATGGTCTCTGTGTTTTGAGCGTGGTTTCTCAACAAAACCAGTTAACTCACTCCGTGTTCTCCCTGCCTTGAGAAGTCCACCTTCTCTCATTACTGGATATGGCTAAGCACTGCTGCTGCTGCTAAGTCGCGTCAGTCGTGTCCGACTCTGTGCAACCCCATAGATGGCAGCCCATTAGGCTCCACCATCCCTGGGATTCTCCAGGCAAGAACACTGGAGTGGGTTGCCATTTCCTTCTCCAGTGCATGAAAGTGAAAGTGAAGTCGCTCAGTCGTGTCCGACCCTCAGCGACCCCATGGACTGCAGCCCACCAGGCTCCTCCTTCCATGAGATTTTCCAGGCAAGAGTGCTGGAGTGGGTTGCCATTGCTGTGGCCAAACAAGACTTGCTCCACTCGCAGGGCTCCTGGGTAAAGAGTTCCCATTAAGCCACGGGCCAGAAAAAGGAAACGCTAGTTATTACTGAATCATAGCTAAGTTTCTGGAACAGAAAACATAGTTGCCCTCGAGTTAAGAGACCTTAGAATTTCAAGGGGAAAAAACCATGAAATACACAAAATCACAAAATTGTCTCTTGAAAGAGAATCTTATCAAGAGCTTGGGAGCAATTTGCATAATGAAAAAATATTCATGGGCCTGGGATACCAAACTCAAGGGTAAAGGAATTATTCACCTTGATTAGGCAGAGTTACCCCAGTAATTGTACTCTAGCTTGCACCTTTCCTAGGTCAGCTGCTAACCAGAGGCCACACTGAACATTTATATTCTAAAGTTAAAACAGTTGATAGGAACATTAGACTGCTACTCTCTAGAAATGTCTGTTGCCTTGTTGGAATGATGACTTTTTCTAGATTTTCCTCAGTATGAGCTTCCTATAGGCATTTTTAGTTAGTGTTAGTCGATCAGTTGTGTCTGACTCTTTTTGACCCCCATGGACTGTAGCCCGCCAGGCTCCTCTGTCTATAGAGTTCTCTAGGCAAGAACACTGAAGTGTTCTCTGGGGGATCTTCTTGACCCAGGGATAGAACCCAGGTCTCCTGCATTGCAGGCAGTTTCTTTACTGCCTGAGCCAGCAGGGAAGCCTTCTTGTAGGAATAGAACAAGACTTCTTGAGGTTTTAGCCTTCAAGTTTCTCACATTATTATTAACCAATATTATCGAATGCCTGTTAGGTGCTGAGCCTGTTCTAGACTTTGAACACAGCAGTTAGCAAAAAAGACAACTATCCTTGTCCTATGTATCCTTTATTCCAGTGGGACAAGACAGATCAGAAACAAAATCAACAGTTAATAATGTGATGTTTTAGGAGGTAAAGTGTCCCAGATTATAAATTAAAGAAAGAAAAAGGAAGAAATATTGGGATGGTAAAAATGTAACTGCAGTATTTTTATTTTTTTAACTTTTTATTTTATATTAGGGCATAGCTGATTAACAAACAATGTTGTGATCGTTTCAGGTGAGCAGTGAAGGGACTCAGCCATACACATACGTGTATCCCTTCTCCCCCCACACTCCCCTCCCATCAAGGTTGCCGCGTAGCATTGAGCAGAGTTCCCTGTGCTCTACAGTAGGTCCTTGTTAGCTATTCATTTTAAATATAGCATGTTCATCCCAAACTCCTTAACATCCCTTTGCTCTTTCCACGCCCCCACCCGGCAACCATGAGTAACTGCAGTTTTCTAAAAGGTGCTCCATAAAGGCCTCCCTGAGAAGGTGACATTGGAATAAAGACTTGAAAGAAGGGAGGGCATGTGATATAGGAGGGGGGGATGCTAGTGCGGGGACAGGGTGTACCAGTGGCCACAGCCGTCGGGTGGAAGCTTGCCTGAGGCACTGAAGGAACAGCAAGGATCCGAAGGTCACTGGAGCTGGGCGAGGGGGAGAGAGCGGGAGGAGGGGTCCCGGAGAAGCAGAGGGCAGTCTGTGGACCACTGGGAGGTCTTTAGTCTGCTTTCTCAATAGAAGCCACTGGGAGACTTTGCTTACAGGGAAGGCAGGGATACGTTTTTATTTTAAAGATGCCACCCTGATTGTGAGAGTCCACTGAAAGCAGGCAAGAATGAAAGGAAGGTGCCCGCTTGGGAGCCCATGGTAACGCTATGGGTGAGAGGAGGTTATGGTTTGGAACATAATGAGAAATTGTCAAATGTGGATACATTTAAGAAAATCGCCTGTTGCTTGAATGTTGGGGATTGTTACGAAGAAGAGGCAAAGATGGATCCAAAGTTTGGGGCTTGATAATTGCACAGAAGTGTGTGTGTGTGTGTGTGGGGGGGGGGTGCATGTGTCTCTCTCTCTCATGTAATTGCCAAAACAGAGAGGAGAAACTCAGGCAGATCGGGTTTGTCAGAGAACCAGGAAAATGTCTCACGTATGTTCAGTTTGAAATGAGACTTCCAGTTGAAGTTGTTTAAGAGGAACTTGGGTGTCATAAATATGGGATTCAAGAGAGAAATCAGTGCTGGAAATACAAATTTGAGGTACAATTTTATGCCTCAGTAAATGATCATTTTAAAAAGTGAACTTTTGCCCTCAACTGAGTGAGGTATTTTAACAGAGTTTCCTCTTCTGGAAGGCAAATCTGCTCCTCCCTTTACTCGTGGTCCAATCATCAGACAGTCACCGAACAGTGCGTGGGCCGGTAGTGTACGTGCACTGGCTGCAGCTGCAGATTCCATCTATGCTCCCACAGGGCTCCTGGCAAGAGAGGAGGGAGATGAGACAGAGGACCACAGTACTTTGTTTCAAGTGCATGTTATGGGCAGTAAAATGTCTCAGAGCAGAGAGAATGGGGGAACCTCACACAGTTAATGAGTCAGAAAAATCTTCTTGGAAGAAATTAGATATTGAGGTCTTAAGGAAATGTGAACACAGAGGTGAAAACCACTCTAGGCAAAACAACCTATGGAGGGGCTTAGAGTTGAGAGAGAGCCCAATGTATTAATCTTTGTAAATGGTCAGAGTTTCATTTGCTTGGACGTAGACTGCAAGCTTGAAGTAGGGTAAGGTAAGGAGGGCTGGAAACGTAGAGGGCCTTCTTGCATAGGCGTGTGTTGGTTAGTCCCATACTCACAATTTATCCTCCACCTCTTCCCCTGTGCTCACCGTAAGTTTGCTTTCTATGTCTGTGAGTTTCTTTCTGTTTTGTAAATAAGTTCATCTGTACTATATTTTAGCTTCCACATATAAGTGATATCATATGATATTTGTCTTTATCTGACTTGGTATGATAATCTCTAGGTCCCTCTATGCTGCTACCAATGGCATTATTTTATTCTTTTTTTAATGGCTCCATTGTGTGTATATATATATCTTCCTTATCATCTGCCTATGGACACTTAGGTTGCCCCCATGTCTTGGCTATTGTAAATCGTGCTGCTGTGAATATTAGGGTGCATGTATTTTTTGAATTAGAGCTTTCTTCTTTGCCAGATGTATGCCCAGGAGTGGGATTATATGATCATATGGTAACTATTTTTAGTTTTTGAAGGAACCTCCATACTGTTTTCCATAGTGGCTGAACCAGTTTGCATCCCACCTACAGTGTAGGAGGGTTCCCTTTTCTCCACACCCTCTCCAGCCTGAATTATTTGTAAGCTTTTTGATGTTGGTCATTCTGACCACTGTGACATGCTACCTCAGTGTAGTTTTGATTTTCATTTCTCTAAAAATTTGCAGTGGTGAGCATCTTTTCATGTGTCTGTTGGCCATCTGTGTGTCTTTGGAGAAGTGTCTATTTAGATTTTTTGTTCATTTTCTTGATTGATTGTTGTTGTTATTGATATTGAATTGCATGAGCTACTTGTATTGTGGAAATTAAGCCCTTGTCAGTCCATTCATTTGCCAATATCTTCTCCCAGTCTGTTGGTTGACATATTGTTGTGTTTATAGTTTCCTTTGCAGTGCAAAACCTTATGCATTTGATTAGGTCCCATTTGTTTATTTTTCCTTTTATTTTTATTGCCATGGGAGACTTGACTTAAGAAAATATTGCTATGATTTATGTCAGAGAAAGTTTTGCCTATGTTCATTTCTGGGAGTTATATGGTGTAATGACTTATACTTAAGTCTTTAAATCATTTTGAGGTTATTTTTGTGTATGGTGTGAGGGTGTGTTCTAACTTCACTGACTTACACGCAGCTGTCCAGCTTTCCCAACACCATGCTGCGGAGATTGTGTTTTCTCCATTGTACATTTTTGCCTCCTTTATTGAAGATTAACTGACTCTAGGCATATGGGTTTATTTCTAGCCTCTCTATTCTGGTTCCATTGATTTGTACATCTGTTTATGTGCCAATATCATGCTGCTTTGATTACTGTAGCTTTGTAGTATTTTCTGAATTCTGGGAGGACCACCCTCTAGCTCTATTCTTTTTTCTTCAGAATTGCTCGGAAATTCTGGGTCATTTGTGGTTCCAATTTTAGGGTTATTTGTTCTATTTCTGGAGGGGCTTTTTAAGGAGTTTGGACTTTATGCTAAGAGCAAAAATAAAAAAAAATGATTAAAACTTCAAAGCAACAGGTGTTTGTTTTATCTAGTCAATGTCCAATAATCAATTTGTGATTTTTTTTCTCACTGAAATTGGGTCCACCATGTTTCTCATTCAGTAGTGATTTATTTTATGTTCCTTGATATGCTTATTTATTTTTATTGAGGCATCTGGTTGTTTCACTGAGCAGCTAATCTTTTGTTCAGGTGCTGATGCACGTGCAGAGATAATTCCAAATATCTGAAAAGGCCAAACTCATGTTTGTTCAGATTGCTGAGAAATCAGTCCTTTGTTCTTTCAGATGGTTGTGAATCTTAAAAAGAAATATAAGGAGCTAAGAATTACATGGTAGAGATACAGGTGAGTACATAATGCACATCACTGTGTTTGAGGATGTGCATCATCAAACATTTGAAAATGAAGTTTGAAAATGAAACAGGGTTCAAACACTTCCGAAAGTCTAGTTATCCATCAGCAGTTCATAGCAGTTATCGGAACACACAGCCAAATTTGAATGTCCAGTAACTTAATGACCGTTCATGGTACCACAGTAAATCTCTGCCAGAAATGTGTTGAATGGAGTCACTTGAGAGATGAAAAAGGGGGATGGGGGAGATGACACGACAGAGCAAAAAGTCCTGAGAATAGACAAATACAGACATTATTGCCATGTTTCTTGTATAGAAAAGGAAGATGAGAAAAGAGGTCAAGAGACAGCCGTTAGTCTCAAGTCAAGTGAAATTTGCTCTCAAAAGGATCCTGGTCCCACAAGAGAGGTTGCCAAGGTGGAGTTAAATAGTTCGTACTATTTTTCAAAGCAAATTTAGCAGGATCCCTTCATACTCAGCCACATGCATAGACAAATGCCACACATAGTAACAAGCTACTGATGTCCTGCTAGAGAACTGAAATGTTTCAGGTAATTCACAGGTAGTGAAACTTAGTGAATAAAATTTTATTTTTCCTGAATTCAGTTAGAGTATCATTGTAAGGTCAAAACCTGCTGCAAGTGAAAAATGGCATAATCTCACTTAACCTAAGAGTGAGATTCCTTCCCAATATTAAAGATAGTTAATATATATAAGGTTATAACATTAAATGGATAAATGATGGTACAGAGCAATTAAGCAATTCACTTTTTCAGTGTAGGGTACTTGTTCTGTCTTCTCTATTTTAATGCCCCATCTTTATATTAGTTTCCATTATGTAGTTCAACAACTGGTCTCGAGAGTTTCAGGGGAATTTAAGGAAGTAATAGGCTAAAGGGATATATCCCTTCTGTGGGTATGAATGGTCTGAAATTTATAGTTTCCCCTGAGAATTGTGAAGTTTCTTAAGGCCAGAGAGTCCAAAAATACCCATTTATCTATGAGGGTCAAAAAAGCTAAATAGGAAGAAAAGTGAAAGTTGCTCAGTAGTGTCTGACTCTTTGTGACCCCAAGGACTATACCCCAAGAAGTCCATGGAATTCTCCAGGCCAGAATACTCTAGTGGGTAGCCTTTCCCTTCTCTAGAGGATCTTCCCAATCCAGGGATCGAACCAGGTCTCCCACATTGCAGGCGGCTTCTTTACCACCTGAGCTACCAGGGAAGCCCAGGAATACTGGAGTGGATAGCCTATCTCTAATCTGGCGGATCTTCCCGGCTCAGAAATTGAGCCGGGGTCTCTTGCATTGCAGGCGGCTTCTTTACCACCTGAATTATCACGTAATCCCAAATAGGAAGAAAGTGGCACATAAAATTTCTGCAGCCTTATATCTTAAGCAAGATGTTGTGTTTGTGTGTATTTTTACTCTTTATATTCCCAAACTAGCAAAGGAGGACTGGGAAAGAGTCAACTCAGCCATAGGAAAAAGGGCTAATATCAGACTAATTCTCATTTTCTTTTGTGATGGACTGACCAGGTTTGTGGATGGAAAAAGCAATAGAAGTAATATATCTTCTCTTCAGGAAGGCTTTACTTTGTTCTCCAAGATATGCTCATAAACAAGCCAGAAAAAAACACACACACACACACACACACACACACACACATCATGGGTTATTTATGTCAGATGTCAGATGTGTGGAGGTCTAGGAGACTGTTTATCAATATTTCAGAGTCAATACACCAGACCCCATTGAGAAGCTCAGTTCTCTAAGCTTGGATAAGGCTCAAAATGTACAACAGTGGCACCTCACAATCCCTTAAAATTCAGGATGATTTGCAGATGACTTAGCAAATGATCGACTTGAACTCAATGGATGAACATTGGGTAGAATAAATTCCATTATTTTTGAATTAATAGCTTTACAAAGCTGGAGGGAAAACAGTTATTTTAGGGATGAAAATGGAGAGGAATCTAGGTTATTCATGAGTTGAATTGTTACCCCAAAAGATAAGCTGAAATCCTAAATGTCCATAGATATGAATGTGACCTTACTTGGATATAGCCTTTGCAGATATAATCCAGGTAAGATGTCAGTAGAGTGGGCCCTAATCTGTTGTCCTTACAAGAAGAGGAAATGCCATGTGAAGACAGAGGTACACAGAGAGAAAGTCATGAATGGTCACAGAGGGAGTGATCGGAGTGATGTAGCTGCAAGTCGAGGAAAGTCAAGGATTATTGGCTACCACCAGAAGCTAGGGTGAGAAAAGGAAGGATTCTACCCAGAGTTTCGGACGGAGCGTGGCCCTGCCAACACCTTGATTTCAGACTTCTGTCCTCCAGAGTCATTGGAGCATAATTTCTACTGTGGTTTTTTTGTTCGTTTGTTCTTTTTCTTTTTGAGCTGCCTCTAGTCTTAGTTGCCGGAGAAGGCAATGGCACCCCACTCCAGTACTCTTGCCGGGAAAATCCCATGGATGGAGGGGCCTGGAAGGCTGCAGTCCATAGGGTCACTGAGGGTCAGGCATGACTGAGTGACTTCACTTTCACTTTTCACTTTCACGCACTGGAGAAGGAAATGGCAACCCACTCCAGTGTTCTTGCCTGGAGAATCCCAGGGATGGGGGAGCCTGGTGGGCTGCCGTCTATGGAGTTGCAGAGTCGGACACGACTGAAGCGACTTAGCAGCGGCAGTAGCAGCAGTCTTAGTTGCTGCACGTGGGATCTTCACTGCAGCGCACAGACTCTCTAGTAGTGGGGTGCCAGCTCGGTACTTGTGGCTTGTGGCCTCAGTTATGTGTGTGTGTGATTCGAGTTCCCCAGGCAGGGATCAAACTTGAGTCCCCTGTGTTGCAAGGTGGATCTTTAACACCTGGACCAGGGAAGTCCTGATCTCTCTCGGTCTCAGTGACTCAGCACGTGAAACTTCGCTATAGCAGTTTGAAGAGATTAAGACAATGACAAATAACAGGTTTTCTGCAAAAGAAATTTGTGTCTCTGAGGACACTAAGGCACCATTTAAACACTACAGGTCTAGGGGTAAATCCAGGAAGCAGTTACTGTGACAGTGGGCACATGCTTTCACTCATTTGAGTCTGAGTTTGCTGAACTTTATAAAGAAGAGATGCTGGTGTAGAATGAAATTCGATTGGACTTTCCTAAGTAATATTCTGCCAGGCATGTCTTTCCTCATAAAAAATAAACAAATTTTATAAAATTTTGCTTAGCCCTTTAGGGAGCTCACAGACCTCTTTTAGCTCAGCACATGGTCCCCTGTTTAGATCTGCTTTAAACAATGCCAGGTGGCGCTAATGTTAAAGAACCTGCCGGCTAATGCAGGAGACATAACAGATGTGGGTTCAGTCCCTGGGTTGGGAAGATCCCCCGGAGGAGGAGATGGCAACCCAGTCCAGCCTGGGGGGTACAGGCAGAGTTGGGTTGCAGAGTGTGACACCCCTGAAGGAACTTAGCACACAACACCTCTCTAAAACCAAGCCAGCTGATGAAGCTATGCTCTTTTTGTTCATCATGGCAGTAATGATAGTTTCAATCAGCTGGGGCCAGAGGTTTGAAGAAGACAAGTAGAGTCCTAAATGTACTTGACCTTCTGTTCTCTGCCAGAAGAGAACGCCCAGGAGTGACTCCTTCTCCAAGTTCCTGCTGAAGGTCTGTCTCCATCGCAGACCTTCTCCTCCTCTTTCATCATCTTCTCCCCAATCGCTCTTATCAGAGCTTCCTGAAATAACAAGCAATTGCTTGTATCTTCACTGATTAATGTTTTCCACACTTTTACACACAGATTATAAAATACTGCTCCTGGTTTGGAAGGGATGAAAAAAAAAAATGGTGAGGAATCCTTGCCACTGTAGCCATTCACCATGAGAACCACTGCTGAGGATTTTTTAAAAAAATAAATTCATTTGTTTGATTACACTGTGTCTTAGTTGCAGCATGTGGGATTTTTTGTTGTGACATGTGAACTCTTAGTTGTAGCATATGGGATCTAGTTCCCAGGGATGGAACCTGGGCCCCCTGCATGGGGAATACCAAATTTTAGCCACTTACCACCAGGGAAGTCCCCACTGCTGAAGATTTTAATTCCAGCACCAGTTTTCCTAAATGTCATGCCTGGGAGTTGCTTGTCAGCATTTTCTTTTATACTCTGGAATGAGAAGTCAAGAGCAGAGAGAGGGACTGAGAAAAGAACGGAGGGGAAGAAAGAGTGACCGTCTATCATGATCAGTTATAACCTGTTACCTCCAAAACAATAAGACACATGGTACAGCTTTATTGGGGAAGCTGGAAGGTTGTGTAAGTCAAGGCTTCATCATTGTTGGTTTAACATTTTAAAATAGGTTTCTGGATGGACATCACACATGAGCTTTAACAAGAGACTTGGTAACTATCCCCGGGAACAACGAGGGCCAGGCCTCTCCCCTGAAGTCCTTCCAAACCACCCCTACATAAGAAAAATCATGATACCTTTGAAAGTCACAAAGCAAAAACAGAAGTCTCTAAGACTGAGCAGATAATTCCATGGAGGCCTATTCACAACACCTTCTTCAGTTGCAGTCAATTTTCTTCCACGGAGTGTTTATTCCTTTGTCAGATATTTATAGTCCTCATACCAAAAGTCCATTGAACATCAACCGATGATAAAGTAACATAAAGCAGATTTATATATTCGGCTTGTCTAATACTCTATTGGGAAGAGAAGACATTGCTCAATCTAATAGCCTCCTTTCTTAAGAGAGATTCATTTTAAAATGTTGTCTTATAAATACAAAATGGGTTGAAACTCGTGTGCTCTAAATATTTTAAGGGATTTATGTTTGCATTAACTGTCCTTTTAATCAAACTTCAGTACATTAAAAACACTGCAGACATTTCAAGGAGAAAAATACTACTTGCTGTTTTGAAGTTAAAAGTTTCCTAGTAGAAAGGAAATCCTAAAAGTTCTAAAAGGTGATACTAGAAACATATTGTCAGACTCATTATTATATATAGAAGATGTTCCCATATTAATCATAGGTTTGAATTTTTTTAAGAAACTTCTTGGACACTTTATGAAAATGTCCCAAAGATTTATGTCTGCATTATTGTAGTGTTAAAAATATGTAATATTGGCCTCCCCTGGCAGGCCAGTGCTTAAGCTTTCAAGGCATGTGTGTGTGCTAAGTCACTTCAGTTGTGTCCGACTCTTTGTGACCCTGTGGGCTATAGCCCACCAGGGTTCCTCTGTCCATGGGATTCTCCAGGCAAGAATACTGGAGTGGGTTGCCATTTCCTTCTCCAGGGGATCTTCCTGACCTGCCTCATGGGCACAGGTTCAATCCCTGGTCGTGGAACTAAGATCCCACATGCTATGTGGCCAAAAAAAATTTTTTTAAGAAAGAAAAACTTACTAAAATGTATGTAATAGCTTTGCCTCCTCCATCTTTATAAACACAGATTTCCGTTTTCATTTAGTGCATTTCAGTTTCTAAATAGACACTAATACTTCCGCGTCTTCAAGGCTGTGCCTTCAAGGACTAGAGTCTCTGGACGTCACTAAGCTGATCTCGCTGCATTGGCTGTGCTGTCTTACTGGGGCAGCACTGTCTTTACATTCATGATTTTCCCTTCCACCTGGAAACCCAGTCTTCTGTGTTCCCGACAGAACGCAGTCCTCAGCACTGGCCCATTTTCTCTCTCTTTTCACCCCTGCTGCTGCTGAGTCGTTTCAGCCGTGTCCGACTCTGTGCGACCCCACAGACGGCAGCCCATCAGGCTCCCCATCCCTGGGATTCTCCAGGCCAAGAATACTGGAGTGGGCAGCCATTTCCTTCTCCAATGCATGAAAATGAAAAGCGAAAGTGAAGTCGCTCAGTCGTGCCTGACTCAGCGACCCCATGGATTGCAGCCTACCAGGCTCCTCCATGGGATTTTCACCCCTAGACTTACTGAAGGAATAGATCCAACGTCTGTCTCCACCTTCCACAGCATCCTTACCCTCTTCAGCCCTTTACCGTCTGACCCCAGCCCCCAAGCACTGCTTGAAATCACTTTCTTTCAGGTCCACAGTGACAAAATTATATTCATGGCTTTTCATTAATCTTCTTAGTTGACTTTCTCAAATCATTTTCACAGAGGAGCAAATTTGGAAGAACCTTTTGTATTACTTGATGTGGTGTTTGCAAAAATTTGTGAGCCGTGAAAGTTTCTTACATAACGTCTTATTCAGAAGCCCAATAAAGATAACAAGGCTGATTTGATTGAACTGAGATGGGACCTGGCTGTAGAGTGTAATTAGAAATACCATTTAGATACAGTTTAAAAAAAAATCCTTACTTGGAAAGGCTTGAAAAATATAGTTTTTTTTAGCTTGATTAAGGTACAGTTGACAGATAAATTTGTAATTATTTAAAGCGTACAATATGATAGTCTAATATTCATATATACTGTGAAAGGACCCCCCTTGCCATCTGGTTGGTTAATGAATCCATTGTCTCACATATTTTTTTTCTCTTTCTCCTCCTCCTCCTCCTTTGGGTGAGAATATTTAGGTTCTACTCTCAGAAAATTTCCATTCTACAATACAGTGTTATCAACTATAGTCACCGTGTTATACCTTAGAACCCACCTTGTTCATCTTATAACTGAAAAGTCTGCGCCTTTTTACCAACCTTATGTCCCCCAGACCACCCAGGCCCTGAGCGCTGCTTTGTTACTCTCTGTTTCCGTGTATCCCACTTTGCTGTGATTGTCGCTGTTTTTAGAGTCACATGTAAATGAGAATCTGTGGGATTTGACTTGGTCTGGCTTATTTCACTTAGCCTAGTGACTTCTAGGTTCAAACAGGTGGCATATGACAGGATGATTACCTTCTTTCTGTCAGGCGAGCATACCTCCTCGGTTCTTTGTCTCATCACAACGAAGATTGGGAGTGATGGACATTAAAGCCCTCGGCATGTCACAGCTCTTGGGTCTTGGATAGACCGTGTTATAGCTCTCAGGTCTCGAACAGACCGTGTTATAGCTCTTAGACAAATCAGTGTCACAGCTCTATTTTATTTAGAAGATAGCAGGAAAATCCATCTTTGAGGTGTGAGGGCAGGTCAATCCAAAGACGCGAAGGGAAGAGCACCCCATCACCCTTTGGCTCCTCTTTTATATGTTTATATGTTTTTTCCTTCCCCCTGGGCCTGCCTTTTACGATTTGGGCTTAGTCAGGAGTGCTCTTCTACCTGAAGTCCTCACTCTGGTCCTCGGACCTTCCTTTGACCTTCCTCTGTTCTATTTTCACGGGCTTTTCCCTTCCTTGTCTTTTAGCCACCGCCATTTTTGACTCCTTTTCCCTATTCTACTTACCTAACATTTCTAAGCCTGAATAATATAGCATGACATAAATAAATCAAATATAAATGATATACATAAAATATAGGGTTTTTTGAAACAGAAAAGTCAATTTTATTGACAGGATAGGGCCACCACGGGCTACTTCACAAAAACAGTCCCAAGATGAGAGTGTGAAATTGAAGCAGACAGTTTAATATTCTTCACCTCTTCATCCTCTCCCTGAGGCTATCTGATCCAACATTCTCAGTATCCTTTTCAAGAGCAGTCATGTCTCCATGGGCCTCACATCTGTATGTCTGTCTATCCATCCATCTATCCATTATCTATCTATCCATTCACCTATCCATCTATCTACCTAACATTTTCTCAACACTTTCATCAGCTGATGAACACAGGTTATTTCTATACCTTGGCTATTGTGAATAGTACTGCAGTGAAGATGGAAGTACAGATAACTCTATGATGTATACCCTTTGGATATATACCCCAAAGCAGGATTGCTGGGTAATATGGTAATTCTATTTTTAACTTATTGAGGAATCTCCCTACTGTTTTCCATAATGATTATACAAGTTTGCCTTCCTACCAACAAGTGTACTAGAGTTCCCTTTTCTCTACATCCTTACCAGCATTTATTCTCTCTCTTCTTTTGACAGTAGTCATCTAACAGGTGTGAGGTACTCTATCACTGTGGTTTTAATTTGCAGTTCCCTGATGCTTAGTAATGCTGAGCACCTTTTCATGTACATGTTGGCCATTACATGCCTTTAGAAGAGTGTTTGGGTTCTTAGGCCATTATTTAATTGGATTATATGTGGTTTTTTGCTATTAAGTTATACAAATTATTTGTATGTTTTGTTATTAAACCCTTCTCTGATATGTGCTTTTGCAAATATGTGCTCCCATTCCACAGGGTGCCTTTTTGTTTTGTTGATGGTTTCCTTTGAATAGATGTTAAGTTTGCTCTTCTTGTTTTTGCTTTTGTTGTCAAAAATCAAAGCATTATTGCCAAACCAATGTCAAAGAACTTACTGCTCATATTTTCTTCAAGAAGTGTTAAACCTTCAGGTCTCTTGATGAAAGTAATAGAGGAGAGTGAAAAAGTTGGCTAAAAACTAAGATCATGGCATCTGGTCCCATCACTTCATGGGAAATAGATGGGGAAAAAATGATAGACTTTAATTTTTGTGGGGCTCCTAAATCACTGCAGATGGTGATTGCAGCCTTGAAATTAAAAGACACTTGCTCCATGGAAGAAAAGTTATGACCAACCTAGACAGCATATTAAAAAACAGAGACATGACTTTGCTAACAATGGTCCATCTAGTCAAAGCTATGGTTTTTCCAGTAGTCATGTATGGATGTGAGAGTTGGACTATAAAGAAAGCTGAGGGCCAAATAATTGATGCTTTTGAACTGTGGTGTTGGAGGAGACTCTTGAGAGTCCCTTGGACAGCAAGGAGATCCAACCAGTTCATCCTAAAGGAAATCAGTCCTGAATATTCTTGGGAAGGACTGATACTGAAGCTGCAACTCCAATACTTTGACTGGATGCGAAGAGCTGACTCATTTGAAAAGACCCTGATGCTGGGAAAGATTGAAGGCAGGAGGAGAAGGGGATGACAGAGGATGAGATGGTTGCATCACCAACTCAATGGACATGAGTTTGAATAAACTCTGGTAGTTGGTGATAGACAGGGAGGCCTGGCGGGCTGCAGTCCATGGGGTCGTAAAGAGTCGGACACGACTGAGTGACTGGGCTGAACTGACTCCAGTCTGAGTTGTCATTTAAATACAGCATAAGGTAGACCCACTTTTATTCTTCTGCATCTGGCAATCCAATTTTCCCAAAACCATTTCTTGAAGAGAACCAATCAATTGTATTTAAAATATCTACTCTCTATTCACTCTCCTATTTTTCCCTTTGTGATTTCATGCACTCCATGGAAGAGATTTTTGATGGATATATAGCTGTCTGTTTCTTTTATAAGAACTCTGGCTATGGGTAGCTCTTAATCCCATTGCAATAATTCATCAGGAAGTGGTCATTATCATTTATTTCTGTTTTTTTTTCTGCCCCTATCACCACCCCCACTGGAATTGATTGCCAACTACAACACCCCATTCAGAGAACCAATAATTCATTCCACCCAATGGTGGCCCTTGTGATATCAATATGTTAAATAAGAACAGTTAAAATATTTGAAGTGTTAGTCACTTAGTCATGTCCAACTCTGCAACCCTATGGGACTGTAGCCTGCCAGGCTCCTCCATCCATGGAATTCTCCAAGCAAGAATACTGGAGTGGGTAGCCATTCCCTTCTCCAGGGGATCTTCCCAAACCAGGGATTGAACCCAGGTCTCCTGCATTGCAGGCAGAGTCTTTACTGTCTGAGTCTTCAGGGAAGCCACCGCCCCCCACCCCCTGATATTCATATGCTCTGTCCCAAAACTGGTAATAATCTGCCCTTGAGCTACTGCAAATGTCTTTTCTTTCTTTATTTTTTTTGAGAAATAGTTGATTTAAAATATTATATTAGTTTCAGGTATACAACATAGTGATTTGGTATTTTTTCATTGACTGTATTCCCTGTGCCATGCATTATATCCCTGTGACATTTATTTTATAACTGGTAGTTTGTACCTTATAAACCCTTTCATCCATTTCACCCATCCCCCCATCTCTCTCCCTTCTAGTAACTTCTAGTTTGTTCTCTATACTTGTGAGTCTGTTTTGATATTTGTATATTCGTTTTGTTTTTCAGTTCCTATGGAAAGTTTCTGAGTAAAGAATTGAAAGTTTGAAAATGGTGTTGAGTTTATTTGAATATCTAAAGGGTAAACTCCAGGCTACATATCTGAAGACAAATATTCTCTGAGATTTGCACAGTAAAGAGGTATGAATTAACATTTTTTTTTTGCTATAAGACAAAGAGCAAATGATGACTTTTCAAGCCCTCAGTCAATGACTAAAGCCTTCTGACTACAATGAAGTACAGCACCTAAATTGAAGATTTTTATAGGGAATTTTAATAATTTAAAACTGATTTTTGATGTGCATATGAAAGAGAAAGTTC
The DNA here is from genome assembly GCA_006410935.1 of Redunca redunca. Taxonomy (NCBI): domain Eukaryota; kingdom Metazoa; phylum Chordata; class Mammalia; order Artiodactyla; family Bovidae; genus Redunca; species Redunca redunca. The sequence continues at coordinate 545,590 of SJYQ01003851.1, forward strand.
AGATGAATAATAATATGAAAGTAATAAGATTCAAATAGAGAGAACACATAATGAACATTTCTTGAAAAATACCCTTTGCTTATTTGTAGTATTATATATTCCTAACTGTGTAAAACTGTGATGTTAGTCGCTCAATTGTGTCTGACTCTTTGTGACCCCGTGGACTGTAACTGGCCAGGCTTCTTCATCCATGGTATTTTCCAGACAAGAATACTGGAGTGGGTTGCCATTTCCTTCTCCACGGGATCTTCCTGACCCAGGCAGGGATAGAACCCAGGTCTTCCACATTGCAGCCAGACTCTTTACCATCTGAGCTACCAGGGAAGCCCTTAAAACTATGACAGTTAATAAAAATAATAATGTACACAATGAAAACTGACTTCATTCAGCATTCTCTTTAGAAATAATAGTATTTGCTGACTAGCTCATGTTATTTTAAAAACAGATTCAGAAAGGTTAGGTTCTTTTTTTTTTAAAGCAAAACAAACACTTTTTATTCTTAGTGTGATGTGACTAGCAGACCGCCTCTGTGGCCAAGCCAGTGATCCTAAGGCAGATGTCAGGACTGGCTTTAAGTATGAACGTTGAGAACCAGAAGAAGTAAGCAGAGACCAGAAAATCAGTAAGCGTGCACAGGTGAAAGCCGATCTTCTGAAGTAAGTACTGTGTGTACCTGTTAGTCACTCTGTCCTGTCCAGCTCTTTGCAACCCCATGGACTGTAGCCCCCCAAGGCTTCTCTGTCCTGGAGTTCTCCAGGCGAGAATACTGCCCTCCTCCAGGGGATCTTCCCAATCCAGGGATTGAACCTGGGTCTCCTGCATTGCAGGCAGCTTCTTTATAGTCTGGGCCACCAGGGGCTAGGAGGAGGAGACCAAGAGAGCAAGTGAGGAGGCTAGTTATATGGGCCCAGAGTGGCAGCGGTCAGGAGCTGTGATGGCAGCTCATTCAGCTCTTTCTGTTTGGATGGTTCCCTCCCACTGCTCATTCACACCCTCCAAGTGATGTCCAGCCCAGAGTGTCCACCCGGCAGAGGCTGCATTACGACTTTCATGAACCTCTTCTTCCACAAAAGATACTAAAAGCCATATTTCGTGAATGCATGTTCTCTCTTTTCAAAGATCCTCTGTTTATGTTTGTCTTCCCTTTATCCCAAAGACAACATTATATTTCCCTATTTTCTTTTTGGTGCTCTGACATTTGAAAGCCTTGCAGACTCAGGGACAGACTGCTGCTGCTGGGGCTGGCTGATTCTTGAAAATAATAACTTTTTTGAAGAGCATGCCTTTCAAATGCAAAGCGACCAATTCTGAGTCTATGTACCCAACCATCTCCTTATCTGACTCTCACACACCAAGACAGTACTTCCCTCATCCTAAATCATCCGAGGGCCAGGCATCAGGCAAGAAGAGACCCCTCTTACGGGCCACAGCCTGCAGGAATTGATCAGACCAGCCAGTCCTAAACTGCTCACTCTGCTCTGCCTTGCCTCTCTACAGAAACTCCAATTAAGGCTCTTGCCTCCACTTTACCTTGATCCCTTCTGCTTCCTGTTCAACAGTGATACTTTCCCCGTCATCGTGCGTGGTACACAGTGCCTCCTCTCTAGGACCTGTGACTATAATCCACTTTTCCCAAGCCCCATTCTCATTTCCTGCTATGGCCATGCTGACTCTTTACCATATTCAGCATTTACATCCTTGGAACAATGAGTTGCCATAAACACAAATGTATTGATATTAATCATTAAAAATTTTGTAACCAATATAAATTTTTTTCTGATATTAAAAGGAATTTTACAGTTTCGTATGCTTCTAGGAGCATCCTGAGCCTTTGACACTGGGTCTACCGTGCCTGGTAGATAAAGTTGGCCCAGCAGCCAGGGTCTGTCTGCCTGCTCTGGTTGACAACCTGATAAGTGCCTGAAAAACTGAGTTAGAAGTGGACAATGGTCAGTCCACATGTAATAAGTAGACCTCTGACCCATAGCCCCTGCAGCAGCCTTCACAGGAAGCCAGTGACAGCCTCCTCAGCAACTGGCCTCAAATGGTTCAAGATCTGGTCAGTGATTGTCAGCTTCCCTATTTTCTTACCCTTGTTTCCAATTCTGAACCAACCAGAGAAAGCTAAATATGTTCCCCAAACCAATTGCATATGATGCCCCACTTCTAATTAGCCTGCTTCCAGCAACTTCAGCACTGCCCAGGCAATGACCTCAATCACAGGATATCTAAAAACTTCTCATATCCACTATTAAACTTGTCCACTGCTTCACCTGCCTTTCTGTCAAACACAAGTAATGGTGGCTGATTCCTTGCTTTAGCAAACTGTGAGTAAGCAGCCTCTGCACTTGTTCTCACTTGGGCGGTCTCTGTTTATTTCCACACTTCCCATTTTTCTTGCATTTTTAGTTGAGATGCTTCCTTCTCACTAACTGCCACCTATCCTAGTCATCTTCTAAGGAAATGGTTCATCATTTACTTTCTAAGATAACAAGCAGATTATCTGATGAGTTCATCTCTCCACACATAAAAATAGAAGGTTCATACATGCCTTTGCCAGTTTTTCTGAATATTGAAATTAGAAAAGTCAGAAACTCTTGAACCTCATTTTCTAAAGCGTGTCTTTATCCCAAGGAAATATGAATAACAAAGTGAACAGAGTTAAGCGTAGGCTGGCAGCAGCAGCATCACCTGGGATCATGTTAGAAACGCACATTTGGGACCCCACCTTGAACCTACTCCAAGTGACCCCAGTGCACTCTGAAGTTTGAGAATCATTGCTCTACCCAATTTTATTGAAATTCCCTAAACCTTTTGTTAGGTCCCGAAACTATGAAATAGCTTGATCGATGTTTCTGTGCTATTAAAAAACATCATGCCATCAGTGCTGCCTAATCGTCCTTGAACCAAACTCTTATTTATCAAGAGGCTCTTTTATCCTTAATATAGCTGTCCCCTTCAGTGGTGGTACCTCAGTAGGTCTCTGAGCATACCAGAAGTGCCTGAATCCTAGACTAAACAGAGCTTGCACTTGAGTTAGAGCCTCTGATACCTATATTCATAGAAACAAACATGTATGTGCAGCCATTTAAAAAGCATAAAGCATTATAAGAACAATATAATAATAACCCATCATTACTGTCGTTACTGTAACCTTGGTGTGGAGGACAGACTTCGGTTGGGGCCTCGTGATCGTCACTTCCTGGTATTCATTCTCAATCTTGTGTAATCCTCTCCTAAGAATAGAATACCAAAGATGATGGGATGTCATTCCCATGGTGGTTACATTATATAAGAATCTATCTTTCTAAGAGACCTGCTACATCAATCTCCCTTCACTGGCTTTGGAGAAGCAAATCACACATAGGTGTTCTATTGTGATAATTAATTGTTAACTACACTCTCTCTCTGATGATATACTGCAGTGAAATATTTTAAAATAAAATGATTACATATTAACAGAAAACAGTGATTATCAGACATTAGCGCAGAGCTTGTGATAGAGAAGACTTCGATCAAAACACACTGATATAACTTGGAATAAACAGAGACACGGAGAAGTCAATGGCAACCCACTCCAGTGCACTCGCCTGGAAAATCCCAGGGACGGGGAAGCCTGGTGGGCTGCAGTCCATGGGGTCGCTGAGGGTCAGACATGACTGAGTGACTTCACTTTCACTTTTCACTTTCATGCATTGGAGAAGGAAATGGCAACCCACTCCAGTGTTCTTGCCTGGAGAACGTCACACAGAGTTGGACATGACTGAAGCGACTTAGCAGCAGCAGCAGCAAACAGAGATAATGCACTGAACAGAAAAAAATTTCAACAAAACTCAGTCAAAACATTAGGTGACAAAGTAGTATTCAGCCTTCACAAAAGCAAAAGTCTAACAAGGAAACTTCCAGAATTTGAAAATATTTTGCAACTTGAAAAGCCATAGCAAGAAACTAAAAAATATGTGGAAGATGAGTTTGAGAAAATATCTTCAAAATTAGAACAAAAAAGAAGCTGAAGGTAATGATAATGATAAGTTACTTTTCCCTATGATATCTAACATAACAAGCTGGATTTGTACTATTTTGTATCTCTTATTTGGGGAGTCTGTGGTTTCCCCTTGTCATAAAGCAGGAAAGGTAATGTGGAGATGCATATTAATTTTAAGCTGCCAAGGAAACTCTAAGAGAATTGGGGAAAGTCTTTATTTACCAAGCCACTCTTCATAATTGAGCACTATGTCTTCACTACCTATAGCAGTGTTTCCTGAACTTTTCCAAGTATTGACTTTTCAGTTTCACTCTTAAGTATTAGACATACTGAAATTTGTGATTACTCTGTGTATTTACTTAATAAAAAAAACTGCACAATCTATTTAAATTCATATGTAATTGCTAAAGGGCTTCTGATGAATCATTATTCCAAAGACACTTTTTTTTAGTAAGGCTTAAATGTTAGGAGCAAGGGTATCAAATCGTTTACCTTAATAAAGGATATTCAAGCCTCAGTTATTTCATCTATAGAGTGAGGATATCCTGGCTCACGGCGTCATTGCAGATGATGACATATGGTACCATGTCTGAAATCTGATGTGTTAGCTCTTATTAATATTTTCATCATCATTAGTTTATACTGAGTCTAGGGGATAAAATTCTACATCAAAACAAACAAAAATAATTAAGAGGATCTAACAGAGGCTTATGTGGATAACTGCTCAATTTCTGCTCTACTTTTGCAAAAAGTATGTTACTGGTTTTGTAATTCACTACTAGTCTGAATAACTCAGCTCAGAAATCACCTGCTGGATTAAGGAAATCTTAAAATCTATTGTTATATTTATAGTCAATAGTGTTATATCAGAATAGTTCCACTCTTTTTTGTTATTACACTTGAATCAAGTACAGTGCACATAAAGAGCTGAAATTAAACATATTTGATAAAAACTTGAATAAGAGTGATATTATTTAAGTCTGATTTCAGTCATTTGTGATTCACATAGATCGCTAGAGTCATTCTTTTCTGGCCCCCAATAGATATATAGAATGATGGCCATAGACACAAGTAAGTTCCTGCATCTGATATGTGAAGAGGTAGGCTGGATGGTCTACCAGGATCCTTGTGAATAGTTTTTAAAGAGATTTCTTTCTCAAAGCCTCTGGGAGGACAGAAGCTTAAACTGCAACAAATAGAGAGATTTAAATTAGTTATGAAGATAAATGCCTAGATGAGAGAATGATTTAACATGGAAATGGAGTTTTTGAAGAGCCATCTTTTCTGATTTAAATAACGCTATTCTGGAGGCTGATTTATTCTGTTCCTCAGTCTCTAACCCACCCCTTTTGAGGCCTCCAAACACTAACCCAGCTCATTCACTCACTTTCTGGATGCCATCAGGATATCTTCTCCCATCTGTTTATATAAACAAGAAGCTTTGTTTTAGACCCACTAGAAGTGTTAATTGCTCAGTCGTGTCTGACTCCCTGTGACTCCACTATAGCCCGCCAGACTCCTCTGTCCATGGGATTCTCCAGGCAAGAATACTGCAGTGGGTTGCCATTCCCTTCTCCAGGGGACCTTCCCGACCCAGGGATCAAATCCAGGTTTCTTGCATTGCAGACGGATTCTTTATAGTCTGAATTACCAGGGAAGCCCATTTTAAATAAAGGAGGGTTCAAAACTCTGGTTTCCATTTCTGGCAAGAGAATGTGCTTGAGAACTTTTGGAACATATTCCTGTAATGGCTTAAGACCAAAGTCTGACAATTACACAGTCAGCCAATGTCTTAGGGTCCCTCCCACCCAGGTAATCCCTGGCCTGTGTTTTCATTTGTTTGCTTTTTTTTTTTTTTTTAAACAGAAGCCCTCAAAAGAGGATATACCCTTCCACTGTCTAGGTTCATGTACTTTTGCCATCTGGTGGGTTTCCACCATAATTGCAACCAATAGATGCATTTACTAGTGGACAGAGGTACAGACAATTTCACCATACACTTTGAAAGAGGAAGTCTTGCAATTTGATGAAAGGGAGGGAGATATATATATTTATCTATGCCTGCTAAATCTACTTGCTTTCAGCTATATAAGAAACTTAAGAACACCTAAGGCAAATCCTAATTAATGTTGACAGCATATGTTTGATTCCAAGAGTCCAAAAGGAAGTCTTAAAAAACTGAAGCAAATAGACGTTACCATATAACTAGATGTTACATAGACATTTATGTGTGATGTTGTGTGTGTGTGTGTGTGTGTGTGTGTGCATAATGGATATTTCTGCATCAGGAAAACCTAGCTTGAGAAACTGTTCTGGGGCAAATTGAACAATGAACATAACCAGGAATATCTCCTTTTGAATCCAAAAATGAATATTCGTGTCAGAATCCTTATTACCTGATCTACGACTCTGAGATACTTAGTAAGACAGCGACGTTATCTATCTCTCAGCAGGGGCTCTCGAAAAGCCTAAGTTATAGTTAAAAAGGAAGCTTAGCTAGCCTGGGCCCATGCTTTAGAAATTCATGGATTAAAAGCAGTCTTTTATTTTACCTTATTAACTGCTGTGTAATGTCATAGAAATAGCCTCAGCCATTTGAATCCAGTAAATTAGAAATCCTATTATCTCCTGGTGTCTTATAGTTTTAAGTTTCTGTTCATGGGGCTTAATGATTATTTACAGAGTGAAAAATGCAGCTTTGAAGCCTGAGATTCCTGTGGGCTGCTTCAAAATGTTTCCTTCTTTTAACCTGTGAAGACTCACTCGTTAACAGGGGCCATCCCTCACGTCACCTGTAGTGCCTAAAATGCCACCATTTTCCATGTAAAACATTTAGTTTATCCAGGAGGAGGTAGTGTGTTTGTCTTAGAGGCAGGGAGAGGACAGAAGAATATTGCACGGAGGGAAGGGCGGACCATTACAGATCAGCATGCTAATTTGTTCTTGAATCTGAAGATGACTGGATATGGCTGAGACATGCCCCAGAGTATAAGACTGTGGATGGTTTCTCTTTATTTGCTTGTGTATTGCTACTTACATGGGCTACTGTTGGTTTTTACCTCTGAAAAATACTTTATGCCTGAATTACATTTCTCATTGTTAATGTTTTGTTCCAAGAAATACATATTTTCGTTTGCTTAAGAGAATGATTTTTAAGAGGGGCAATTGACAAAAGGGAGTGCTGGGTTGTGCCTTAAGTGTCTGTCTTTGACATTTCCCTCTGAATTAACATGTTAGTCTGTTCTACTGACTCCAGAGACACTTGACTCTTGTTTTCCAGGCCAGTGCTTGTGGCCCCCAGGATGGATGCTCTAGTGATTGAATGTACTATGTGTCCCTGTGGAATTAATAATCATTTTTCATTTATTTCCCAACTTTGGCTTGTATCCCAAGGTCAATTTTTATTTATCTGTGCCGTATATATATGTACCTTGTCTGCTCAAGGTACCTGCCACCTTCTAAGACCAACAGAGCATTCTCTGAGAAAATACTCCCTCTGCCTTATCCTCTGCCTTTAACCCAACCATGGTGAACAAAAACCCCCTCCAGAATTCTTACCTGGGGAATCCCACGGACAGAGGAGCCTGGGGGGCTGCAGTCCATGGGGTCACTAAGAGTCGGACTAAACCGAATCGACTTAGCAGCAGCAGCAGCATGGTGAACAGAATGGCGGCCCCTGGGTTCTTACAGTCTCCATGTCTGGCTGTACTTGATGGTGCGAAGGTAAGCACTTAATACAATAAGGCCAATCATAGCTGATCCCAGGAATGTTTGAACTTGGCGAGCTGGAGAGGATATAAATCAGCCCCTCTCTGGTGATGGCCACTGTGGGGAGTCTTGCTTGGGAACTGTCGACCGCTGTGTTCTCTAGCGCCTGAAGGAAACCAGTGTGCAGAAGGACAATCTGTGGCTGATATCTCAGAAAAGCAGAGTTGAGAATTTTTCAGGATTTCAGTGGATCTTGAGATAACTAACTTCCCTGCTGTTACAAAATACAACTCTAATATATTTCATCTATAGCCTTCAAATATATTATAAAATATACTGTTACAAAATACACCTCCCGTGTATTTCATCTATAGCTTCAAATATATTTTTTCTTCCCTGTAATGATTTGAGTTAATATCATCTAGGGCTGAGGGTCCCAGCTGACAGAGTCCTCCCCAGGTACAGTGTTTCTACTACAGCAGCTTTCTACACACATACGTTGCACAGCTGTCTCTCCAAGTCAGTGGCTTCTGACCATCGAAGTATGATCCTCTTGTTTTCTCCCATGAAGGCTAAAGAAGACATAAGAAAGTTGGCATAAGAGAACTGGGAAAGCAGAGAGGAGGCTTTCCAGGTGGCATTAGTGGTACAGAACCCGCCTGCCAGTGCAGGAGATTCAAAGAGATGTGAGTTTGATCCCTGGGTTGGCAAGATTCCCTGGAGGAGAAAATGGCAACCCACTCCAGTATCCTTGCCTGGAGAATCCTTTGGACAGAAGAGCTTGGCGAGCTACAGTCCATAGGGTCAGAGTCGACTGAAGCGACTTGGCACACGCACATAAACCCAGTTTGAGGGACATCGCTGTTAAGTCACTAAGTCATGTCTGACCCTTTGCAACCCTATGGACTGCAGGGCACCAGGCTTCCCCTGTCCTTCACTATCTCCCAGTGTGCATCGGACGGGGTGAGTTTTCTTTGGCCTTCCCAAAGCCTAACTGTGCTCTGGTAATCAGTCCTAGGGTTCCTTTCAGAACCTCTTGCCTTAAACCTACTTAAGAATGCAGCTTGTTTCTCAGAAGCATTCTGTGTATTCATTACCTTTAATTATTGAAATTTTATTTCTGTTTGCTAAGTAGGTTTAAGCATAAGCCTGCCTAGGATTTGACTTCTCATTTGTCAGCAATGCCACCCAGCTCAGGGAGATCCAGGATAATTCCTCTTGTTGGACGTCTCTGGTGGAATCAAGATGTAGACTCAGAGTGAAGCTGTGCAAGTTTTTTTATTTGTTTGTATTAAAGCAAATTAAGCTCAAATTGCTCACTTTAACATTTACTACTAAATACTGTGATGGCATTGTTATTGGTGACAACTTAATACCTTTCCAAGGAAATATTGTATTAGAAAAAAAGGGGAGTTGACTTTCTCAATATGAACAACTCAGTTCGTGACAAAATGTATTCTTTAATTAGGAAAAAAATGCAAGAAAGTAGTCCTGAGAGTCCTGGGCAGTGAGGGAACTGACCGTCTCTAGGAATTTATAAAAAAGTCTCTTTAGAGAAACCATTGTAGAAACAGATGGATCAGGTGAAACAAGTGCATTTGAAATATTTTTCTCCACTCAGCAAAGGTTGCCCCAAGCTCGTGTTTCTCACCAGCTGCTTGACTAGTACTTCTAAGAGCCTCTTCAGGGAGCCCCAGGCTTTTAAAGGACAGGAGACCTTGATGCCAACAGATTCGTCACAGTGAGATTTCTTTCCCAACTATTCTGATAGTTGCAGTCCATTTTCTCTCTAAAATTGTTCGCAAACTCAGGTTTGGCTGCTCACTGCTCAAAAGCCAATACTTGAGAGATCAGTGTTGGTAAGAAAGGAAAGCTTGCTTATTTAAGAGGCTGGCAACCTGGAGGGAAAGTACACTCATATCCCAAAACCAGCTCGCAGGTGCCAATCATGGGGCAGGGACTTTTAAAGGAGGGGGTGGGTTTCAAGGGTCATACAGGAGGAGGGAGGGGGCTATGTGCAGAATAGAAGAGTCACCTCTGCCAGTCATCCTGACCTTGGTTGTGTGGTGGTCTGATCAGCGTCATCTTGTTTAAGTCCAGTTAATCTTTAATTCCAGAGTCAGTTTGTTCTCCTTTCCTTGTGCCCAGTTTCTAAAATTGTGTAAAATGGAATAACTTATGTCACGGCTATAGTCTAGTCATCGGTCGGTTAACTTCTTCCACCTAGCGGGAGTTCTAGTATCTGCAAAACATCTCAAAGGACATGGCTCAGAATATTATCTGCAGCGCTTGAGAAGGAACTAAAGGTCCTTGACTTAGTTTAATGGCTAAACTATTACTACTATTATTCTGTGTTGTTCGACAACTTTTGTTTGCTTCTGCCTTGTCTTACTTCTCGGATTAAAGTCATTCTTCGACTAAAGAGTTTTTGGCAGACAAGGGCCAGGCAGCAGACATGAATTGGGGGGTGGGGGTCTGTCCTTGTAAGGTCTCTAGGGTCCTGCTTGGCTACAAAACCCCTTATTTCTATAACTGTCACATCTGCATGGCAGCTATGTAGACTTCAAAGTCACTGCTCTAAGATCACTCTGTCAGTTGCTCAGTCATGTCCGACTCTTTGTGACCCCATAGGCTTCTCTGGCATAGTCAATAAAGCAGAAATAGATGTTTTTCTAGAAGTCTCTTGCTCTTTCAATGATCCAGCGGATGTTGGCAATTTTATCTCTGGTTCCTCTGCCTTTTCTAAAACCAGCTTGAACATCTGGAAGTTCACGGTTCACGTATTGCTTAAGCCTGGCTTAGAGAATTTTGAGCATTACTTTACTAGCATGTGAGATGAGTGCAATTGTGTGGTAGTTTATATGCAGGTCAGGAGGCAACAGTTAGAACTGGACATGGAACAACAGACTGGTTCCAAATAGGACAAGGAGGACGTCAAGGCTGTATATTGTCACCCTGCTTATTTAACTTCTATGCAGAGTACATCATGAGAAACGCAGGGCTGGAAGAAGCACAAGCTGAAATCAAGATTGCCAGGAAAAATATCAATAACCTCAGATGTGCAGATGACACCACCCTTATGGCAGAAAATGAGGAGGAACTAAAAAGCCTCTTGATGAAAGTGAAAGAGGAGAGTGAAAAAGTTGGCTTAAAGCTCAGCATTCAGAAAACGAAGATCATGGCATCTGGTCCCATCACTTCATGGGAAATGATGGGGAAACAGTGGAAACAGTGTCAGACTTTATTTTTGGGGGCTCCAAAATCATGCAGATGGTGACTGCAGCCATGATTGAAAGATGCTTGCTCCTTGGAAGGAAAGTTATGACCAATGTAGATAAGGAGAATAAGGTGAAGTCGCTCAGTTGTGTCCGACTCTTTGCGACCCCACAGACTGTAACCTACTAGGGCTTCTCCGTCCATGGGATTCTCCAGGCAAGAATACTGGAGTGGATTGCCATTTCCTTCTCCAGGGGATCTTCCTGACCCAGGGATCGAACCCGGGTCTCCCTCATTGGAGGGACGCTGTAACCTCTGAGCCACCAGGGAAGCCAATGTAGATAGCATATTCAAAAGCAGAGACATTACTTTGCTGATTAAGGTCCGTCTAGTCAAGGCTATGGTTTTTCCTGTGGTCATGTATGGATGTGAGAGTTGGACTGTGAAGAAGACTGAGTGCCGAAGAATTGATGCTTTTGAACTGTGGTGTTGGAGAAAACTCTTGAGAGTCCCTTGGACTACAAGGAGATCCAACCAGTCCATTCTAAAGATCAGTCCTGGGTGTTCTTTGGAAGGAATGATGCTAAAGCTGAAACTCCAATACTTTGGCCACCTCATGGGAAGAGTTGACTCATTGGAAAAGACTGTGATGCTGGGAGGGATTGGGGGCAGGAGGAGAAGGGGATGACAGAGAATGAGATGGCTGGATGGCATCACCGACTTGATGGATGTGAGTTTGAGTGAACTCCGGGAGTTGGTGATGGACAGGGAGGCCTGGCGTGCTGCGATTCATGGGGTTGCAAAGAGTCAGACACGACTGAGTGACTGAACTGAACTCAACTGAGGCTCCTCTGTCCATGGAATTTTCCAGACAAGAATACTGGAGTGGGTAGCTATTCCCTCCTTCAGGGGATCTTCCTGACAGGGATTGAACCCAGGTCTCTGGCGTTTCAGGCAGATTTTTTACCATTAAATATTTATTAATTTAAACAAAATTTATAGCTGTTGCTCCAGTATAATAATAAATAGAATTTTCTTCCACTCTCAAAATTATCCTGGTTTGGGTGCTAAATGTAGATGTAGCAGCTATTTACTGAATCAAGCAAGTTTCTCTTTCTTTCAAGCTGGCATTGTTGATAGCATGGTTAAGTAGACTGATAAGAGACGTGAATCCTTCCATTTAAATGTGAGTGTTAGTCACTCAGTTGTGTCCGACTCTTTGTGACCCCATGGACTGTATAGCCTGCCAGGTTCCTCTGTCCATGGGCTTCTCCAGGCAAAAATACTGGAGTGGGTAGCCATTTCCTTCTCCAGGGGATCTTCTTGACTTTGGGATTGAACCTAGGTCTCTTGCATTGCAGGTAGATTCTTTACCATCAGAGCCACCAGGAAAGCCCCTAATTTAAATAACATTTAATGGGAAGGATCCTCGTCTCCTATCAGTGTCCTTAACCATGCTATCAGCAATGCCAGCTTGAAAGAAAGAGAAATTTGCTTGATTCAGTAAATAGCTGCTATGTCCACATTTAGCACCCAAACCAGGATAATTTTGAGAGTGGAAGAAAATGCTATTTATTATTACACTGGAGCAACAGGCATAAGTTTAAAATTTTCTTAGGAAATCAGAACATATGGTTTCTCAAGCTCCAATGATGATTCTGTTTACACTTCTAATAGGATAGGGAGGTGGGGTAGGCATGTCTTGGGCTACCCATCCTGTTCACATTTTGTTTTCTGAAAACAATCATTTTTTATCCTGTTCTGTGGTTTTTTTTCCTTGGAAAATCGAGCCATGAACCCTGTCATTTCCAGCCAAAACTAAAAGTAGAGGTGACTGAACTTAAGGTGGATTTGGACCCAAGATGGGTCAGTCTAGTGGTGTTTTTTACTAAGCAGTTTAAAACTGGGATTCAGAGAGCCTGGTTAGAGTCTATTGGATTTTAAACTGAAAGACTGTGGAAAGCAAGACTATCATGACATATGAATGCAGACACAGAGAATATTGCTTTGCTGAAGAAGGAAAGGAGGGAGACATGTGGAGCTAGACAGAGTGATGATTCCATCTTTTCCAGAAAGAGCAAATGAAGGCAAAGATTGAGTGGGCTTCTGACTCTTTTCTGCTTCCGGGTTTCAAGATGTACCTGGGATCCACAACAGATTCAAATATTTATGTAGAAATCTTCCTTTTGCTTACAATGGTTTGAGTGTGTTTCCTTTGCTTGTAACTCAATATTCCCTGAGACAGGCAAATATTTGCTTAAGAAGCTCTTTCTAACGTATCACTTATGAATTCCAAAAAATAGTTGACTAAGTCTTGGTCTCTGTAATGAATTATAATATAAGAAAATTAAAATTACTATTAAAAGAAAATATGCTTTAGTTTCTTTATGGTCTTGAAGAACCAATCAAAATACAGCTTACTTTTGAACTGACATACTATTAGCCTTGATGGAGGAAGCAGTAGCAGCAATCTAATTTTCTCCTTGTTCCACCTTGCTTCAAAATTTAGCTGGTGTTTGCCTTCAACTGAGAAGGAATACTCAGGAAGTGACAAGGCAGTTGGCATATTCTTCCTGCTTCTCTGGCCGCTTATTATTTTTTTCAAACCTAAATTGCCTGTTCCAGGTTTATCAAATCCCTTAAGATATGCAACAGTTGGAAACTTTCAAGAAGCTGCAGTTGCAATGTTCAAATAGGCTAAGTTCTCAAGAACTGAGTAAAAAGTGAAAGAGTGTGAAAAAGCCCAGTTGCCAAATTCTATAGGAAGAGTGAAAACTGTACACATGAAGGAAAATGCACTTATTTACATAGATAGAGACCATTTAGTACTAGAGAGACAGTCTGAATTCAGAGCACTGCTCACGTGGTGGGCCCACAGGGAAGAGATGAGTTTTGTCAGATATTTAATAAAAGCACTATAACACACTCTCATTCTTGGTAGGGTGTCTTGCGATAGTCAGAAACAAAGAGAATCAGCAGTGTTGATTTTAAAAATGTAGTGTTAATTTAGAAAAATCAACAACTTTGTTATTGTTTAATCATTACTGTTACCTTTTGGCATCAACCTCCTCATTAAAGGAATTAAATTATTTGTCAATATTGAATGTGATCCTGACTTAATGAAGACTGGTTTGTCTGCGGCTATAGGTCAACTGACGTTTCTTCTTACTTTACAATTACAGACTATGTGCGTGCTCAGTTGCTTCATTCATGTCCAACCCTTTGACCCCAAGGGCTGTAGCCCTCCAGGCGCCTCTGTCCACGGGATTCTCTAGGAAGAATACTGGAGTGGGTTGCCATGCCCTCCTCCTCCAACTATACAGGTATTCAAATTATACCACACGGTAATTAATTTGTCCACCTATATTATCAGAGAGCATTAAGTAGTGGAATCTGATATTAAGCTTTAGTATTCTGGTCAAATCAGAGGTATATGAGAGTCTTTGGTTATTATATTTGTGTATGAGGTTGACACCTCCTGAAGCATAAGATGACATAGTTTTGGGTAAAAAAAACAATGTTTTATCAATCTTCATGAGGTCATATTCTCCCATATTTAGAGGAGCGTGAGGGTATACTGGATTCAGAAACACTGAACTTCATAGACTTAAATATACAACAGATTGCAGCAAATCAGTAATTTCTAAGTTTTTTATAATATATGCTAAATAAGTGGTTTGATAAACTGCAAGCCTCAGGTTGTGCAATGAGCTGGACTAACCTTATAAGCTGGATCTTTAAATGTTGAGTTAAGGATATTGGATCCATCAAGGGTCAATCAGAGAAAGAGAATTATCGGGAGATGTATATTAAGGGATTTATTGTAAGGAGTTGGCTTGCCTGGTTGTGGAGCTGGCTGGGCAGATTTGAAGTTTGTAAGTTAAGCGGTTAGGAAGAACAGGCTGGAATTCTCAGATACAGACTGAAGCTGCTGTCCACAAGCAGAATTTCTTCCTCTTCCGGGAAACCTTGGCCCAGATTTTGAGACCTTTTAGTTGACTGAATCAGGCCGACCCTTCAAGTTAATTGATTACAGTATGAGCCACCCACAGAATACCTTCACAGGCACCCCTGGATTCCTATTTGATTGACTGACTGGGGTCTGTAGCCTTGCCAGGTTGGCACAGCAAAAAGACCATCCCAGACTGCTAGACAGGGGACCAATCTGTAAGGTGCAGCTCTCTGTTTTCTGTTCAGCAGCAGCGACTTCCGTTTCTCTTTCAGCTTATAGATGCATTCCTCTGTATCATTTCATCTACTGTTGATTCCTTCTGGTGTATTTTCCATTTCAGTAATTGCATTCTTCATCTCTGGTTGTTTTTCACATTTTCTGACTCTGTTGGAAACTTCTAATGTCTCACTCGTTGCACACATTCTCCTTCCCAGTTCTTTGATCAAATTTATGATTATTACTCTGATCTCTTTCTTGGCTAGATTGCCTGTCTCCACTCCACTTAGATCTTTTTCTGGGGTTTTATCTAGTTCCTTCATCTGAAACACATTTCTCTCTTTTTGACTTAAGTTGCTGATGGGATTTTTATGTATGTGATAGAGTGGTTGCCTTTCTTGACCTTGAAGAAATGGCCTTCTATAGAAGGTGTTCTGCGTGCTCTGGTAGCAAACTCCCCTCTGGTCACCCAAACTATATGCTCTAGGGATTCCCCCAAAGGGGGCTGCGTGGGTCCTTCTGTAGAGTCTGGGCTATGTGGGTGGTCTGATAGATGGGGTTGACCCCTGCTCCGGGTGGGTGCCAGGCCCTGCCGTGTGTGGGTGCTGCTGGTTAGCAGGGTCTGGTCACTAGGTGGCTGATGGCCGAACCCCAGAGGTCACAGGGCTAGTGCTTGCTCACTCCTGGGTGAAGCCAGGTCCACAGATTAGCTCTGAACTACTGGCAGGCAGAGCCAGATCCTGGAGTCTAGCTGTAGGGCTCAGAGATCCCAGAGCTGAGACTGTTTACTTCAGACTGGATTTGAACCCATGTATGGGAACTTGAGCCCAGCCAAAACACAGTCTTCCAAGTGTGATCACATACCTGGTTTCAGGACCTCATGACACTCAGGTTCTTGATGTCTCATTGCAGACAGAAGTCGGTGAGAAACAAAGTGACAGGTAAGAAGTGGATTTATTTAGAGAGAAACACACTCCACAGAGTCTGGGCCATCTCAGAAGGCAAGAGCAACCTTGGGGGCAACATACTCCACAGACAAAGAGTGTGGGCTGTGGCAAAGGGCGAGTGGGGTCTCCAAATGTGGTCTGGTTAGCTTTTAGAGGCTGGGTAACTTCACAGGCTAATGAGCAGGAGGATTATTCCAACTGTTTTGGGGAAGGGGTGGCGATTTCCGGGAACTGGGCCATCGTCCACTTTTTTCGTCTTTGATGGTCAGCCTTGGAACTGGCACGGCGCCTCTGGGTGTCTCGTTTAGCTTGCTGATGTGTTGCAATGAGTGGATACTGAGAAGCAAGGTCTCCTTGAAGTTGGCCTGTCTGTCATTTGGACCCGTTTAGGTTGCGTCCTTGGGCCACGTCATTCTTTTGGATTGTAATCCGTGTATGTTGTGTCCCTGGGCTGTGGCATGCTTCTAAAGTTGTGCCCCACCCTCTTCCCCCCTGTTTCAGAGCTGCTGTCATGTCACTGGTGGGGGGGGGGGTGGTGATTCCTGGCACGGTTGGGTAGGGGACCTGAGACCTGAGGAGTCCCAAAGCTGGCACTGCTCTGCTGACAGGCAGAGCTGGGGACCAGTTGGTCCCAGGGCAGGATCTGGCCTCGCTGTGGGCTGCGGAATTGTGGTTTTCTTCATTCTGGCGTCAGCCTCCTGGTAGGTGAGGCTGGTCTAGAGGCTGGAGCAGGCTCTCAGAAGGGTGGGGCAGTGCCTTCCCACCTTGGTGGGCGGAGCTGGGTCTTTGCCCTGTGGTGAGCACGGCTGTCTAGAGGTGGCTGTGGGCTCGGGAAGCCTTTAGGCATCCTGGCTGTTGAGTTGTTTGGTGTGAGGCGTCCCTCCAGGGCTTACAGGCTGTTGGGCAGGGCCAGGTCTTGGTGCTGATGAGCTGATGGCAGGTCCAGCACTGGCTTCAGGCTTCTGCAAAGTAGAAGGAGCTTCCACCAGTGTCTCCATCCCCAGGGTGAGCTGCAGCCCCCTTCCCCACATCCCTGATTCTCTGGAGACTCTTCCAGAACATCACGTAGGTCTGACCCAGGCTTTTATCAAATTACTGCTTTTGCCCTTGGTTCCACACCTGGGGGCTTCCCCAGGGGCTCATTGGTAAAGAGTCCACCTGCAATGCAAGAGCCATAGGAGATACAGATTTGATCCCTGGGTGGGGAAGGTCCCCTAGAGGAGGGTTTGGCAATCCACTCCAGTATTCTTGCCTGGGGAATCCCAGGGAGAGAGAAGCCTGGTGGGCTATAGTCCATGGGGTTGCAAAGAGTTGGACATGACTGAGAAACTAGGGCCCATAGTCCATAGGGTCCCAAAGAGCTGGACACAATTTAAGTGACTGAACATGCATGCATGCTGGCACACATGAGATTTTGTGTGTGCTGTTTATCAGTGAAGACTTTATTTCCCCTAGTCTTATGGGGCTCCTGAAAGGAAGCCCAGCTAGCCTGCAAAGGCAAAAGCTAATATCAGGGCTCATCTTCCCAGTGCTGGACCCCCAGGACTGGGGAGCCTGATGTGGGGTTCAGAACTCTTACTGCTGTGGGAGAACCCCTGCACTGTTCTATTTTGTGGGCATCCACCTTGGGGTATGGGAGTTGATTATATCAAAGGTCCACCTCTCATGGTGGCTAGATGGAAGAATTTGCCTGCAGTGTAGGAGACCTGGGTTCATTCCCTGGGTTGGGATGATCCCCTGGGGAAAGGAATGGCTGTCTAACCACTCCTGTATTCTTATCTGGAGAATTCCATGGACAGAGGAGCTTGGTGGCATAGTCCATGGGATTGCAAAGGGTCGGACATAACTGAGCAACTACCACTGTTTCCACTTTCCACCTCTTGTGCCTGTCTCATTGTGGTTCCTTCTTTATATCTTTAGTTGTAGAAGATCTTTTCTGGTAAGTTTTTGTCATTTTCATAGATGACTGTTCTTTTGGCAGTTGTGGTTTTGCTGGGTTCATAAGAGGAGGTGAGCTGAGGCTCTTTCTACTCTGTCATCTTGGCCTAACCCAACCCATAAGGTAAATCTCAGGTGTAATCTTACATTCCTCAGCGATGTACCAAATTTGATTTACTCCTTCATGAATCAAACACTTGGAAATTCCAAAAGATCAAGTTGAGACACCTTATCAGTTTGGCTCTTTATGGAGTTTGTAAAAAAGAAATGACGCGTAGGTGGTAGAGAAGACATTTTCAGAAAACCTTGATCTCCACTTCAAAAAAAAAAAATCCTGCTTTGTCTTTTTTTATTTGAAAAAATTCTTTATCTCAACAGTGATCTAACAGCAGGTCACCATTATCCTGCGCAGATGTTCTATTTCATTGACATGATGATCTGAGGCTAGATACCAGAATGCATTCTAACTACCACTTATCTCTCTGAGTTTTAGAGACCTTGGAAGTTCTTTTGAAGTATGTCAGAGGGGATTAATAAAAGCATTTTCTATTACATCACATTTAAACACAGAGAGATGATGGGAGAGTAAACTAATGATAAGTAACATGTGCTATCACTTTAGTCTGAATTTAATATGGTGGTTTTCTAATAGGTTTATCCTAGGTTAGTGTTTCATTGGCCAAGAGCAGATAGTATACTATAGATACAAAAGATGGCATTTCTTTCTAGTGCAAATAAATGTTATTCATTTCAGACATTCTTGTAGCTAAATGACGTGAGTTTCTTTGAGTAAATCAGGTCAGCAGATAAAGATGACAGCAAGCTAGTCCTTGCTATCTTCTGAAATCTGACTGATTGCCATGTTAGAGTTTGTTCAAGTCTGGTTTCTCAGCTATTTCATGTATTATTTTTCTAATGATTTGAAAGCATACATTTTCACTCTTATTCATGTAAATGGCTTGACAAATTTGTACAGTTTCATAATTTCTTTCCTAGTTTAGAGCAAATATTAGAATTGCATGTTAGAAATGCTCAGTACCTCTGCGTGTCTGAAAAGGGCATCAGATCTCTGTTTTTGCTTTCTTTTCATTCCAAAATATATCACCATAAAACCAACAATTTGAGAGTAGTATTAGCCCCTGCTTACTGAATACCTATTATTTGCCACTTAACTCTATAATCATCTCTTCTCATCCTTTATAAATATTTCTGTATCATGATTTCTACTTTAGAGGTGGGGATAGTAAGCTTGGGGAAGCTAAATACCCAAGTTAAGATCAAACAGCTTCCTCCTACTGAAGTTGATATTTCAGTTGATGTCCATTTGTTTCCAACTTCCAATTTTTCTCTACCATCCCATCTGTCAGTTTGTTATTTGATAATATGTAAAATATGTAGCCCAAGGGAACAGTGATTCCCAAAGCATGCCACTTTAAGTCATCTTTTCCAGAACTAGAAACTGTCCCATACATCTTATGCCAAAATATCAAGAACAGTCAGAAGTACCATGAGCCTCTATAATTCTGACTCTATGTTTTGAAGTTTGGAACCGTTGGGTATTGGTATGGAGGATTTCATTTAAATTAGATAAAACTCACTTTTATGCAAAGAATACCTTTAAAGTCAAAAGATATCTAAGCAAATTAATTGTACAATTAAGATTGTAGGGCAAATGTTTAGCCTATTTTGTAGGACTGGCTGGTTTTAAGCACTTAGAAGTACCATTAACATACAAGTAATTGCTGGGCTCCTTTGAAAGTGGTCTGCTTATTATCCATTCATTAAGCCAATCATCAAAGAATTCTGCTTGACAACAATTTGTTAACCTTCTTCAAGTTACTATATTTACTTAAAAGTCGTTAACCTGAGCTTTTTGAAAACATTTTATAACTGCTTTGGTTTTATACTAATCATGATTGTTTCCTTGAAGTGGTTCTAATCAGTAGAGTTTTTCCATATATAGAATATGCTTAGGTCATATGGCAGTGTTTTTATTTTTTTTTCTCAGAAAAATCTTATTAGATATCAAGGTGGAACTAAAGTGTTGGACTGCATTTGAAAATGACCGGTGGATAAATGTTTTGATTACCTTTACCTAGTGACCTAAGTATTTGTGGTTGCCATGGCCCCTAGAGACACAGGACTACTTGAAGAAATCTTAACCAAATTAAAGGTTATATTTTGGGGTATTGTCATCATGGTCAGGANAACCACGAGGTTTATTATAGGCTTGATGTTAAGTGTCAGGAAACAGAAACAGTGCCTTGTCAGAAGAGTGCGGAAAGAAATGGTAACTATAGGATATTTAATGCGTGTGGGCACAGCGGTCAGAATAGCTATTTAATTCTACTTTTTTTTTTCTCTAATAGAATATACCACTTCCTGTTCCCTCTTAAACTAGTATTTCTACATAAGTATTTCCAGGAGTTCCTAGGTGCTCATTGTACTTATGTGTGCTCTCTAGGGCATTTAGTTTGTAATAATATCCTGCTTTGAATTGCACCACAATGAGATGGGAGAGAAACTGCCATCTTGCACTATAGCTTCTATGCTTTTTGATAACTGCAGTTGTCACTGAGCGTCTCAACTTCATTTCGTAGGTAAATAACACTGAACTTGTTACTGCTAATTTTCTCTCAGCATCTATTAAGTATCCATATTGTGCATTTGTTTTTGACATGAGAGTTAAGGTTGGCTTCCTCTTATGTTTCAGAAATATGTCAAGGGAAGATTAGCTCAGGGAAAATACCTGTCATGAGCCGTAGAGAAGACAGATGAGTGTGTACATCGACTAGAAACTTCTCAGCTATAGAACTATCTAAAGAAATGAAGTCCAATTACCTGTCCATAAGAGGAAAACATTTTTTTCAAGTCCATAAAACATCAAAAAAATTTAGTGTACTGACTTTCTTTTTTAGAAAAAATTACATCAATTAACTGGCTTTCTGTCATTCTTAATTCCACTATTCCTAATTTGATTATTATTCATCTTGAGAGAGGTGACAGCAATATTTTTTTCTTTTTGCAATTATGTATATCTACAGAAGCGATTATTCATTTGGGTACAGGTTTCCCTACTCTTCAGAATTCATTTTTTAAAAAGGTATAAGGGAACTTGTATACCAGATTTTGAATAAAATTTCAGGGGATCATAAACCTACCTATCCCATGTAGATGTCATTGTCTCAAAACATGTATTCTGGGACCTGTGTGTAGTATTTTTGAGACCTGTGATCTCATTGTAATTAGTTTTCCTCACAAAGTCTGCCATAAGTTGACTCAAATATTTGCAGAATTGATTCACCTAAAAGTAAAATAGAGTAATTTTTACTTGTACAATGTCAAGACCAATTATGTTAAAAAAAGATATTCTGATCCCTAAAATAGAATACAGCCCAGAAATAGGCCTCCACATATGTGGTTGATTGATTTTTAACAGAAGTACCAAAGTTCTTTAATGAGGATAGTATACCTATGCAATATATATTCAAAATATATGTACCCAGTATCAGTTCAGTTCAGTCGCTCAGTCGTGTGCGACTCTTTGCGACCCCATGAATCACAGCACGCCAGGCCTCCCTGTCCATCACCAACTCCCAGAGTTCACCCAGACTCGCGTCCATTGAGTCAGTGATGCCATCCATATCACCCATGAAATTATAAGGCTGTTTGGAGCTCTGTGTCAGGAACTGGAGTCAAAGACCAATTATTAGAACAAAAGCTTATCCTCATGCTTCTATCACTTAGGAACTTCCAAGTGTCTCAGGGACATGACAGGAACTGGGAGCAGAAAGCCATATATATATTTTCCATTACCTTACAGGACACAAAATGAATAAACAATAAGTAAAAAGCACTGATGAATTAGCCTTATCAAAATTTAAAAATTTCTTTTTGAAATATACAATTAAGAAACAAAAGTGGAAGTCACAGACTGGGAGAAATTATCCTAAACAGAGCATTTGTACTGAGAATGTATAAGGAACTTTTACAACTCAATAAAAAGAGAATCAGCAATCCAATCAAGTAAATGAGTGAAAATTAAACAGAAGTTTCATGAAGAAGACCATTCAAACAACACACAAATGATACTTAACCATCAAGAAATGATGATCAAAACCAAAACTGCAGTGAAATGTCATCACACACCTGACGGAAAGGCTAAAATTAAAACCAGAGTGACAATATCGAGTGTTGGCAAGTGTGGAACAACCAGAACGCTCATCCATTGCTGGTGGGAATATAAAATAGCACAGCCATCTTAGAAAACAGATTGGTAGCTTGTGATACAGTGAAACATATAAGAAGCATAGAACTCATACACTTACATTCCTGGGCAATTCCCAGAGAAATGAAGTTATATGTCCATGAAAAAACTTGTGTTTACAGTTGTTTTATTCATGATAACCCACACTATAAAGAATCCGAATGTTCAATAGATGAAGAGATTAGCATGATTATAGTATTTGCATTTCATGAAATGCTCAGAAATAAAAAGGAACACACTACTGATAAATACAACAACATGGATGGGCCTCAAAACTGTGCTGAATGAAAGCTTGACAGAAAAATACCTATTATGTGACTGCATTTATATATGATATGATATTCTAGAACAGATGAAGTTGAAGCTGCAATACATTGGTCACCTGATGTGAAGAGCCAGCTCATTAGAAAAGACCCTGATGCTGGGAGAGATTGAAGGCCAAAGGAGAAGGGGGCAGCAGAGAATGAGATGGTTAGATGGCAGCATCGACCCAACAAACACAAATGTGGACAAACTGAGAGACAGTGAAGGTCGGAGGGCCCTGGTGCGCTGCAGAGCATAGGGACACAAAGAGTTGGACACAACTGAGCAACTGAATGAGTCTGCACATGGTCAGTCATGTCTGACTCTCTTGCGACCCCATGAACTGTAGCCCCCCAGGCCCCTCTGTCCCTAGGATTTTCCGGGTGAGAGTACTGGAGTGGGTTGTCATTTCCTACTCCAGGGGATCTTTCCGACCCAGGGATCAGACCTGCATCTACCCTCATCTCCTGAATTGCAGGCGAATTCTTTATCGTTGAGCCATCAGGAAAACCCAGTGAACAACAGTTCTAGAATAGACCTAGTGACAGAAATCAGCCAGAAGTGTTCTGAGGCTGAGTGTATGTGCGGAACTAGGGAAGGGAGAAGGCAATGGCAACCTGCTCCAGCACTCTTGCCTGGAAAATCCCATGGATGGAGGAGCCTGGTAGGCTACAGTCCATGGGGTCGCGAAGAGTCAGACATGACTGAGCGACTTCACTTTCACGTTTCACTTTCATGCATTGGAGAAGGAAATGGCAACCTGCTCCAGTATTCTTGTCTGGAGAATCCCAGGGACAGGAGCCTGGTGGGCTGCTGTCTATGGGGTTGCAGAGTCGGATGCAACTAAAGTGACTTAGCAGGGAACTTATCTTGTATTTTGATTGTGGTGGTGGCTACATGGTGTGTGTGTGTGTGTGTGTGTTTGTATTTGTCAAAACTCATTGGATTGTGCTTTTAAAATTGGTGTTTTATTTTATGCAATTATGTAAGTTTCCTAGTGCTGCCACTAGGTGGCTTAAAAGTAAAGACATATATCACAGTTCTGGAGGTTGGAAATCCCAGATCAGGGTTTTGGCAGGACTGTGCTCCCTCTGAAGATTCTAGGCTCTTCCTTGGCTCGTCTTAGCTTCTGGGTTTGCTGGCAATCCTTGGTGGTCCTTGACTAGGGGCAACATAACTCTAGTCTGCCTCCTTCACCTGGCCTGTTCTCTGTAGCCAGATTCCCCTCTTCTTAAAAGGACACCAGCCATTGGATTAGGGCCCACCTCACTTCAGCTTCATTATACCTGCAAAGACCCTATTTCCAGATCAGGTCATGTACTGAGGTTCTGGGTAGACATAAATTTGGGGGAGAATATTTTTGAGATACTGTTCAACCTTAATCAGTCACATACTCATCAAAGTTGATTAAAATAAGTAGGAAAAAAGATGAAAAGTGTTAGTCGCTCAGTCGTGTCTGACTTTGTGTGATCCCATGGACTGTAGCCCACCCGGCTCCTCTGTCCATAGAATTCTCCAGGCAAGAATACTGGAGTGGGTTGTTGTTCCCTTCTCCAGGGATCTTCCCGATCCAGGAATTAAACCCAGGTCTCCTGCACTGCAAGCAAATTCTTTACCATCTGAGCCACCAGGGAAGGGGAAAAAAAAAAGATATCCTCTTGGAAAAGTCAATACATTTTCAAGATTAATCACTTCAGAATTCTAGCCACCTCCAGGTGCAGGTACCAACTTCCATAGTAGAAACATTTTTTCCCCCTTAAGGGATAATTGTCCATTCTCAGGTGAAAAATCATATTTTGATTGCTAATTACACTGCCCAATTAAGAGCAATAACTTGAATTGGCTTTCTAACAGAAACCTTGTTTAATAATAGTCCCAGGGTAGTTCTTTGGGTTCATGTGGGCCTTGTTAGTACTTATGAATGACCACTCTGAATGGTACCCAGCAGACCTCCTGATCACATCCCAACCCTCGGTGCAGATGTAGTCAGAGTCACCGGGACACGTAGCAGCCACCTGCTTGGCTGAGGGAACAGCAAGGAGACGCAGCCAAAGAAAGGCCAAGTCGCGCTGTAGCAGCAAAGTTAACGGGGATTCTAACAGAGCCCCGCGCTTCCCTGCTCGGCTTCCTTGCCCTGGCTAAGGCCTCTCCCTTTGCAGACCGTAGATGTGCCTCCGTAGAGAAGTTCTGCCTGAGAAATGTGGTGCATGTCCATGAAACAGATGGACAGAGGCCAGAACGCAGCTTTCACGTCCCACGTTGCAGGCTACTTGTGTGAAGGGCTGGGAGGGGGGCCATAAAGCTGGCAGATAAGGATGAGTCAGCAACTGCAAGGAGAATGGCCGAAGTAGCTGTAATGATTTCATTTTCCTTAACTAAGGGTTAGAAGATGGGACTTCTGTGGACGAGCACCAGGTAGGAAAATGAAAGGGAAAGCTAAATATCAGTATGCGTGCTAAGTCACTTCAGTTGTGTCAGACTCTTGTGACCCTATGGACTGTAGCCCGCCAGGCTCCTCTGTCCATGGAATTCTCCAGGCAGGATTACTTGAGTGGGTTGCCATTCCCTTCTCCAGGGATCTTCCCGAACTAGGGATCGAACCAGTATAAATAAGCATAAAAATAAGTATAAAATGGTATATTGATAATAATAACAAATCGATGATATATATAGCAATTTTTTAAAGACTTGTTTTGATGTGTACCATTTTTAAAGTCTTTATTGAATTTGGTGCACTATTGCTTCCGATTTATGTTCTGGTTTTTTGGCTGCAAGGCATGTGGGATCTTAGCTTCCCCATCTGGGATCACAGCTGCATCTGTAGATTGGAAGGCGAGGATCACTGGACCACCAAGGAAGTCTCATAGCATTTGTAGCTTAGAAACTGGATTGTTTAAAGATATTCTTGCATAAATTCGGGAGGTGAGCGGGACTTACCGGCCACACGTTGGGGGAAAGGGAGGTGGTTTGCGACTCGCCCAAGCTAGCGAATGGAGTGTCTGCGACTTGAATGCCATGTTTCTGCTCTGCCTTTTGCTTCTGTGAATATTGTCACTAAGGCTATGGTAGTATTCCTACTGCTTGAGCTGGCGCCTCACACAGAGGAGCTGTTTAAGAAATATTTGAGTGAATGAGTGAGTCATCAGCAGTGTTCAAGATATTCTATTTCCCTCTTTAACAAACCAGCATTCTGATACAGGAAACCCTGATGAAATAAACAGCTTTATTCACAGGTGGCATATGGATGAGACTCACGGTGGAAGTTTAGCAAAAGCTTGTTATATAAATAAATAGACATTTCTCAAGTATCCACCTTTTTAAACAACACATTTAAAAGATTAAGGGTATATAATCAAAGCTGCCCTATATGTTATGCTCTCCTCTCAAGTCAAGTCTAAATGCAGCCCTGAAAATCTTCCAAATTGGCAAATACTGACGTTTCAGTGTTTGTTTCAGAGAAGGCAATGGCACCCCACTCCAGTACTCTTGCTTGGAAAATCCCATGGATGGAGGAGCCTGGTAGGCTGCAGTCCATGGGGTCGTGAAGAGTTGGACATGACTAAGCGACTTCACTTTCACTTTCATGCATTGGAAAAGGAAATGGCAACCACTCCACTGTTCTTGCCTGGAGAATCCCAGGGACGGCGGAGCCTGGTGGGCTGCCATTTATGGGGTCGCAAAGAGTCAGACACGACTGAAGCGACTTAGCAGCAGCAGCAGCAGTGTTCGTTTCCTCTCCTAGGTGAAAGACAGCTATGTTGAACACAGAACTCATCTTATCATTCTCAACTTACTTACAACACTCTCTGCAAAGCCCCCTCTGTCTTTGTAAAATCTGGCCCCAAACCCAGCAAGAATTCCCTGGTGGCTCAGATGATGAAGAATCTGCCTGCAATGCAGCAAACCCAGGTTTAATCTGTGGGTCGGGAAGATGCCCTGGAGAAGGGAATGGCAACCCACTCCAATATTCTTGCCTGGAAAATGCCATGGACAGAGGAGCCAGGTGGGTACAGCCCTTGGGGTCTCAAAGAGTCGGACACGACTGAGTGACTGATACTAACCCCAGCACACAGAAGCTTCATGAATTCAGGACAACCTCTGTCTCCAGTGATCAAGCCTCCACAGAGAACACAGTGAATAATCATGGATGAATTCCCGAAAGGATGCTGCTGCGTGCAACTGCTCATGGCATTAGAATAGCGAACAGAGCACTCTTGGCAGGAGCCTGCAGGCCATGAATAGAAAGTTCTGAAATGAAACCGTTCCTCTGCTGGCACTTACCATTCAAATACTGAAGGAGAATTCATGAACACAAAACATTCCATATATTTTTATATTTATAAATATAAAATATTTTATCAAGGTAAATGATGCTAAATTTGAAAGATAGTTGAATATTATTTTCACTCCAGGGGATAGCCAATGCCTGCAACAGGGAAACTTACTGGAAAAACAAACAAAAGTCTTCAGGACAGATTTCTGTGGGTGAGTTAAGACTCCAGTCACCTTGATGGTGCAGAAAAACAGAAATTCTAAATAGCAACATTTCCATGTAGCTTTTTATATTACATGTGTAGTTCTGCATGTTGAAATATATTTTTTTTTTTACAATTTTCTTCTCAATTATTTACATGATTAATGTTGGCATTTGAATGGTATAAATTAGTCTCTGATAGATAGAATGATGGGCTTTCCTGATGGCTCAGGTGGTAAAGAATCTGCCTGTAATGTAGGAGACCTGGGTTCCATCTCTGGGTTGTGAAGATCCCCTGGAGAAGGCCATGGCTACCACTCCAGTGTTCTTGCCTGGAGAATCCCATGGACAGAGGATCCTGGTGGCCTAAAATCCATGGGATGGCAAAGAGTTGGACACAACTGAGCACCTAACACTTTTACTTTACTTCAGATAAAATGGTGAAGTAGACTGTTGATTTTTTTTCTACTCCAGAATACTTTCTTCTAGAAAGAGCTTTTTTTTTCCCCCTAGAAAGAGCATCTTTTAGCGCACTTCTCTCTCTCCATCCACACCCCTCCTTTCCTCCCCTCGTCATATCCCCAGTTGCAGCTGTCAAGCACCTGTGTTTCCCAGGTACAGGGGTGGTCACTTGGTCCAGACCTTGCCAATCATTAGAGTCCATCTGCCTGCCTGCAGCGCTAGTGCCAAGAAAAGGCAGCTTCCTGAGGGTGTCAGAGAGGTCTTCCTGGGAATTGCATTCCCCAGGCCACTGCAGGGCTGTGGGGTCCAGTCCACACCAGCTCCAGACATACTCTAGTCTTGCTGAAACAGCTAATATGCGGGAGCAGTTTTGTACCATTGTCCTCGGTTTGAAAATGTGCTTTCTGATGTTCTTGATGTTTGACCTCATGGTCCTGCTGCTGCTGCTAAGGCGCTTCCGTCGTGTCCGACTCTGTGCGACCCCATAGACGGCAGCCCAGCAGGCTCCCCCGTCCCTGGGATTCTCCAGGCAAGAATATGAACCCATAAATTTCCCATTATTGCTGAAGTTCAATTCTAATCCTCAGAAACTATTTAATAGAGACTCCATTAGACTGTTTGAAGGCTTCATGTTCAAATCACATCTCTCTGGACATGCTTGAAGGTTGGTCTAGAAGAGCTCAGGGTCTCTTCCAATTTATTTTACTTTGTCGCCCTTTAGATCTCATGTTTTGTGGATTAGGATTTGCTTTTCTAATTTACCTTCATATTTTGGATGATAAAAGTATTTTATGTAATTCTACGCTGAGATATAGTATTTGTCAATAGCAGAAGGAACAAATGTGAAAGATGTTCAAAAAGTGTGGAATGAACATTTTGTGCCCTAAGCATTTTTGAAGTTGAAAAATGTTCAGGGGCTCTATTTTTAGTGGCTTAAACTCTGAAGTTAATTTTGTTCAAAGAAATTACCTGAAATAGACTCTCTAATTCACTTTTTTTTATCTGGTATTAACATTAAAATATAAACTAGAGAGGGAGGAAAATCATGTATCTGGGGCATTCTGCATATCCACAGATTCATGTTTATAGTTCCTACTCATGTTGTTAGCTACTATTCTTTAAATAGTATTTATGTACATTTATGAAAATGTTTATATAAATTGAAAGGATTAATGTAAGGTGTTCTCCTATATAAGAAAACTTCAGGTGATTTCCAGAACATTCTATAATTCAATAATTCTATAATTCAAGACCTGACTTCATTGTGATGTAAAGAAAAGCATTGCTTGATAGTTAGTTTTATTCAGCATATTAAAATTAATATTCCCTCAGTGGTTGATGAACCTCCAGAGAAGCAGCATAGAGTTAAAAAACAAGGAGCAGATTTGGACGACAGCCACTTTGAAAAGAATAGAAAAATGATATATATTATTATATATACAATATATTATTATTCTGCTCTTTTCACAATAAAAGAACAATACATACTGACTATGGTTTTTCTCAGAACTCAGAATTAGTTAGAAAAAATACTCCAATAAATTTTTGAAATGCAATTGTAGGTAAAGAAGATGCAGAAATCAAATTGGCTCTTTTTGGGTTGTTGTCTAAACACATAATTTTGGGGTCTAATATATCCTCTGGGATCTANGGGATCTAAAGAGTCATTAAGAAACCATTTATCTACAAGAAGTATCAGCAAGAAAGCAATAAATCCAGATGGTTATAAAGTTTTATTTTAGGAAATATCCAGTGATAAAGCATATCCAGTTTTAAATGAGAGTTGCAAATAAGCAGTAAAGCTATTTCATCTTAATTTAGTAAACGTTTTCCTTCTTGAAACTGAAGCAAAAACTCCAAGATATAAATTTCCAAAAGCTCACATTATAATTTAACCCAAATGCAGTAAACTTGAAAAAAAATATAAGACCATGTTTTAAAAAAGCTAAAGTAGAGCACTGTGCAAAACAAGACTCATTTTGGTCCATTCCCCCTTCCCCTGCACTGGATAAGGGTATGTGTCCAAGAATATGAGAAAATGTGTCTGCTTGAGATCTACAGATAACATGAAAAATACTGATGGTTTTGTGGAATAATCGGCCTGAATATATGGTTGGGAAGGCAGTAGCTTAGCAATCAAAATATCTTTGCTATGATAAGAAAAACTTCCCAGTCGTATGATTTTGATACTTTGCTAAAGCAGCTGACGTAGTTTAGTCTTAAGAACTTTTCATTTTACCTAGAGAAATCTAGCTATTTTTACCACCCTGCATCCATGTCCTTCCTTCTGATAATGATTCATAGTACCCTCCCCTCTCCTGTTCTCATTCCATGGGCTTCAAGACAACTGACATCACCCCTGGGCTTTAGGGGAGGAGTGAGTGAACAAAACTAATAGCAAATTCTAACAACTTGATTACAGTGATTGGTTCAGGGTGGACCAGTGATCACATCTAGCCAACCAGGGCCAAGGAAAGTCAACACCGGAACTATTGTTTTGGTCTCCAGGAAGGTCTTCTCTCATTGTATCCCCTCCATTGGACACACTGTATGCACTGTGTCCCTTTCCCACCTGAAATTAAAGGTGTGTGAAATTAGTCTACTCTAAGTTGTTCAGCTACATGAGCCAATATAGTTTTTAAATTCAAGTTAGTGTGAATTGGATTTTCTGTTGCGTGCAGCAGATGGAATTCTTATCGATCCTTGTCACCGCTACCAGAGCAAACTTGGGTCTGTTCGCTTGTGCTCTGTGAGCCAGTCGACCGACACTGGATTGTGGTGAAGCGAAGTGCAGCATTTATTGCAGGGCACCAAGCAAGGAGTCCAGGGAGCTAGTGCTTAACCTAAACTCTCTGATGGCTTTTGGGAAAGGTTTTAAAAACTAGGTGAGGGAGCAGGGTTGTGGGGTGCCTAATCAGCACAGGAACATTCTGATTGGTTGATGATAAGGTAATTGGGGAGTCAGCACCATCAACCTTCAGGTTCCAATCTGTCTGGGGTCTTTGTGTTTTGGGCAGCATGCAGTTAAATTTTTCCACTGGTGGGTGCTTCAATATCCACAAAACAGCTCAAAGGACATGACTCAGAATATTATCTATAGCCCTTGAGGAGGAACTAAAGGTCCTTGACTTTGTTTAATGGCTAACCTGTTAATATTTTGTCTTGCTTGACTGCTTTCCTTTGCTTTTGCATTTTCTTCTCTGATTAAATTTATTCTTCGGAACTCAGGGAAAGCCTGAGAGGCTAAAGTTGGGCTTTTTTTGTTTGTCTTGTTTCATTTATTTATTTATTTATTTAAAATAAGCAGGCAGAGGACATGGCTTGTGGGGAGAGGGATCTGTCCTGGGAAGGCCCCCATAGGGTCCAGCTCTGTTACATTGTTCAGATATAAATCAACTGGGGAGGTTAAGATTACAGATTCTCAGACCCCACCCTAGACCAATTGAATCAGTATCTTTAGAACTGGAGCCTGAGTTTTGATATTTTAACAAGATTTCCAGATGGATTTTATAATTGCTAAACTTTGAGAAACACTCTCAAAGAATTTGTTAGGACCAGTACTTGAATGTTATTCAGTTTGGTGATAAAAACACATATTTTAGAAATGACAGAGTGGGTTCAAGGTCCAGCTATACACAGACTAACCAGGTGACCTATGGCAAAGTACATCATTACTCTAGTTTGAATTTCCTCATCAATAAAAGAAACAATAGTGTTTCACACATTACACTGTTGTTTTATGCAGCAAATGAGATAATGTATCCAAGGTTCTTAATGTAACATGTTGTACATTGTGAGTATTTAATTTCATTAGTGTTTATTATGTTACTGAATTTATTATCAGAGTAAGGCAAACTTTTGTGGAGCATTAGAAAAAGCTCAAATTTGGAAAACTGCAACAGAAAGTAAATCAGATAGAATTGAACAATACTATGTGACCAACATTTTGATAGATAGTTTAATTTTTACCACATTTTGGCTCTTGACTGCATGTAGCACTTTGTTATTCATGGTTGATGCAATATAAAATTTAAGTTTATTCATTTATTCGATAATTTCAGGCATTTGTTCAGTCAGTCAGTTTGACCTCCATGTGCAGTCTCACAGTGAAAGGCCATTGATCTATAAAACACATGTGAAAAGCCCAAAAGTTTAGTTTAAAAGGAAGCTCCTTTCATAACATCAGATCTGAGGAGGGTCCTTGTTTGATTCAAGAGAATCAGAGGAAGAAGAAATCTTGTTACTGGCTGTGAAGTCTGAGCTACAGGGTCTTCTGTCTCACTTAGTTGGATAAATGTGTGAAGAACATATCAGGACAAAGTTTTATTTAACATTACTATGTAGCAGAGTGAGCACTATATTATAATTAGTTCAGTCACTCAGTCGTGTCCGACTCTTTGTGACCCCATGGACTGCAGCACGCCAGGCTTCCCTGTCCATCACCAACTCTCGGGGTTTACTCAAACTCATGTCCATTGAGTTGGTGATGCCATCCAGCCATCTCATCCTCTGTCATCCCCTTCTCCTCCCACCCTCGATCCTTCCCAGCACCAAGGTCTTTTCCAGTGAGTTAGTTCTTCACATCAGGTGGCCAAAGTATTGGAGTTTCAGCTTCAGCATCAATCCTTCCAGTGAATATTCAGGAGTGATTTCCATTAGGTTTGACTGGTTGTATCTCCAGAACAAGGAACTCTCAAGAGTCTTCTCCAATACCACAGTTCAAAAGCATCAATTCTTTGGTGCTCAAGTTTCTTTATAGTCCAACTCTCATACCCATACATGTCTACTGGAAAAACCATAGCTTTGATTAGATGGACCTTTGTGGCAAAGTAATAGCTGGGAATACAATTCCTTCTATTGACAGAATGGTTTTTAGGGAGAAAGAGACATAATTAACTGCTTAGGTTAGGACATAAGAGCCTAGAGCTCTGTCTACAATAAGCTGGACTATGAAGGAGTCAGTAATGCTTACCTGAAGGAAAAGAAAATAAGATTTATATATTTTTCACCTGGAAGTATGTAATAGAACAGAGCCAAGAGACAAGGAGGGCAAGGGAAAGAGAGGGGAGTTTGAGACATAGTGTATGGACGTGATATCAGGGTCTGTGAGTCTCTCCTTCTGATAAAATGGCCACAGGACATTTTTAAATTGGAATGTTCACATCACTGCAGTTAATGTAAAACCTTCTTAGGCTTTCTTTCCTTCCTGTCCTCACTTCAGTCTCAAGTGAAGTGTACCACTTACACTCTTCTATTTCTTTGTTTTTAACGAGACAGTCAAGGAATTACCTAATGAACCTAACCACCCATGAACACAAACTTGAGCCAATATTTCAGACTCCCTGCCTCTGGAAGTCCACAGAAATTTTGGGAGGGACCTTGGATCCTAATCAGGTGTGGAATTTCCAGTAAAATCCCCTCCAGGGCCTCCTCTTGCTTTGATTTTAGATATTAAAGGTCACAGTTTTCTGGGCACACATATTGATAATTCATACCACTATAGCTTTGTAAGCTATAAAATAGCACTTTATAACTTATAAAGTATATTTATATGTGGTATTTAATTCAGTCCACATAAGAAATCTATGAAGTATGCCTGCTGGATTTTATTACCCTGTGTTATAGATGAAAATAAAGCAAAACAAACTCGGACTCAGAGAAGTTGGGTATCTGTTCAACGCTCAGTGGCTGGTAACTCAAGGTCATTATTTTTTCTTTTTTTATTGTGTTAAATGAAATACACGTAACATAAAATTTGCTATCTTAACTATTTGTAAGAGTACAGTTCAGTGGTATTAAATACTCTCACACTGTTGGGCAGCCATCTCCATAACTATCTGTCTCCATAACTCTTCATCTTGTAAAACTGAAGCTCTGTAGCCATTAAACAATAACTCAACCTACCCTTCACCTCCCAGCCCCATTCTGCCTCTAAGTTTTGGCTACTCTAAATACCTCATATAGGTGGAATCGTACAGTATTTGGCTTTTTGTGGCTGGCCTGTTTCATCTAGCATGATATCTTCAAGGTTCATCCTCCCTGTATGATATGCCAGAATTTTCTTCCTTTTTAAGGCTAGGTAATGATAGCTCAGTTGATAAAGAATCTGCCTGGAATGCAGGAGACCCTGGTTGGATTCCTGGGTCAGTAAGATCCACTGAAGAAGGGATAGGTTACCCACTCCAACATTCCTGAGCTTCCCTTGTGGCTCAGCTGGTAAAAAATCTGCCCGCAATGCGGGAGACCTGGGTTTGATCCCTGGGTTGGGAAGATCCCCTGGAGAAGGGAAAGGCTACCCACTCCGGTATTCTGGCCTGGAGAATTCCATGTATAGTATAGTCCATGAGATCACAAAGAGTCGGACATGACCGAGCGACTTTCAGTTCACTTCACCGATGTTCTTTTATATGTATATGCCAGAGTTTTGCTTATCCACTCATCTGCTGATGGGCATGCAAATTGCTTCCACGTGTTTAGCTCTTGTGAGTAATGCTGCTGTGAACATGGCTGTATAAATGTGTTTTTGAGATCCTGCCTTCAATTTAAAGATTAATTCTTTTGACTGGGAGCTGTACCTTTCCAGGTTCATCTCGCAGGTGCCAAACTAGGAGGGTCCATAAAAACCCGACCACAGCTGTGATCTTCTAAATGTCAGCCAAGGATTGTCATCTACCAGTCATACCTTTATACACTTGAACCCAACTTGTCTGTGCAGTGACACTGAAACCTTTGACTCTCTTTGCTTATCTCCGCCAGAATCTCTCTTCTACTCTCTTTGAATTGGGTGTGTGTTTTTCTCTTTTTTCATTGCATTTTAGACCTCATGGTCTTGGTGGTTGAGTTTTGCTCAGTCTTGGCCTATTGGTTTCTGGTGTGTGCTGTAACAAATTGTCATACATTTAGTGGCTTCAGATGACAGACATTTATTCTCCCACAATTCTGCAAGCCAGAGTTTGAAATCTGAGTTGAAATCAAGACTGTTGGCAGGGCTGCGCTCAGCCAGAATCTCTGCGGGAGGACCCCTGCTGTGCCTCTTTCAGCATCCGCTGGCTGCCGGCATTGTGTGATCCGTGGCCGCATCACCCCATTCTCTGCTGTCACGCCATCTCCTCTGCTTCTGTGTCTGTGTCAAACTGCCCTCCGCCTCTTTTTTTATAAGGATGTGTGTGGGAGGGGGGAGAAGATGGCNATTGAGAGCCATCCAAATAATCCAAGATGATCTCCCAATCTCAAAATCCTTAACCTAATCCCATCAGTAAAAACCCCTTTTCTGTTCCAAACAAGGTATGTGCAGGCTCCAGGCTAGGACCTCAGCTCTGGGCACGGTTGTTCAGCCTGTGATATTCAGTCCTCTTGAATGAAGACACTGCATGTCCTGCTTTCTGGTCCCGGAGAGCTCTTTCTGGCTCCAAACCAGCGCAACCGTCACACTTATGCAACACTCTCTGGAGTGTTTGACTATTGTTCCTAGCCCTCTTTAAACCACACTGCTATTTCCTCTGAAAATTTGTGTTGTTGCTGTTACTGAGTCGCTCAGTTGTGTCCAACTCTTTGCAACCCCATGGACTGCAGCACGCCAGGCTTCTCTGTCCTTCGCTATCTACTGGAGCTTACTCAAACTCATGTCCATCGAGTCAGTGACGCCATCCAACCATCCCATCCTCTGTCCTCCCCTTCTCCCTTGCCTTTAGTCTTTCCCAGCATCAGGGTCTTTTCCAATGAGTTGGCTGTTCGCATCAGGTGGCCCAAACTATTGGAGCTTCAGTATTGGAGCTGAAAATGTATGGCACAGGTGAATTCGACTTGGAAATCTAGGTTTCTTAGAAGAATCACAGTATGGGGATTTTAGAGTATTTTAACTGGTAAGATCCAATTACACTTCACATTTCCCCCTGTTCTTCTGCTCTTTTTCATAGTATACCTTTCTCAAAGAGGTATTGCGTATTTACTTCATAACTTCCTATCCCATCTCTGGCTTCCGGTCTCTTTCCTTCACAAAAACTGCTCTTGGCTTTGGCCACTAATAACTTGAACAACCATTGAAACTATCACCCAAATGAGGTTATTTTGAACGTGAAAGCAGACGAGCCTCCACTCTAGATACTGACCACACGAGGGCATGACGGACGCATCAGTGCGACTGTCCCCGGAAAACCAGAGAGCGTGGTTCCCTTATCAACGACCCCTTGATAATTTCCATATCCACTATTTTATCTTTGTCTGACCAGCATCTCACCAACTTTTAACTACACCTGATTTCCCCTCCTTTTCTAACGCTTTTTCTCTTTTCTTCTGTCATACCATTTTTTTCCCCCTCTGTTACTTTCCTCTAATAGGAAACGCCTGCTCATTCCTGGCATTGGCCGTACTGTTAAGCCTGATCATCACTTTCTCTTTCTCTACCCAGTGTCTACATCCTGGACTCTCGGGGCTCAGTTTGGCCCCGTTCCCTTTTCCACCAAGTCTCCTGTGCCTTTAGGTGTCATCGTTTTGTTAGTAATTTCTAAATTTATGTCTCCAGGCCAGATCTTTCTTATGTATTCTGGATTCAGATATTCAACTACATTTCTCTTGCCTCCTCTGGGTTATCACACAGGCTCTTTAAACATTGTTCTCATTTTTCCTATATATACCCACGACCCAAAACTGTTTCTCTCCTGGTCTCCTATATCACAGAAAATGTTAACTACCGTCTTAAAGGCTGCTCAAGTCAGAAACTCACCCCATCCAAGCCAACTGCAATTATGTTTGTTTTTATCTTGAAAACTGATTCCAAGTGTACTCACTTTATT
Organism: Redunca redunca; assembly: GCA_006410935.1. NCBI lineage: Eukaryota > Metazoa > Chordata > Mammalia > Artiodactyla > Bovidae > Redunca > Redunca redunca. The sequence continues at coordinate 581,850 of SJYQ01003851.1, forward strand.
CTTTGCCACCACTGAATCACATCTTTCTTATAGCCTTTTTCCACTTTTGCTACTTGGAATTCATTTTCTACACAATAGCCAGGTTGATATTTTAATACACACACATAACAGAGCTGATATACTATTTTTGTAAATATTAAAATAACAAAATTTCTGGTCAATTTAATTCTCGATGCCTTGTGGCTTCATGAGTTGACTCAGTGGTTCTAGTACATAAAGGGAAATGAAGATGCTAATAAGTACGCACAGAGTGAAGATTTCCAAGATATGACATAAAGAGGATTTTATCCTGAACTTAAAAGCATATAGTTTCTACTGGACAAGCCATGTCCCTCGGTGGGCAGGGGTATGCAAGGAGAAATGAAAATCTTACCATGTCATCTCTAATTTCCCTGACATTGCTCTGTAGGGTAAAACTGTAGGGCAAGGGGGCAAAAGATAACGGGTACCCAGGCATGGAGGGAGGGAAGCTGAAGCCAGAAGACTCCTGGGCTCTTGTCCATGTGGCCTGTAAAGTTCTTGGAACAGGACATCTCAGAAGGCTTGGTATTGCTATGAGGGAAAATGGCTTGATAACGCTTAGCAGAGAGTACACCGATGGTCAAACATGCGTATAAATAAGGAATCAGTAATTCCAGCATGGTGTCAGCAGAGCATTTGAGAGAAATCTGAGTTGAGAATCACTGATTCAGCCATGCTTTCATCGTGGCCAGGGGAAAGGTACATCTCAAATAGAGGTTTCATAGTGGATAGCCTACTTGAGGTTCCGATAGATGATAAAGCTGAGACTCAGGTGTGAAAGTGACAGAAAGAGTCTAGGTTGACCCAGTTCTGGGGCTGGTGAGGGGGCAGGGGGATCATGGGATCCTATTGTGCTGAGAGAAAAGATTCTCCCTGTCTTCTGATGCAAATCCTGGCAGTAAGGCCAGCAGAGTTCCCAGCAATGAGAGGGAATAAAGGCTGACTTGGAAGCAGTGAGGATGCACATTTGGTCCAGAATGCCAGAGAACGTTTGTGCTTCCCTAGAAGTCATCTTGGAAAGAATCGGCAAAGGTAGGGCTTTTGTGAAGAGAAATGCAGATGTGATGGGGAGTTAGAACTCTGTTTCATGACTTTATCCAAACAGACAGACTTAGTCAAACAGAAGGAAGCTGCTTTAAATGAAAAAGACATAAGACTCCTTTCATTGATAAGATTGAGATTTGTCTCTTTTCTCAACCAGAACTGGGGATCATGAGCAATCAGGGACAGTAAAGGATGCTGTGTGACTTAGCATGTCTAAGGTAGTGTGCACAGCTCTAAAAAAAATCTTAGTATACCTAAGTTGGATCTTAAGTCTCTTCTTTTTTGAGTCTCAAATATCTGCTATTTCCTTTGGAATCTTAGCTTGGCAGCATGCATGGCGAGATGCAGCATGATCTGACCCAACTGCGACTCCCTAACATCTTCATCCTATTCTTCCCTCCGGCTCAGTGAAGGGCTGCTGCACTTATCATCTGTTCATCACTTGGATAAACCAAGTTCTCTCCCAGGCTGGGGGCGTGCTCAGTTTTTCCCTCCATCTGGAATGTTCTATGTTCCCAGTATTCATTGGATTACTCCTTTCTATCCTGTGGTTTCAATGTCACCTCCATGAAGAAGTCTTTCCCTATTTAAACTGTCTCCATTCCCCGTCAAGAATTATGAATAATCTTTAAAGATATGTCTGTATTGCAGTTCGAAGCACTCATTACAGTTATAATTGTTACACCAATTTGTTCTTGTAAACTCCATGAAGACAGAGATCACATTCATGTTGATCACCGTTGTTTCTCCATTACTAGTTCAGTAATTGGTGCTTAGTTAATATTCAGCAGACATTTGTGAATGAAAGAATAAAACTTTATATTCAGTGGGTCCTTATTAGTAATGATCATCAAACCATTGACTTTGTAAATGATCATCACCATCATCGAACCATTGACTTTGTAAATGTGTTTCGTACATTTTTCCCCTCACAAACAATATACCCCAAACAAAGCAAAACAAAACAAAACTCACTCGGAAATATTAGTTCCAATTTTTGTCCTATAAATTCCTACCTTTGTAGCTTTTTGTTCATAGGAAAACTTCTTTTATCTGTACAGCCCTTTTCCATCTCTAAAGGTTTTGGTTTTATTTATTATTTAAAGCCCTTTGACGTACCATATTCCCTATGAGACTTTATGAACCTTAGTTTGATACTCCTTATCCTGTTGGAATTTTGCCTCTGTGTGCATGCTAAATTGCTTCAGTCGTGTCCGACTCTTTGTGAGCCCATGGGCTGTAGCCTGCCAGGCTCCTCTGTCCATGGGTATTCTCCAGGCAAGAACACTGGAGTGGGTTGCCATGCCTTCTTCCAGGGGATCTTCCCAACCCAGGGACCGAACCTGTGTCTCTTACGTCTCCTACCTTGGCAGGTGTGTTCTTTACCACTAGCACCACCTGGGAAGTGCTCTCTGTCTAAATGTATCTAACTGTCTTATTTGAGCTGTACTGACCTATACACACACACACACACACATATATATGTATATATTTATACATATATATATATACACATTCTTTTTCCTGTTAGTGAAAGATATACAGATTTACCCTTTGGTTTTTTGGTACCCCTAGAAGGCACTTAATACTGGTTGTATACATTAAGAAAAGGAAAATAATATAATACCATTTATTTGAAAACTTTTTTCTAAATCTACATGCATACTACAAATTATACCTATAATGTCAGAACCACATCTGAATGACACATTTGTTAAATTCTTATTTATATATTTTAAATGCATGAAAATGTTCACAGATGTCAAGGAGAAAGATGGAGTATAGAGGCTTTCAGAAGTAGCATTCAGAAGACTTTTGACAAGTACTGGAAATTGTAGTAGGAGCTTTACTTATGTTGTCCAATATAAATTAAACCCTACAGTATACATCTACAGTGAATGTGATGGTTGATTTTTTTAGAAACATCCTATTTCAGGAATAAATGGGAATAATTAATGACAAATAAGGAGCCACATCTACAAAATTAAAATCCTGCCATTGTTAAGAGTGTTCCAGACCAAAGAACAGTTTTCCCCTGAATAAAAAGAAATGTCGCTGAGGGAAACTGCCACAGAGTCAAAGAACAGCACAAGAATTAAATGCTTAAGAAATATTACGAAGGTGAAAAATTATTCTACTAAGGGGTATTTTGTCAAACTTACATAGAGAGTCAGGGAAGATATTGGCAAAGATAGGGAAATTAAAGGACAGTCATTAATTTATAAGGAAGAATGTTAATTAAAACCTGAAAGGAATCTGGGAAAAAAATTACTTCTGCTATTCATTTCAAGAAATCTTTTGAACTGCTAATGAGAGCATTTGGATTATCTCAGGAATAATTGCCTTCATATTTATTGTATCAAATTATGACTTTTCAAAGTTAAGGTGAAGGAGAGAGGTAGTTAGAAATGAAAGGAGAAGGAATACAGTAAGGTGGAAAGAAGACATTGGTAAACAAGAAACAGGTGAAGACTGCTTAGGTAAACAGAAATTAGGACAAAACCTGGGTGCTTAAAAGATACCTAGGTTCCCCCCGCCAGGGGCTTGGGTAGGGAGGTGGATACCTACCTGGGTGTTGGGGTGTGTCTAGTGAGGAAGACCCAGAGGCTGCCCACTGAGTCCCTTCCCACCTGTTCTCTTTGCTAAACTGGACATGCAATATTCTTTTCAACATTAAAAAATATTCTACTGGAGTATTACTTTACACTACTGTGCCAATTTCTGCTTGTACAGAGTGGATCAGCCATACGTATCATATTTCCCTTCTCTGGATTTCCTTCCCATTAGGTCCCCACAGAGCATCGGGTAGAGTTCCCTCGCGGCACAGCAGGTTCTCATTGGTTATCGCTTCTCTACACCGTCAGTAGTATATACGTGTCAGCCCCAGTCTCCCAGTTCTTCTTCCCCTTCCCCCTTTGGCATCCATGTTTCTCTACGTCTGTCTCTCCTCCTGCTTTGCAAATAAGTTCACCTGTACCCTTTTCCTAGATTTCACATATACGCATTGATATACAATATTTGTTTTTCTCTTTCTGATGTGCTTCACTTTGTATGATGGTCTCTAGGTCTACTCATGTCTCTGCAAATGGCCCAGTGTTTTTCCTTTTTATGGCTAAGTTGAAGGAAAAAAAAAAAAAATAAGGGCTTCCCTGGTGGCTCAGCTGGTAAAGCAGTGTGGGAAACCTGGGTTTGATCCTTGGGTTGGGAAGATCCCCTGGAGAAGGCCACAGCTACCCACTCCAGGATTCTGGCCTGGAGAATTCCACGAGGTCACAAAGAGTCAGACACGACTGAGTGACTTTCACACACACAAAAAGAAAAAAAACCTAGTAGTCAACAATTACAGTGGCATCTAGAGAGTTGCCCCTACAGTGAGCCCAGCTTTCCCACTATTATATCTGTAGACTTAGGGAAAATATAACAGAAGGCAGAAGAGAAAGAGGAGAGGGAGAAAAGAAGACATTATTACTGAAAAATAGGACTTCTCCACCAAACCAGAATGGTTTTTTTTTTTCTTTTTCCCTAACTGTAAGACCACTAAGATTCAAGGAAGCATAATTGATGGGCTATTCTAACCATATTGCCAGTGATCTTATACAAAATGATCTTCAGACCATAGGCAAAAAGTTCACATCAGCCAGAGATCCAGGCAAGTGTCACTCTGGCTCCCTCAAAAAGCATCAGGCACCCAGGAGTTATTCATCCCTTCCTCTAATCTGTTTCTCCACTACAATCTGTTGTTTAATACAAACTGTCAGAACAGAACTGGGCAGAAAGGGTAACGGAGGAACTAACATGCTTGGGCACAATTTCTCATCTTTACACTATTTCAGGTAGACGTAGAAAAGAGAAAGGGTGTTTATTCTTGAACTTTGCTTTTTCATACACTCCACTTGGCAATCAGGTAAAAAAAAGTCTATTGAACAGAAGGGGTCATAAAATGGGGCAGGAGCAATTCAAATGAATGAAAGATTGATCTGAATAGATCTTTCTTCATTTCAGATTTAATAGATTCAAAATACTTAAATCTAAAATAAAGATTAAATCTAAAATAGTGAGCCGTAACAAGCTTATAGGATAATCCTTTTACAAAACCAGAAGGAGGTTCTTTCATAGAAAACTGATATTTTCAAATTTGTAAAGAAGTATCAAGTCTCAAAGAGAATTGGAATATATGGAAAAAAGAACAGGATGGGATAAAAAGACAGCATGATAAAATAAAGAAGGCAGTGAGCAAAAGGAAGAATTGCAATAAAATGAAAACTGCAAGTGCACAATTAAAACCATTACTGAAAGCAGTAAAAGAGTTAACTTTACAAAAAGTAGATGCACAATTAAAACCATTACTGAAAGCAGTAGAAGACTTGACTTTACAAAAAGTAGAAGCAGTGATGCGGATGGCCAATCTGAGAGGATACAGGGAATGTTTAAAGAGTAATGCCGGAAAAATAATGAGAAGTTTAATGATAAATGGAAATCAGGAAATATCTTTTAAGACCTACAGATACATCTTTAAAATACATCAAAATAAATGGAAAGAAGCAATTCATGAATTAAAGAAAATTTCCATGAAAGAGAGGCAATGTCAGTCTTTCTGGATTCCAGCTTTGGGTCAGCGTCTCTGATTTGCCACTTTCTTCCAAATTTATTAAAATCTCTTACATGTGTTTTAATGCAATCTGCTGTCTATCTTCATTGTAGCATTTTTGGGTATTTAAGATAGAGAGTGAGGCTTCCTTGGTAGCTCAGATGGTAAAGAATCTACCTGCAATGTGGGATCCCTGGGCTGGGAAGATCCCCTGGAGGAGGGCATGGCAACCCCTCCAGTATTCTTGCCTCGAGAATCCCATGGACAGAGGAGCCTGGCGGGATACAGTCCATGGGGTTGCAGAGTTGGATACAACTGAGCAACTAAACACAAGATGGTATATCATTCTTTGACTACTCCAAAATCCTTTTCATAAAAATGTTTGCAGTGAAAGTGTAGTTGGTTTGTCCCCTAACTTTGTCTTGTCTAGATCAAACACTAGTTTTATTTTTTTCAAGTAACCAGTTTTCCACGGAGATAGCATCTCTGATTGTTTCTGTGAAAGCATGACATTCTTCTGTAAGAGATGACAGTGTAACTTGAATATCTGAGATAAAATAGACTGTCACAGATATGTTACTTCTAGTTCGTGTATATCAGTTTAACATGTTGGTGCTGACATGCTTATATTTCAAGAATCACAGAATAAATATCAGCATTTATAGAAGGTGACTCCGGAATATCCTTATTTGGAGTTTTAAAACATTGTGATAGAATATATTGATACTCTGGAGAAGGAAATGTCAACCCACTCCAGTATTCTTACCTGGGGAAGCCCTGGCAGACTACAGTCTATGGTGTCGCAGGGAGATCGACACGACTGAGTGACTAACACACACACGCACACACACACGTATTGATACTTAATGTAAAACTGACCATTTTAGTACTTCAGGTGTAATGGACAGTTCAGTAGCATTGTGTTCACACTGTGCCACCATTACCACCATCCAACTGCAGAACTTTTTTCATCTCCCAGAACTGAGACTCTGTACCTATTAAGCCATTACCCCTCACTCCCCTATCTTCCCAGCCCCTGGCCACCACCATTCTACTTACAGTCTCTCTGAATGTGACTCCTCTAGGCACCTCATATAAGGGGAACCATACCCTGCTCTTTTGTGATGAGCTTATTTCTCTTCGCATGATCTCTTCAAGCTTCATCCATGTTGTAGCATGTGTCCACATGTCCTTCCTTTCTAAGGGCGACTAATATTCCATTATACATAATGTATATATAGTATTTCGTTTATTCAGTTGTTGAGTATTTGGATTGCTTTCACCTTTTGGTGTATAGTGAATAATACTGCTGTGAACATGGGTATCCGAATATCTCTTAAGTCCTTAATTTTAATTCTTTGGTATATATGCTCAGAAGTGGAATCGCCGGGTCATATAGTAGCTCTAAGGTTACCTACTGGCTCAGCATTAAAGAATCCACCTGCCAGCACAGGAGGCACAGGTTTGATCCCTGGGTTGGGAAGACCCCCCGGAGAGGGAAACGGCCACCCACTCCCGTGTTCTTGCCTGGGAAATCCCGTGGACGGAAGAGCCTGGCGTGTTACGGTCCATGGGGTCCCAAAAGAGCTGGACACAATTTCGTGACTAAGCAACAACAGTAGTAGCTCTGCGTTTAAGGCTGAGGAGCTGTCACGCAGCCTCCCACAGTGACCGCCCCAGATCCTGCTCCAACGGCCAGCGCACAAGGGTTCCAGCTGCTCTAGGTTCTTAGTGATCTTAACCGTATTTCTGTTTGTTTGTTTAGCTGGAATGACTATGAGTTGAAGAAGATGAGAAGAGCTGGTGGCCTTTAAAACCCCGCCTGTCCTGTCGTTGGTGATGCACGGTCTTCAAGCAAACTCACTAAGTAGTTCTCTGCTTACCCCAAAGAGTGAGTAAACCTTTTATTAACCCATCATTTTCTCTTAAAGAATAGATTATATGCCTAAACTTGATCCTTTAGTACTCACAGCAATATATTTTTCAGTGCATATGTGTCCCCATGTGGACACGGCAGGAACGAAATATCTTGAGGATGGAGAGTATCATACTTATTTGGTTTTGGTGTGTTGCCGTGGGTACAAAATTAGTAGGGTCTTTGTCTTGGGTTGCTGCTGCTGCTGCTAAGTCGCTTCAGTCATGTCTGACTCTGTTCGATTCCATAGACGGCAGCCTACCAGGCTCCCTCGTCCCTGGGATTCTCCAGGCAAGAACACTGGAGTGGGTTGCCATTTCCTTCTCCAATGCATGAAAGTGAAAAGGTAAACTGAAGTCGCTCAGTCGTGTCCGTCTCTTAGCGACCCCATGGACTGCAGCCTACCAGGCTCCTCCACCCATGGGATTTTCCAGGCAAGAGTACTGGAGTGGGTTGCCATTGCCTTCTCCGAGTTGTCTTGGGTTAAGTCCCTTAAAAAGTCCTTGATGTGAAGATTTGTATAAAAGTGAGTTATTACGAAATGCTCCTAGGAGAAATCACTAGTGGGATGGGAGAAGATGGAAAGAGAAAGGAGATGAGCCAAACATGGGTGCTACTTCTAGGGTGCAATATCGTGGAGCAGTATCTCCCCATGGGGGGCTTCTCAGGTGCCTCAGTGACAAAGAATTCTCCTGCCGATGCAGGTGATGCAGGAGATGTGAGCTTGATCCCTGAGTCTGGAAGATTCCCCTGAAGGAAATGGCAACCCGCACTAGTTAGCATTCTTGCCTTGGAAACCTCTTGGACAGAAGAGCCTGGCAGGCTGCAGTCCACAGAGGCCTCAGAGTCAGACACGACTTAGCAACTAAGCACACAGAGCCAGGCATCTTTGACTCCCCATTGAGTCGCTCTGGTTCAGTCCTGCCTGAGGCTCTGGAAACAAGTTGGCTTACGCTACAGAGTTGTCTCAGTCAGGGCACGGGGGCTTGAGCATTTAACAGTATTGGTAAGAGCTGATCTGGAATTCACAGGTCTCCTGTGTGTGTAGGCAAAAAAGCAAATTCTGGCAATGGGAGGGCAACCTTCTAGCAGACTTGGGTATTGGCTGTTAGGATAGAAACCTTACTGGGCGTGTGCTTGAAAACAGCAGAAACATCCAAAGGGATGTGCTAGAGGACTGGCGGTCTCTGCTGTTGCTGTTGTTCGGTTCCTAAGGCGAGTCCGAGCCCACGGACTGTAACCCTCCAGGCTCCTCTGACGGTCCCTGATCCATGTGTCCAAAAAGGCAGCACGTATCCGGAGGAGGATGAATGCAGATGGGTAGGGGTTCGGGGTGTGCTCATTTCATATCAGTCATTTGCTATAAATAACATGGAGGAAGAACTTTGTATCAAAACTTTATTTATTAAACAAAAAAATGCACCATTGGAATAACATTTCTATAAAAAAATGAATGAGACTGTTCTACAGTGATTACAAAACCCCTTTCTCTTCGTGTAGTAGTATACAAGATCGTGTGTAGAAACAGTCATTGTTTTAAACTGTAAGCAAGTTTCCTTTCTCATAGAACAAGATTTACACTTAAATATTGCAATCACTAGTCTAATTTGGTTAACAATGCTAGAGTCTGACAATTTAAAGAAACTCTTTGTGGGCTCAAAATACCTTTTTTCTTTTTTTGAAATTAAAAGGCATTTTGTAGCAACAAAAAATTTCTTTTTTCCACTAAGGCTAGTTAAAGCTGTAGTATACCCACTTCTACCAAATAAACCTACCACTAGCACACTAACAATTTGAATCGCAAAGCCCTTGCAGAGAATGAGTGGCATTTGATCTGAAAAATGCCATCGGAATATTGTAGGTTTGGTGGTAATCAAGTTTGAATGACCCTGGCAAGGGAGAAGGCGGTGATGACGGAAATTCAGTGGGGGCTTTGCCTGGGCATATACCCTCATACTCAGCAGTGGACAATTCATTTCCAAAGTGGTCCCTCTAAGCTATGGAACACTGCAGCTTTAACAGCCATATCTAGATTCCCAACCAGGTCTCCCTTTGTATCATAAATTATCCAAAAAAGAAGCCACTCTAAATAATAAATTAAATATTACTTATAAAAAGTACACCCAAGACCCACCCACCCAACCCCACCCCCACCCAAACAAGCTGACAATTCACAAAGTTCTGAATCGTCAGGTTTACCCTACAGTAATAAAAAAACAGCATTTCTCCTCCTCCCTAACCTTCCTTTCTTGCATCTGAGAACACACGCTCAGCACACACTGAGATCCCTTGGCCCATGTATCTGAGTTCGCGACATCTTATAGAGTTTTGCTGTTGCTCTCCAACCAACAAAAAATCAGAGCATGACAATGCACAGAGGCTCTCTACTGAGAGCAGGAACAGTCCTTCAGAGAGTGCAGCAGAAATCCAGCAAGGGAACGTTACCCAAGAGCGGCAATGGAGAGCCCAGACACAGTCTTAGTGTGTGCGCTTCCGTCCGATCTCACTGACCAGGAAATACTCAGGCATTTCTTTTCAGCATCAGGACATTTTGGAAGCAGGTATTTCAATAGCAAGTTACACTGACGCATGGGATAGCATGTATTTTCGAATGCAATGGAATATCATACAAAACATCTATGATTTTTTCCAAGGTCTGACTTAATTGGAAATCAAGTGAAAAGCTTTTCTGTATACTAGGAAAATGACTTCTGAAAGTTATCAGAGAAATACAAATTATTTTAAGTCAAAGGTTGCTTTGAAAATATTTAAAAAGAGATAGTAGGTTTGAGTGTACGACCGACTACTCTGCTGCTCTGGATTGCTGGGGGTTCTCTCTTGTGAATGTGGGGGATGAATATGTGAGGATATTAATCTCTGGCCTTAGGGACGGTCTGCATTTAGATGAAGTAAATTGGTCCAGGAAGGGAAAGGGACCGCATTCTGCATCTATTTTAAAGTTCCGACAGTTCTGTTTTTGATAAATGTGTCAAACTAGGGAGTTATTCTATTTTTTTTTCTTTCTCATGAATTAGAAATGGACATTCTGAAATTACAAGGAGTCAGTCTGGAACACAGCTTTTTGTATAAAAGGTACGGGGATCGCTTTAGAGGTGGCTGTTTTTGGGGGTGGGGTGGTTAGAATTTCAGTTCAGCAGCCATGTGCGTGACACTCTGTTTTTGGAGAAGACCTTAAGACATTTCTTTAAACAGGGTCAATAGGCAGTTGTATCACAAGAGTAACTAGGAATGAGTAAGCATTTTCAAGCACAGACTACGAAGGCTTCCAGAAAGACCTGTACTTAGATTCTTTATGGGAAAAGCCAATGCGTGCCAAACATTATAGTTTCCAAATGTCTGGAACGACACACTAATGCTGGGCTTTCATATGTCTTACCCAATGCAGGGAATGAAAACATGTATGTCACTGGGAATGACCCTTATTTTGAAGAGAATGTTATATCCAACCCCTCCCAGGAAGCCTTAATAAATTCACCTCCTATATTCCTGCCCTTGCTTGATTTTTTTCCAGCTTGTTCAATTGTATGCGCACTTTATAATATCCAAATGTAAAGTTCCATTATTTAAATGCTCTAGAAGCTTATAGCTCTGTTCTACAAAGAGCTGTGACTGGTTTCTTACTGAGAGTGAGTCACTAAGAACTATTTAACGTTTGGCTAGAGCATCCTCCAAGTGTTATGAGCATTTTGAACTATCTGCATTTTTGTGAGTTTCTCAAATGCAGAACTTCCTAGGGGAAAGTAAATAGCTTTCTTATCAGCATGAAATACCAAAGAAACATACCAAGCTTTTTCAAGAGGCGGCTTATGCCTGACAGTTCAGCAGAGTGGGGGATTTGGGGGTAGAGTCTGAGCATGCTCTGCCAAATTTTATTTTCTTCTTTTTCAGGGAGAAATGACTCCTGGTGGCAGAGATGCTGGTTGGCTGTCAAGCCTCACACCATGGGAATCAGAGAGATTTATGAGCTTAAAGAGCCCCGTTTGTCATGAACTAGACTCAGAGTAAGAGCAAAACAAAGGTTATCTTGCACTATTCACAGATTTCTTCTTGTCAAGAGATCAGGAGACCGGGAAATTAAAAAGTTACCTATACACGTGGGCAGGCAGTTGTACACACATGTGAACTGAGAGAACAGGGAGCAGGTTTATACGGAGTTGTGGTCAAGTCATGTTCAAACCATTGGGCCAATCTCCCAAGAGCCTCTTGTGAAAATGTAAATGGATTCTACCACATATTCCTTGCATGGAACTAAGACTTATTAGCACTGCCAGTTACTAAGAGCATTGGGTGTGTTTATGAAGACAGTTTCAAGAGCATGCTGAACTCATATACTGTATATTTTCATATGTTTAAAAAACGTGTCTCCTAAGATCATTGACTTTGACTAGAGGAGTTTGGAATGTTGTAAAAATGCTAGTTCTCTTGATTGTGCAGATACAGCATACAGACTGAAGACATGACTAGTCCCTGAAATCTGCAAGATTTGCAGCTCATTCCAAACTGGACCCTTGGGATGACTTTCCTTGGTTGTCAGATGCCTTCAGAGAATGTTCCGTGTTTGTGAGGAATAGAAAAGAAAAGCCATCCTAGGACCTTGAGAAGGTAAGGTTGGCTAATGAACATTTTTTTTTTTTCTGATGTCATGGATTATTTTTTGTAAGACTCAATATTATGTTACGAAATGCCTTGCTCCAGGTCAGTGGAGTGTTGTTTGCCTAAGTGTTTTGATGTTGAATAAGAGTTATCTGCCCCAGAGGATAACGTCACATAGCTCTTCAGAAGGACTTCATGAAAATATAAGTAAATTGAACAAGCACTCTTGTTGAAGGAACAATTTCACAAATGGACCGGACTTTCTAATGAACCATTTGAACAAGCCCTCTCTTTGACATCAGATTTCCTTCCCGACATAAAACTGTAAAAAAATAATCTGAATTATTACTTCTGTTACAGTGCCATTTTGCTCAAAATATTTCATTCAGGGATTCATATATAATTACCCACCTAATAAAAGGAGCTATTAGGTTGTAAAGATCCTATTCCTTCCATGCTCTTTTAAAATTATGACCTACTCAAGCTTGAAATCAAAGGCAGAGCTGAAAGGAATAATTCAGCTGAAACTCTCTTATTGGGTTTTCAAGTTGCCTAACAGATAAATATGCAAACGGGCTCCCTTTTGGCGATTCAGCTGCACAAATGGATTAACTCCAAATTTGCAGCTGCAAATTCAGAAACTAAAAGGGTGTGCACACAATGTTTTTAATTTCACCTAGTTGCAAGCTGTAGATAAACGTGGCAATAGGAGTTTAAGGTTCTAGCTCACAATGAAGATGCAGTTTTTAAAGAGCATCCACCGGATTTAGGATGGTGTGTCAGAAGTGTCAAGCGATGTCTTCCCCTCTGTTCCTCTCTGACTCTGGGCAGGTGTGGTGCAGAAGGTTTCCTTGACAAGCCTGGTGGTCGCCACTCACCAACACTGCCTGCTCTGAGTCAGTGAGGACCCTGTTGGTGGAAGAGACATCACGCAAGAGAAGGTACTGTTTGAAACTGCCTTCCATTTTCCTTCCCTTCCTCGGATGGGATGGGTCTGCCACATCCACAGAGGGTTTCAGGAAGGTAGATCGGGGCTGGGGGGTGGCCTGGAATGTGTGGAGCTGGCCACCTGCCCAGGGCTGGCTGCCAAGGAGGACTCAGGGAGGGATGGGGTGGAGAGGGGAACTCTTCCAGCCAGACTTCTGAGGGAGACGGACTTGGTGAAGCTTTGCAATATCATCACAGTGTGGGATGGCACAAAAGCCACCCAGATTGAACAGTGTCTTGTTAGAAGTTTTAAGCTCATAATTACCGTGTCTGAGAAGATTGCATATTGTGTCCTCCTTCAGGAAATGGACCGGTGGTTGGCAGCATGCCCCTAGCTGGAGATTTTTAAATGTTCCTGTTCTCCAGACATCAGTGTTAACCCAGGGTGGATCTACAGACACCTTGCTAACATGGGTGAATTTTACAGCCACTTGCTGATGCCCACCACCTGTGCAAGTGTGACCGCGTTACAGAACATACGCCTTCTGTTTGCTTCTTTACATTTTTGTGCTGTCAGAAAAACATCCAATCCTTTGGTGAGAAAGTTCCCATGGGTGCTCTGTACTTTCAATTTGAAAACAAAATAGTCAGCTTGCACTGGTTTGCCATGGCAGGGTACGGGCTTCAATAACGCACTTGCCTTTTGTAAGACTAGACCTACACATTAGGAGAAACTGACAGACCTTGCTGAAGAACGTTAAGTATTCGTCATGACAGTGAGGTCTCTGCAGTGGCAAAGGCCCAGGACTATTCTCTCAGCTTCAGCTTTGACATTGCAGTGAAGACGTATCTGTACTTTTGTTAAGGGATCCGAGTCCTCATTTTGAAACTCCTGATGCCCAGGAAAGAAGGACTGCTTCTTCCTTCTGAACTGCTTCAGGATCTTCCAGGAGTGAGTGGTCTTGACGGTGGACCTGTACACTGGTTAGCGTTCTTGGACACAGGTGTGCTGTTCATGGGTAATTGGTAATGCTGCAGAGGTCCCCGAAAATTCAGCTCGTCAATTCGGCGATGTGTGTTAAAAGGCCGAGCCTGTGATAGCGTTAAGCTGCTTCATCAGCCCTTCCAAACTTGCCATTTGTTCACTCAGATCATCCTGTTCATACACCTACAGAGAGAATGAGAGCAAAGGATTAGTGCAGGTGAATGCTGGTGCCTTCCTTTTGTAAGGGGGACCATCTCGGATCATTTCACTGTCATTCTCATGCATGACACAGCAGCCCAACGCCCAGGGGCTACACTCAGCATATGATCATTGGATGAAGACGCGGGTCATAAAAGAGGCAGTGGCGAAGGACTGTGTGCTATTTCACCAGCCTCAGCCTTGTGAGGAGGCCTCCGCGTTGAAAACAAAATCTTGTTTCAAATCAGGTTCTACCGATTACTAGCTATGTGATCTTGGACAAGTTAGTAAACCTCTCTGATGTGTAGTTTTCAGGTATAAAATGAAGATTATATCTATTTCAAAGGCTATTCTGAGCATCCTGTGAGTTCAGCACATGGTAGATACTGAGTATGTTCGTTACTTTTCTTGTCCATCAGGCTATAAACAGAATTTACATAAGCAGCTTTCCTTTGTAATAACCACACAAGCATTTTTCTGGTGGGAACTTGACCTCGTGGTATTAAACAGGTTGTAGATGGTACCTTCTTATAGGAATTTCAGCCTGCTAGTAAATGATTTGGTCATTTACTGTGTTATCTTCAGAGTTTAACAAGGATTGAAAATAGCCACTTTGGCTCAAAAGACTGGCCCTATGTATGAAAAGGGAGGTTGCAGTGAGGTGATTAGTTTTGTTACTCCTTTCCCCAAATGATGTCATAGTTGTCTGGCTTGTTTTTCTTGAATAATCTAGATCTCATTGTCCAATACAGCAACCTCAAGTCAAAAGTAGCACTTGGGGTTTTGAAATGTGAATAGTCTAAATTGAGATGTGTTGTACATATAAAATATACATAATATTCTGAGCACTTAGTACAAAAAAGTAAATATCTTAATGATAATTTTTTTATATTTATTGCATGTTGTGATAATATCTATATGGGTTAGATAAAAATATATCATTAAAATTAATCTCACCTATTTATTTTTACATCTTTTCATGTGACTCCTAGAAAGTTTCAAACTATGTGGTTCACACTGTTTTCCTGGATAGTGATGACAGTGTATATATATATACACGTGCATAATTATATATATGTCTATACACATATGTGTGTGTATATATGTATGTAAAGTCACTCAATATGTTGCCATCAGCTTGTATGTATAAAGATTGCCTTTAAGTATCAATGATTTATTTCATATAACTAGATCCCTGATGTAATTTTTTTCCGTAAAGCTTTTTCTCTTCATATTCAAGTGCAGGGAAACAGAACTAAACAAACAGTCAGAACAGTGAGGGCTTGGGCTTAATGGAGAGGGCTGGTTGGCTCGGACTGCTNTCTGTAGGATAGTGATGACAGTGTATATATATATACACACATGTGCATAATTATATATATGTCTATACACATATGTGTGTGTATATATGTATGTACAGTCACTCAATATGTTGCCATCAGCTTGTATGTATAAAGATTGCCTTTAAGTATCAATGATTTATTTCATATAACTAGATCCCTGATGTAATTTTTTTCCGTAAAGCTTTTTCTCTTCATATTCAAGTGCAGGGAAACAGAACTAAACAAACAGTCAGAACAGTGAGGGCTTGGGCTTAATGGAGAGGGCTGGTTGGCTCGGACTGCTTTGCACAGCAGTGCTTCCACGAACTTCAAGGATGGCCTTACGTTGGCTGGATCCTCTGTTGGTTTGTGGCTCTCCTCAGACACTTCAGGGGCTGTTGGCACAGATACAGGAAGCAAAGGAGATCTTGCCTTTCCAGCCAACCCAAGAGAGGCTGTTTTAACATGAGTCTTGGGAAGAGTGGGCCCTAAAATAGAAAACAGAGTGATGAAAGAGCTGTGTAGAACATTCTGGAACGATCTCGCAAGTGTGTAAGCCAAATCCAGTGGGCTGGCACTGCCTTTAGGCTACTGTTCACTCTGTAGTCAAGAGATGAGTTCTGACACATGGATGGGCTCATTTTATTTCTACCGAATGGAAGATAAGTCCTGACTAGGCCTCCCCAGATGAAGCTCCACCAGTCATGCGTCTCTGTGAGCGCATTTCAGATATCCCTGGGAAAGGCGGTGTGGGAACTGTGGAATGTTTGTCATACGGCGTGTCAGGCCAGCTCAGCTGGGGCCAGTCAGAGCTTTGGGCCTGTTCTTAACCAGCTATATAAGCATATACTGTTTAACAAGTACCAAGGAACACTTGCGCAGTTAAAACAGATGGCTGCTCTGATCTGCAAATGAGTATTAGATGTTACAGTGCAAAACAGTTCTTTATGGCTAACCTGATTGGATATTTTCTGTTGGGAAAGAAAAAAAAAAGATATGACTCTGTCCTGATCAGTATAGTTTCTCTCAATGAAACACATTCTACTGCTCATGAAAATCATCTGAATAACTGCTGAGTTTCTACTAAATGACCTTTCAGTCTGCTACAAACAACGGCTACCTTTTATTTTAGGGTCTAAAATTTGCCTTATAAATTCTGCTTAATATATAACAGCAAGTATAAATTTGTCCCTATAGTCTAAAATGCAAATTTTATAAAGGCATATCTCAAATCAGCAGTATACCTCATATACCTAAGGTCTTATATCATTTTTAGTATTAGAACCAAGACCTTAGCATAGAAGGCATTGAAGCTATTACAATGTTTGCCTCAGTTCTCTTCTATAATAAATGATGATATTCAAGTTCAAATGATCCCAGTGACATACTGTATATTTTTTTAGGAAAAAGAAAAAAGTGATTTTGACCATACTTTCAAAAATGTAATCTAGTTAACAAAACTCAAAAGTTATTTTACAATCAGAGAAATAGGGCATATCTGCTTATTAGAAAAGAAAGAATGCAAACCATACAGGAAGCTAGCAATTTATAAATGCTAAAGCCCACCCAACGCACACTTTCTCATATATTTTGGCCTAGCATCTAATTCCTTCATATTTATATTCAGTCACCATTTTTCTTAAACCAAGGCTGAAAAGTCTGCAGTTAGAATCATTTATCACTAGAGGGTGATCTTAAGTTTTTGGTAACTCATATGAGAAGAGATACAGAGACAGAAGGAAGAATCATCTTATTAAGAAAGGAAATACTAATATTTGTGGAAGTCCTACTAAGCTCTAGACTTGGGCTAAGAAGTTTATTCCAATAGCATAGTAGGGAAGAATTTGGGACTAGCAATAGCATAGTAGGGAAGAATTTGGGACTTAGCAACCGAATCTGAATTCAGGTCCTGTAAAGCCTAACTGTGCATTCTACCTGTATAATTCCTTGCTCAACTAACCTAATTTCTCTTGCCTGTCTCTTCATCTATAAAATAGAAATAATAATTGGTGAGGACTAATAAGATGATGTATTTAAAGTTGCTGATTTCCGGTAGTTCTTTCAAAGAGAGCTAGCTGTTAATAAGATTTAACAGACTTTTGGACTCTGTGGGAGAAGGCGAGGGTGGGATGATTTGAGAGAATAGCATTGAAACATGTATATTACCATATGTGAAATAGATCGCCAGTCCAGGTTCGATGCATAAGACAGGGTGCTTAGGGGTGGTGCACTGGGATGACCCTGAGGGATGGGATGGGGAGGGAGGTGGGAAGGGGGTTCAGGATGAGGGGAACACATGTACACCTGTGGCTGATTTGTATTGAGGTATGGGGAAAGCCACTACAATATTGTAATTAGTCTCCAATTAAATAAATTGAAAAAAAGATTTAATTGTCAAAACAAGCCTGCTAAGTATTCTATCTCCAGTTCATATACGAGGATGCTAAAGGGAAGAGAAATAAAGTAACTTACCCAAATTCATACATTTCAAAAGGGCAGACAGAGTAAGAATTTTTACCAAGATCTATCAAACTTCCCTGAACACATTAATGTTTTTTTCATCAGCATGTTGATTTAATCCATCCAACTTAAATGAGCTTTTTGAAGAAGCAGTGTAAAAAAACATGAAACCTAGTTCAAGACTATAAGTCATTTGAGGGTATAAACTACTTATTGTATTACAGTTTCTTATAGTTAAATTATGTTTGAATTTAAGGAGGAAAACAATGAATTTCAGCATTGATTTAAACTACTTTTATTACAGTGTTATTTAAATTTATACAAACATAAAACTTGGCATAACTTTTATAAACTTGTAGTTCTAAGACTATTCTATAAAACCAAAACATGTTTAAGTTAAATAGCAAAGTACTATACAAATAATACAATTTAAATTAAGATCATCAATTTAATGAGATTGGAGGTCAGTGGGATAAAACAAAACAGTTACATAAATTTTGTACAGATTGCTGTGTCATACAAGTCGTTTTGAGTTTGTCTTACACGATCCTTTTTTACCATCAGTTTTTTTTCTGGTGGAACAACTGGCAAACCTTCATTCTTCCAAAGAATGTAATAATACCAGCTGGTCTTCGTTGGATCTGAAGAAATCATTTGTGTAGTAAATCTACCCCTATATTTTTCCTTTGGCCTCTGCCTAGAAACACAGTGTTCCTACAGCCAACTTGGTTGTAAACCTAAATACAAAGGCAGGCACTAAAAACCCTGTCACAGTGATGCTATAAAAGTATTCTCTAGCTACTGCAACGTGTGTAATTCACATCAATATCGTAGATGATCACGTGAGTGCAAGCACAGAGTTTAAAGAGGAGTCTTCGTGCAGCACTGGTGAGCACTGGGAATGCATCTGTGGACACCCACTGTGAATGCCACTTTCTGAATTGTGTTTACAGTCCCCTCAAGTATGTTCACGATGTTCCCGTTAAACCCGAATGTAGTTTTGTTGCCATGGAAAGATGTTCCTCCGAGCACATTCCATGACCTCCTAGCTCTTCCTTCCCTACATTTGAACGATTAACATTTTATATGGAAATATTTGATTTTTTTTTTGTTAAAATTTTTACTTCGATTTTCTTGATGCTATATGGTGAAATCCAATTAGTTTTTGAATTTTAAATTTTATTTCTTTAACAATTATAGTTGATTTACAGTGTTGTGCTAGTTTTAGGTATACTACAAAGAGATTCCGACACACACACATGTATTCCTTTTCAGATTCTTCTCCATTATAGGTTATAAGATACTGAATATAGTTCCCTATGTTGCTGTGCAATCGGTCCTTGTTTATTTTATATATAGTAATTTATATCTGCTAATGCCAAGCTCCAAATTTATCCCTCCCTCTACCCCTTTCCACTTTGGCAGCCTTAAGTTTGTTTTCTATGTCTGTATATCTGTTTCTGGTTTATAAATCTGTTTTTTATGTCATTTTTCAGGTTCCACATATAAATAAGATTCTCTGGTATTTGGCTTCATTTAGTACGATAATCTCTCAGTCCATCCATGCTGCAGATGTCACTTTTCATTCCTGTTTATGGCTGAGTAATTCCATAGATCCTCTACACCTTCTTCATCCCTTCTGTCGATAGACAGGTTGCTTCCATGGCCTGGCTCTTGTGAACAGAGCTTCAGTGGACACTGGGGTGCGTGTATCTTTTGGAAATAGTGTTTTCTCTGCATCTATGCCTAGGGGTGGGACTGCTGGATCATATGGCAACTCAATATTTAAAAATTTTTAAGAAACCTCCATACTGTTCCTCATGGTGGTTGCACCAAGTTACATTTCTACCAACAGTGTAGGTTTCCATTTTCCCCACACCCTCTCTAGCATCTTTTATTTTTAGTCTTTATGGCCCTGGTGGCTCAGATGGTAAAGAATCTGCCAGCAATGAGACCTGGGCTCGATCCCTGGGTTGGGAAGATGTCCTGGAGAAGGGAATGGCAACCCACTCCAGTATTCTTGCCTGGAAAATTCCTTGGACAGAAGAGCCTGGCTGACTGAAGTCCATGGGGTTGCAAAGAGTTGGACATGACCGAGCGACTAACACACACACAGACACACAGACACACACACACACACGGCCATTCTGACTGGTTTGAGGTGATATCCACTGTGGTTTTAATTTGCATTTCTCTGATAATTAGTGATGCTGCACATCTTTCCATGTGCCTGTTGGCCATCTGTGTGTCTTTTTTGGAGAAATGTCTGTTTAGGTCTCCTGCCCACTTTATGATCAGGTTGTTTGGGGTTCTCTGATATTGAGCTGTATGAACTGTTTGCATATTTTGGAGATGAATTTTTTTCTTGGTCACATCATTTGTAAATATTTTCTTCTGTAAGTTGTCTTTTCATTTTATTTCTGGTTTTCCTTGCTGTGCAAAAACTTAGAAGTTTCATTAGGTCCTATTTGTTTACATTTACTTTTATTTCTTTTGGAAGATTGACCTAAGAAAGTATTGCTACAATTTATATAAATTTATATAAGAGAATGTTTTGCCTATGTTCTCCTCTAGGAGTTTTTTGGGGTCATATCTTATACTTAAGTCTTGAAGCTATTTTGAGTTTTTTGGTATGGTGTGAGGGTGTGTTCCAATAACTTCATTGATTTACATGCAGCTGTCCAACGTTCCCAGCACCACTTGCTGAAGAAACTGGCTTTTTCCCACTGTATCTTGGCTCCTTTGTCAAAGGCTAATTGACCAAAAGTGTGAGGGCTTATTTATGGGCTCTCTCTTCTGTTCCAGCGATCTGTTTGTCTGTTTCTGTGCCAAGGCCATGCTATTTTGATTACCGTAACTTTGTAGTGTTGTCTGCAGTCAGTGAGGATTTTGTCTCCTGCTTTGTTCTTTTCCCTTAGGATCACTTTGCAATTCTGGCCTTTAATGATTCCATATAAATTTTAGTATTATATGTTCTAGTTTTGTGGGAAAAAGTCATGGATAATTTGATAGAGATCACATTAAATCTGTAGACTGTATTGGGTCATATGTCCACTTTAATAATGTTAGTTCTTCCAACTCAACAGCATGGAATAGTTTTTCCATTCCTTTAAATAACCTTCTGTTTCTTTTATGAATATTTTATAGTTCTCAGTGTATAAGTCTATCACATCCTTGGTCAGGTTTATTCCTAAATATTTTATTTCTCTGATGCAATTTTAAAAGGGATTAAAAAAATTCTCTTCCTGCTATTTCACTGTTAGTGTAAAGAAATGCAACTGATTTATGTATGCTAATCTTGAATCCTGCTTCCTTGCTAAACTTATTAGTTGTTTTTGTGTAGAGTTTTTAGGGTTTACTACATATAATGTCATGTCATCTGCATATAATTACAATTTTACTTCTTCTTCCCTTACAATTTGGATATATTTAATTCTTGTATGATTTCTGTAGTTAGAACTTCAAATACTACATTGAATAGAAGTGGTAAGTGGGCATTCTTGTCTTGTTCCATGTTTTAGCAAGAAAGTGTTCAGGTTTTCACCATTAAGTATGTTAGCTGTGGGTTTGTTATAAATAGCTTTTATTATGTCGAGATATATTCCTTCCATCCCCACTTTGGTGAGAGTTTTTATCATGAATGGATGCTGCATTTTATCAAATGCTTTTTTCTGCATCTATTGAGCTGATCAAGTGGTTTTCATCTTTCTTTGGTTTGCGACTGATGTATCTGATTGATTTTCATATGTTTGACTACCCTGTGATCCTTGCATGAATCCAGCATGACTATGATGTGTGGTTCATTTTATGTGCTGTTGAATTCAGTTTGGTAATATTTTATTAGGATTTTTGCATCTATACTGATCAAAGATACTGGCCTGCAATTTTATTTTTTGGTAGTTTCTTTGTCTGGTTTTGGTATCAGGATGATGGTGGCTGCATAGAATGTTTTTGGGAATGTCCCTTTTTCTTCAGACCCTTGCAAGAGTTTGAGAGAGACCAGTGTAAGTTCTTTTTTAAATGTTTATTTAGCAGAATTCCCCAGTGAAACCATCTCGGCCTGGGCTTCTGTTTACCTAGAGTTTTTAAAATTATAGGTTGTTTCACTTCTGGTGATCAGTCTGTTCAAACTATTTCCTCTTGATTCAGTTTTAGTGGGCTGTGTGTTTCTAGAAACGTTACTGTCTCTTCTAGGTTGTCCAGTTTGGTGGCGCAGAATTGTTTATAGTATCCCCTAGTGATTAATTTTTATTTATATGGTATAACTTTTTATGTCTCCCTTTTCATTTCTTATTTCGTTTGTTTGGTCTTCTCTTGTTTATTTTTGATAAGCGTGGCCAAAGGTTTGTTAATTTTGTTTATTCTTTCAACAAAACCAGCTTTTGGTTTCATTAACTTTTCTGTTTCTAAATCTCAAGTTCCTCTCTGATATTTATTATTTCCTTCCATCTGTCGACTTTAGGTTTTGTGGTTGTTCTAATTCTGGGAGGCGGCAGGTCAGGGTTGTTTTTTGAGGAAGCTCTATTTGCTATTAACTTTACTCTTAAGACTGAATTTGCTATATCCTGTAGATTTTTGTATGGTTGTGTTTTTATTGTCATTTGTCTTGAGGTATTTGTAAAATTTTCTCTTTGATTTCATCCTTGGCTCATTGGTTTCTTAGCAGTATGTTGTTGGTCTCCATATATTCTTGTTTCTCATTTCTAATTTCATGCCACAGTGGTCAGAGAAGATGCTTGAGATAATATCCATCCTCTTAAAATCGGTTGAGACTTGTTTTGTGTCCTATGTGGTCTATCCTAGAGGACATTCCATGTGTGTTTGGGAAGAATGTGTTTTCTTTTATGGAGGGATTTCCTGTTCTAAGGGCTTCCCTCATAGCTCAGTTGGTAAAGAATCCGCCTGCAGTGCAGGAGACCCTGGTTTGATTCCTGTGTCAGGAAGATCCGCTGGAGAAGGGATAGGCTACCCACTCCAGTATTCTTGGGCTTTCCTTGTAGCTGAGCTGGTAAAGACTCCATCTGCAGTGTGGGAGACCTGGGTTCGATTCCTGGGTTGGGAAGATCCCCTGGAGAAGGGAAAGACTACACACTCCAGTATTCTGGCCTGGAGAATTCCATAGACTATATAGTCCATGGGGTCACAAGAGTCAGACACGGCTGAGTGACTTTTACTCTCTCACTGTTCTAAAATTACCAGTTGTGCATACCTGTTTTGTGGTATAGGATCTCTGTTGCCTTACAGATGTTCTTTCTGGAATCCTGTCCATTGATGTCAGTGGGGCATTAAAGTCTTCTACTTTTATTGTATTCCCATCAGTTTCTCTTTTTATATCTGTTAGTATTTGTTTTACATATTTAGGTGCTCCTATACTGGATACTGAAGCTGAAACTCCAGTACTTTGGCCACCTCATGCGAAGAGTTGACTCATTGGAAAAGACTCTGATGCCGGAGGGATTGGGGGCAGGAGGAGAAGGGGACGACAGAGGATGAGATGGCTGGATGGATGTGAGTCTGAGTGAACTCCAGGAGTTGGTGATGGACGGGGAGGCCTGGTGTGCTGCNTTATTCTTTCAACAAAACCAGCTTTTGGTTTCATTAACTTTTCTGTTTCTAAATCTCAAGTTCCTCTCTGATATTTATTATTTCCTTCCATCTGTCGACTTTAGGTTTTGTGGTTGTTCTAATTCTGGGAGGCGGCAGGTCAGGGTTGTTTTTTGAGGAAGCTCTATTTGCTATTAACTTTACTCTTAAGACTGAATTTGCTATATCCTGTAGATTTTTGTATGGTTGTGTTTTTATTGTCATTTGTCTTGAGGTATTTGTAAAATTTTCTCTTTGATTTCATCCTTGGCTCATTGGTTTCTTAGCAGTATGTTGTTGGTCTCCATATATTCTTGTTTCTCATTTCTAATTTCATGCCACAGTGGTCAGAGAAGATGCTTGAGATAATATCCATCCTCTTAAAATCGGTTGAGACTTGTTTTGTGTCCTATGTGGTCTATCCTAGAGGACATTCCATGTGTGTTTGGGAAGAATGTGTTTTCTTTTATGGAGGGATTTCCTGTTCTAAGGGCTTCCCTCATAGCTCAGTTGGTAAAGAATCCGCCTGCAGTGCAGGAGACCCTGGTTTGATTCCTGTGTCAGGAAGATCCGCTGGAGAAGGGATAGGCTACCCACTCCAGTATTCTTGGGCTTTCCTTGTGGCTGAGCTGGTAAAGAATCCATCTGCAGTGTGGGAGACCTGGGTTCGATTCCTGGCTTGGGAAGATCCCCTGGAGAAGGGAAAGACTACACACTCCAGTATTCTGGCCTGGAGAATTCCATAGACTATATAGTCCATGGGGTCACAAGAGTCGGACACGGCTGAGTGACTTTTACTCTCTCACTGTTCTAAAATTACCAGTTGTGCATACCTGTTTTGTGGTATAGGATCTCTATTGCCTTACAGATGTTCTTTCTGGAATCCTGTCCATTGATGTCAGTGGGGCATTAAAGTCTTCTACTTTTATTGTATTCCCATCAGTTTCACCTTTTATATCTGTTAGTATTTGTTTTACATATTTAGGTGCTCCTATACTGGATACTGAAGCTGAAACTCCAGTACTTTGGCCACCTCATGCGAAGAGTTGACTCAATGGAAAAGACTCTGATGCTGGAGGGATTGGGGGCAGGAGAAGGGGACGACAGAGGATGAGATGGCTGGATGGCATCACTGACTGGATGGATGTGAGTCTGAGTGAACTCCAGGAGTTGGTGATGGACGGGGAGGCCTGGTGTGCTGCGATTCATGGGGTTGCAAAGAGTCGGGCATGACTGAGCGACTGAACTGATACTGGGTACATATATTGATCCTTTTAACAGTGTATAATGTCCTTCTTTACCTTTATGGGCTTTGTTTTTAAGGTCCATTTTGTCCTATATGAGTCTTCCTACTCCTGGCTTCTTTTCCTTTCTATTTGAATGAAATGTCTTTTTCCCTCCCCTCACTTTCCATATAGGTATGTCCTTTACCTTCAAGGTGGGCCTCTTGTAAGCAGCATATTGTAGGTTCCTGTTTTATTGTCCAATCTCCCCTTCTGTATCTTTTGACTGTGGTGTTTAAAGTAATTATTTATGGGTATGTATTTGTTGCCACTTTAAATCTTGTTTACCAAGATTTTTATTTTATATTCTTTGTTCCTTTCTTTTTCTTTTGGATTTTCCTTTTGTGGTCTGCTTGTCTTTTGTATTATTGCTTGAGTTCTTTTTGGTTCTTGTGAACCTACTTTATGTTTTTGATTTGTGGTTACCCTGGATTTCAAGTGGGCTTCCCTGGTGGCTCAGATGGTAAAGCATCTTTCTGCAATGCAGGAGACCCATGTCTGATCCCTGGGTTGGGAAGATCCCCTGGAGAAGGAAATGGCAACCCACTCCAGTATTCCTGCCTGGAGGATTCCATGGACAGCAGAGCCATTTCAAGTACGTTAACCCATTATTATATCTACTTGCTTTAAACTGGTAGTAATGTAAGTTCAAATGATTCTAAAAGTAACATTTTCTTACTCCCCTTGCCTACATCTTGTAATTTTGATTTCCTATTTTACATCTTTATGCTTATCCTTTTGTTGTTCATTGTAGTTAAAACCAGGCTTTCCACATGGTGTTCGTGGTAAAGAACGTGCCTGCCAGCGAAGGAGACGTAAGAGACGTAGTTTCGGTCCTTGGAATCTCCCATGGCAAGGCCACTCTGGTATTCTTGCCTGGAGAATCCCCATGTACAGAGGGGCCTGGAGGGCTATAGTCCATAGGGTTGCATAAAGTCGGACATGATAGAAATGAATTAGCATGCACGCACGTAGTTAAAATCACTTTCACAATTTTTTAAAAAAATTTCTTTTAAAATATATGTACTGGCTTCATTTAAGTGATCTACAATCCTTTTATATGCTTGCTTTTCCTATTGTGATCTTCCCCTTCCCTATAGACTCTTGCTTCTTTTCTATTTAGAGAATACCTTTCACGATTTTAGAATAGGCTCAGTATTGATGTATTCTTTGGTTTTTGCTTGTCTGAGAAATTTTCTCTCTCTCCTTCCTTTTATTCTAAATGTTAGGTTGCAGGTTTTTCCCATTCAGGACTTTGAGTATATCTAGCCACTTTTTTCTGGCCTATAAACTTGGTATGGATAAATCAGATGATATATTTATGGGGGGGGGGTTCACCTGCAATTTGTTTTTCTCTTGCTGCCTTTAGGATTCTTGCTTTAACTCTTTCCATTTCAATTAGATGTCTTAGTGTGGGTCTCTCTTCAAGCTCATCTTATTTTGGGCCCTCTGTTCTTTCTGTAACTGAGCATCTTTTTTCCTTAAGGTCTGGGAAATTTTCAGCCATAATTTCTTTAAATACATTTTGATCTCTTTTGATCTCCTTTCCTCCTGCAATCCCTACTTAAGCATACATTGGCACCCTTTATATTGTCCCATAGATCTCATGTGTTACTGTTATTGTTTTTTGTCTTTCTGTCTGCTATTATGATTGTATAATTTGTTATTCTGTCTTCAAAATCACTTATTCATTCTTCTGCATTATTGAGTTTGCTGTTTTTTAACTGTGACTTGGTCTTCACGTCAGTAATTGACTTCTCTAATTTTGAATGGCTCGTTATAGTTTCTAGATCCTTGTTACAGTGATCTGCATTTCTATTGATAGTCCTTCTTAATTCCTTCAGTATTTGCATTACCTCCTTTTTGAACTCAGAGTCTGGTAGACTGGAGAGGTCTATTTCATATTTTAAAATAGATTTGTCTTGTGTGGGTTTTTTTTTAATTGGCATGGTTCCTCTGCTTTTTCATTTTATATTTATCTGACTCTATTGATTTAGGATAAACAGTTTTCTACTGTGGTTTGGAAGGGCTGCTTTTATGTGGGAGTGCCCTTGTATAGCCGAGTCCAATATTTTTGGCTCCAGAGGGCTGTTTTTGGTATGGATGCTTGCCATTCTTTCCTTAGCTTGTGCTGGCCCTTGATAAAGTGTGTGTTGCCGTGACCCGAGCCTTCAGCAGATGCGGGCGAGGCCTGCTCTCTGCTCTGCGGCCATCACAGCCCTTTCGGTGGCAGGGTCTGCTCCCCAGTTGTTGGGATAGAAGCTCACAGGCCCAGTTTTAGCCAGTGGTATCAGCAGGTAGGACTAGAGCACTGTACTGGGAAGCCACCCTTGGATCAACCTCCGCCCGGGGAGCAACAGTAAGTAATCAGCTCAGATGTCCCCCCAAGCGCTGTGCTCACAGAGCTGCCAGTGCGAGTTGCTGGTGTAGTGCATGAGCACCCACTGTGGAATCACCTTAGATTTCTGCCCTGGACTCATTCACTTGATGGCAACCCACCTGTGCTTGCGTGTTCCCAGAGCTTGTAGCAGTGGAGTAGCACCCACTGTGAGTACACTGAAGTGAGGCTGCTATGATGGGTCCACAACCCTCCCACTGGGCACGTGTTGACAATGTGGCTCTTACGGAGGATGTAGCCTCCATCCCATGTGGCATTCCCAGCTGTGGCCTAGACCACACTCCAGGCCCTTCAGGCTGTCTCTCTGCAGCCAAACCAAGTCCTTTCCCTGGGTCCAGCTACTCAAATCTGAGTTTCAGAACCCAGGCACTGGGCACCCAGCAGACATGTGTCTGGGGCTGGGAAGTCAGTCAGTGAGGTGGCAAGGACCTTCTGTGCTACTCTCTCTCGATCCGGCCTACTGCCCTTCCCTCTGATCCTCCCAATCTGTCTTGGCTGACTGACTTCCCAGCCAGAGGAGGAGATTTCCAGGGTGAGGGGATGTTTCCCATTTCATAACTCCCTGCCAGGTATGGGCTCCCATTTCAATTCTTGTTTTTTCCCCACTTCACCCTATCCAGTTACATGATAATCTCTTTCTTATAGCTTTGGTTGTATGAGATCTTCTGCCCACATTCAATAAGTATTCTGTTAGAACTGTTCCAATATAGATGTATTTCTGAAGGATTTGTAGAAAGAGGTGAGCTCTACATCTTAGTCTCCCATATTGATCTCTGCCTAAATTTCAGTTTTTAAGTAATTTGTCTTTTTTTGAAAAGTTTACATTTTAACCCTTAACACATGCAACATATATTCATGAATTAACACAAATCAATGCACTTTAGCATAGAGATATATACAAAGAGAGTAACACACAAAAGTAAATAAATAGTATGGGCTTAGCCTATTATGCAGAAGATTGAATCATGCCTGTCCCTGTTGTATACTGGGAAATATATTTAAGAATAAAAATTAACTACTTTTTTGGTAGTTTTACACAGAGGAATTATAGTTCTCACTATTAAAATACATTATAATGGAGTATTTTCTGCCTGGGATCCTAATGATTTGGGCAGGTCTATGATGTATTATAGTGCATATGAAGCATTTGTATTATTATAATAAGATGCAGACATGCCTAGCTCAAACCCATTAGTAAGAAGATAATTATAATAATTGATTATCTCTAGTGTCCAGGCAACAGTTTTAAACCTGCTGAGTGTTGAATAACAGGCAAGACACTGTGCATTTTACAAAAGGAATCAAAGAGATTGCCTAGTGTTTAAACCTCATATGGCACTCCTTTTCTCAAGCAATATTCACAGACGCAAAGAAGTTTAGAATGCTGGAACCTCGGCAGCTCTTGGAGTTCAACTAGTGCCCTTCCCATTATTTTGCTGAAGATAACACTGAGGTCCCTGAAGATCAAGAGGTCAAGGTAGAATTTAATTTCAATAACATTCCAGTACAAGAGAAGAATTGAAAGGGTCTCTAGAGCTCAGTATTAGCACTTTATCTGGCATATTATATGGCCTAATTTTTTTCTTTTTCCTGAATGGGGAATTAAAGAGTATGAGAGAAATTTTCCAGGAGAGATTTTTCAACAGCCAATAAGACAACTTTGGTCTTAAGAGTGGCCTTTAGTAAAGCGGAACAAATGTTTTAAAGCAAAGATTTCCACGGATAGCGGACACACTTGCTTTTGGATGTGCATTAACTCTGTCTCTGTGCTGTATACATTTGTATTTGGGTAGATTCAGTTTTTTAATACTCTGAATCTCAAAGGTTTTAGCTTGGAAACTTTTCTTCTCTTATTCCCTCACTGTGTATTCCTGGCTCTGCCTGCACCTTTATTCTTCTGAAGAACTATGAGACATACCTTTATCACTTCATGTTTGAGACTTTAACTGTGGCTCTTCCAAAGGCTACATTCTGAATCTATTTTCTATACCACTCAAACCAAGCAAACATCTTCCTATAAAACAAGCAGTCTTGTGGTGCAGACTACGTTCCAGTGCGGGAGCAGTGGCACCCGGCACTTGGATTAGTAAGTGATGTCTGAGAGCTCAGTCCAATCTGAAGAGGACTCTAGGAACCATCTTGCAGCCTCTCCCCTGCTGATGGTCCGCAGTTGTTGGTTGGTGATTTATCCTAAGTCCGTTCATTCTTATTTCCTTCTGTATTTTCAACATAGTCATTTAAACCTTCCTGGATTTCAACTGCAGATGGGCTTTGTCACACTTCCTCTGTTGCTATCTGGGTTTTTGTACACAGTGCTTATACGCCAGTTTAAAAGCCAACTATATTCTTGCAGTCCTGCCTGATCCCCCATTTTTTAGTATTCCTTCTGTATGATGAGTTATTTTAAGTCATGATAGCCTTTGCCTTGCCTGATGGTGTTCTGACGCACTGGAAGACAATCATACCCTCCCAGAGAACTAGAGAAAACAGTAGCAATTAGAAAAAGCATTTACTTCAGGGTATTAAACTCCTATTCTTTGATGTCAAGAAATGATAGGATTTTTGACAGATTTTCCTATTGTACATCTAGGGAGAAGACTTTGCTTCATATTTATTTATTCACTTTGGAGAACTGCAATTATGCTGATAATTAGTTTAACATGAGTTTAATAACATTTCTCTTAATTTCAGTGAAGTTTTTCTGAGTCTTATCAGAGTAATATATCAAAGGAAAAGAAAATGGGCCAGCAGCCAAGAGGTCGAATAGAAAGACCCTGAGCTCACCTCCTCTCGTGAGCACACCAAAGTCACAACTATCTGCAGAACCACCACTGATGAGAAAGAACTTACCAGAAAAGATTTTTTACAACTGGGCATAAAGAAAGAACCACACTGAGAGAGGTAGGAGGGGCAGAGTCATGATATAATCAAATCCCATACCCTCGGCAGGCAACCCACAAACTGGAGAACAGTGCCGCAGGAGGTTCTCCCACAATAGTGAGAATCCTGAGCCCCTGGTTGGGCTCCCCAGCCTGGAAGTCCTGTATCAAGAAGATAAGCGACCAAAGCATGTGACTTTGAAGGCCAGGAAGGCTTAATTTCAGAAGCACCACAGGGCCAGGGGAAACAGAGACTTCACTCTTGCAGGGCACACGCAAAATCTGACACATACCAGAACCCAGGGCAGAGCATTGGCTTTCATAGGAACCTGGGCCAGACCTACCTACTGGTCTTGGAAAGTCTGAGGAGGTGGCTGCCACTCACCCTGGATACATAGATACTGGGACAGCCACACTTGGGAAAAGTCTATGATGTGAACACCGCTCCTGGCATCTTGGCTCATTGGCCCCAAGACTTAGCCCCACCCCAAAGCCGAAGATGCCAGTGCTGAGATATCTCATGCCAAACAACTAACTGGCTGGGGACACAGCCCCACTCACCAGCAGACAGAATGTCTAAAATCTTCCTGAGCCCTCAGCCATCCCTCGACAAGCCCTAGACGTGACTGTGCACAACAGAGGGCCAAGACCCAGCTCTGCTCTCCGTGGGCAGGTACCAGGTCTGCCCTTCAGAAGGCCTGCACTAGCTTCTAGACATGCTCCATCAGACCTACCCTGAAAACTATGATCCTGTGGATCGAGGCCAATGCAAGCTGAAAAAGAAAGAGTCACCCAGTCCAGGAAGCACAAAGTCCCACATAGCAACTTTGGTGTGTAACTCAGAGGAACACACCAAGACATACTACTTTAAATGACAAAAGCAGCAAATGAAAAGCAAAAGCCTGCAACCAAGAGTTCAGCACCACTAAGCCAACTTTAAAACAAATTTTAAAGGAACTTTTCTAGGTGAAAAAAGAAAAGCCCACAACTAGAAATAAGAAAATTATGAAATGGAAAAGCTCACTGGTAAAAGATAAACATACAGTAAAGATAAGAAATCCACATACAAAGTTACTAGGAAGATTAAAAGACAAAGAGAGCATCTATATCCACAGTAGGAGGTTAAGGGATACATAAAACAATTTGAAGTAAAATATGATATCAAAAATCAATTATCTGGGAAGGAGAATACCTAAGCAGGGTTTTTTAAAATATATTTGAAATGAAGGGATCAAGCAACTATACTTATACACTGTTGTTGTTTAGTCAGTAAGTCGTGTCTGACTCTTTGTGAACCTATGGACTGTAGCCTTCCAGGCTCCTCTGCCCATGGGATTCTCCAGGCCAGAATACTGGAGTGGGTTGCCATGTCTTTCTCCAGGGGATCTTCCCAACCCAGGGGTCAAACCCACATCTCCTGTATTGTAGGCACATTCTTTACTGTTGAGCCACCAGGGAAGACCACACACATAATATACACATATATACATATACACATTGTTGTTCAGTAGCTAAATCATGGACCACTCTTTGTGATCCCATGGACATATATATTTATATATGTATGTATACACTTATATATTACACATAGACTGCTACACAAAAACCTCATAGTAACCACAAACCAAAAATTTAGAACTACATGCAAAATGGAATCCAAACACAATGCTAAAGATAGTCATATAATCAAGGGCAAAAGAAGAAAGGTAATAAAAAAGACCTACAAAAACAAATCTGAAATAACAAAATGGCAATAAGAACATACATATCGATGGTTACCTTAAATGGTCTGAATGTTCCAACCGAAAGACACAGACTGGCTGAATGGATATGAAAACAAGACCCACATATATGCTGCCTACAAGACACTCACTTCAGACCCAGGGACATATTCATACTGGGGGGATGGAAAAAGGTATTCCACACAAATGGAAATCAGAAGAAAAAGTAGCAATATTTATATCAGATAAAACAGATTTTAAAGACTGCCACAAGAGACAAAAATATACACTACATAATCAAGGAATTGGTATAAGAAGGTGATATAACAGTTACCAATATATGTATACCCAATACTGGAGCACCAAAATATATGAGGCAAATATTAATAGACAGAAGAAGATTAATAGTAACAATAATAGTAGGAGACTTTAATATCCTATCAATGGGCAGATTGATCATCCACACAGAACATCAACATGGAAACACAGTTGAACACATTAAACCAAATGGGCTTAACTAATATTTATAGAGCATTCTATCCAAAAGCTGAAGAATACACATTATTCAGGATAAATCACATGCCAGGATACAAAACAAACCTCATTAAAATTTAACAAAGTTGAATTGTTTTTATCAAATGTCTTTTACAACTATAATAAGACTAGAAATCAACTACAAGGAAAAATGCCAAAAATACAAACATGGAGGCTAAATAATATGCTACTAGACAACCTATGGACCACTGAAGAAATCAGAGGAAATGAAAATGACTAGAGAGAGAAATGAAAACAACAATCCAAACCCTACGACATGCAGCAAACGTAGTTCTAAAGGGAAGTTTATACTGATACAAGAAAACCGCAGGAAACAAGTCTCAGACAAAGAGCCTAACCTTACACCTAAAAGAACTAGGTAAAGAAGAACAAACAAAACCCAAAGTTAGTAGAGGAAAGTAAGTCATAAAAATCAGAGCAGAAATAAATAAATGGGCTTTAAAACACAGTAGGAAAAAAATCAATGACAATAATGAGTTGGTTCTTTGAAAGAATAAACGATAAGCTAGACATATCAAGAGAAAATGGAGATGACCCAGGTCAATAAAATCAGAAATGAAAAAGAAGTTGCAACTGACACCACAGAAGTACAAAGATCTTAAGAGACTAGTACAAACAACTAAATGCCAATAAAATGAACAAATTCTTAGGTACAATCTCACAAGAGTGAATGAGGAAGAAATAGAAAATATGAACAGAGCAAATATAAGTACTAAAATCCAAGTAGTAATTTAAAACTCCCGATAAACTGAAGTCCAGGACCAGATAGCTCCACAGGTGAACTCTACCAAACATTTAGATAAAAGTTGTCACATCCTTCTGAAACGATTTCAAAAATTTACAGAGGAAGGAATACTTCTGAACTTTTTCTATAAGACTAGCATCACTATGATACCAAAACCAAGAACTGTATAAAAAAGAGAAAGTAATAGACGAGTATCACTGATGAACACAGATGCAAAAATCCTCAATAAAATATTAGAATTGAACAATATATTGTGCTGGCCAAAAAGTTCATTTGGGCTCTTCCTTTTCTACCAAAAGACTCATACACCGTGATCAAAGTGGGACTTATCTCAGGATTGCAATGATTTTTCAATACGTGTAAATCAGTGTGATATACTGCATTAACAAATTGAAGTATAAAAATCATATGATCATCTCAGCAGATGTAGAAAAAACTTCTGCAAAAAGTTCAACATCCATTTATAATAAACTCTCCATAAAAAAGGGCACGGAGGGAACATACCTCACCATAATAAAGATCATATATGGCAAACACATAGCTAAAATCATACTCAAAATTGAAACACTGAAAGTATTTCCTCTGTGATCAAAAAGAACAAGGATGCCCACTTTTGCCATTTGTATTGAATGTAGTTCTGGAAGTCCAAGCAGAGTAATCAGAGAATACAAAGAAATAAAAGGAACCCAAGTTGCAAACCAAGATGAAATACCATCACTGTTTGGAGATGACATGGTACTACTGTACATAGACAATCCTAAAGATATCACCAAAAAACTGCTAGAGCTCATCCATGAATTCAGTAAACTTGAAGGATACAAAGTTAGTGTGCAAACATCTAATTGCATCTAATGCATTGTTAGTGCCTTTCTATACACTAACAATGAGGTCTCAGAAATAGAAATAAAAGAAACAGTGACACTTAATATTGCATTTAAAAGAGTAAAATACCGAGGAGTAAACCTACCTGAGAATGCTAAAAGCCTGTACTCTGAAAACTGTAAGACTTTGATGAAAAAGAAATCAAAGACAATACAATCAGGTGAAAAGATATATTGTTTTCTTGGATTAGAAGAATCAAAACTATTAAATGACCATTTTACCTAAAGCAGTCTGCAGATTCAATACAATCCCTATCAAATTACCAACAATATTTTTCACAAAAATGGAACAAGTAATTTTAAAATTTGTATGGAAACACAAAAGACTCTGAACAGCCAGAACAATTTTGAGAAGAATAGTGCTGAAGAAATTATATTTCTGACTTCAGACTATATTAAAAAGCGACAGTCATCAAAACAGTATGGTACTGGCATGCATGCACACACACACACACACTCAGAATAGACACAGACACGCAGATCAACGGAACAAGACAGAGAGCCTGGAAAGAAAGTCACTCACTTCTGGTCAATTAGTCTACAACAAAATAGAATATACAATGGAGAAAATACAGTCTCTTCAATAAGTGGTTTCAGGAGAACAGGACAGCTACATGTAAAAGAATGAAATTAGACATTCTCTAACACCACATACAAAAATAGACTGGATTAAATACCTACATGTACAACTGTATACCATAAAGCCCCTAGAGGAAAACAGAACGCTCTTTGACCTAAATTCACACTTTTTATCTCCTAAATCAAATTATATAAAACCAAATGATATAAAAGCAAAAATAAACAAATGGGACCTCAAACTTACAAGCTTTTGCACAGCAAAGGACACCATCCACAAAATGAAAAGGCAATGTACCGAACGAGAGAAAACATTTGTAAGTGATATGACCAATAATAGGTCAATATCCAACATATATGAACAGTTCATAAAACTCAATATCATAAAAGCAACTTGATCAAAAAATGGTCAGTAAAACTGAATAGACATTTTTTCCAAAAAGGATATGCAGATGGCCACAACCACATGAAAAGTTGTTTGACATTGCTAATAATCAGTGAAAGGCAGTCAAAACTGCAATAAAATGACACCTCAAACTTGTCAGAATGGCTATCATCAAAAATAATACAAATAAGAAATGCTGGTGAGGACATGGAGAAGAAGGAACTCTTGTACTTTGTTGGTGGGTATGTAAGGTGGTGCAGTCACTGTGGAAAACAGTATGAGAGGTTCCTCAAAAAACTAAAAATTGAACCACTGTATAACCTAGGAATTCCATTACATTTCTGGGTATATATATCAGAAAAAAAGACTAAAAGATGTGTACACCCCAGTGTTCACAGCGGCATTATTTACAATTGCCAAGGAATTCATCCACAGATGAATGGATGAAGATACACACACACACACACATTACTACTCAGCCATAAACAAGAATAAAATTTGCAGCTACATGGATAAACTTGGAGGGAAATATGCTAAGTGAAATAAGTCGTAGACAAATGCTGTTTGACATCACTTATATATGGAATATAAAACCGTCATCACACTAGTGAATACAACAGAAAAGCAGCAGACTCAGAGATACAAAGAACACAGTGGTGGTTACCGGTGGGGAGGGGCAGTATAGGGGTGGAGGTATGGGAGCTACAACCCACTGGGTATAAGACAGGCTCAAGGACGTATTTTACAATATAGGGAATAGTGCCAATATTCTGTAATAACTGTAAATGGAAAGTAACCTTTAAATATTGTATAAAAATTTTATAAACTTTTTAAAAAATAATAAAGAAAAATCAAAGAACTCTCTTCATGGCTCTCAGATGCTAATTTCATGTAATTTTTTAGCCTGGCAGTCAAGATGCTCTGTGATCTCTCCCCAAAATGAAGAATGCTTTTGAGAATGCAATAAAGAAAACCCACGTTTGTTTCAGAGCTGGAGGTGAGCAGAGCTGAGGAGGGAGAACAGAACAAAAGGCTTCTGATTTCCTGTATTACTTTTCCCCTGTGAGAGTAAAATGTGTGTTAACTACACAAGGAATTCCAAGCACAGGATGAGTGCTCAAGTACACAGCCAAACCCCGAGGGGGGATCCCAGCCTGGGGCTTAGGAGAGCCTCGCTTTGTAGGTTTGTGACTTTTACCCCATAGCCTAATTTCTTTGGTCTTGGTCATTTTGATTTCTATAAAGGTTAAACGATTTTATCTTTCAGCTATTAGCTGTACAAATTATATGAGAAAAAAGAATAAAGCTATTCTGTGAAGCGAAAGTGTTAGTCACTCAGTCATGCCTAACTCTCTGCAACCCCATGGGCTTAGCCCACCAGGCTCCTCTGTTCATGGAATTCTCCAGGCATGAATATAGGAGTGGGTAGCCATTCCCTCTCCAGGGCATCTTTCCCAGCCAGGGATCGAACCCAGGTCTCCTGTGTTGCAGGCAGATTCTTTACTGTCTGAACCACCAAGGAAGCTATTCTACATATTACTTAACTTTACTAGGTATTATAAGTATTCTACCTATATACTTCATCTTTTTGGGATGTTTTGGCTGTTAAGATTTAGGAAGTGTAGCTAATTCTCTGGTAAAAATGAATCTAAAGAAATATCTAGCAAGTGAATCCTTAACTCATGAGTTATGATAATTGGATTTTAAATTGGTTCTCTCTAAGAGAAAACAATAGAACATTTTTTTATAAAGTTATTAATGAAAAACCGTAACAGTAATTATGGTTGTTTTGCTTTTTTATTTCAGACTAACATTAGACAGTTCAACCTAAAATAAGCAATATCAAATTACTATGTGTTTAAATGATCCGTGATTAATTGAAAAATTAAAATTTATAGATACTTAGTCTGCAATCGCTGTAGATTTCCCCTTCCCCAGGGTGCCTGTTGGAGAAGTGTTTCAGGCGACCCTTAGGTGAAACACATGATACTGATATGATAAATAAATGAATTTACACTGATACACAGCTAATTAAGTGAGCACGGCTTTGGTTTTAATACTGCTGTCCCCAGGGCGACCCAGTGAGTTGGGGGAAATCCAAAGGATGCTGGTGTTTTGAGATGGGGCTGTGCATCAGGTGGAGACGAGCCGCCTCAGCAGGAATTTACTGTTTTAAGTTTTATTTTCACAGTGCAGTTATTAAACATTTCATTTGCTCATTAGGTACATAATGTATGACTGCCAGGTGCAGAGTCCTGTTAGCACCTCCCTGCAGAGGGCTCTCCTGGGTAACATAGTTCTTGGTGAGAAATATTAGATTAAGCTGCAGCAGGAATGAATTGTACAGACTCAGCTGGGTCAAATCAGAGGCCGATGTGTAGCATGATTCAGATTTCAATATTAATTTTTACATCCTTATTTACATTCTCCTATTTCATGTCTCATTTTCCACTCCTTTACCCTTAAGAGTAAGGTTAAAATGGGTAGCTTTACAGAGGCCTGAGTTCTTCTTTCCACTTTGTCTTACATCTTCTGTGATATGAGACACACAAAGGAGCTTCTTTTGGTCTAGTTTCCACACGATCCATAATGTTATTCTAACATGTGCTCAATAAAAAGTAACTGCCCTGTGCATAGGTTGTTTGGGGGAATATAAAAGTGTCATACAGACATACACACTTCTCACATGCAAGGAGTTTTTGAGGTTATAGAAGAAATACGACATATGTAAATCAAAAACTTTGTGTAATACTCCGTACCTTTTCATGTTCACAAAATATTGAAAAGAGAGTAACTGTATTTACCTAGATGCAATAGCTTCAGGCATTCTTCAGAAGGGGTAAAATTTCAAATGTGAAATTTTGGCATCAATCTTAAACATTTGGTTTACTATGTGTATTATATTTAAAGGGGGGTAAGGAGAGTCAACCAGTCCATTCTGAAGGAGATCAGCCCTGGGATTTCTTTGGAAGGAATGATGCTAAAGCTGAAACTCCAGTACTTTGGCCACCCCATGCGAAGAGTTGACTCATTGGAAAAGACTCTGATGCTGGGAGGGATTGGGGGCAGGAGGAGAAGAGGAAAACCAAGGATGAGATGGCTGAATGGCATCACGGACTCGATGGACGTGAGTCTGAGTGCACTCCGGGAGATGGTGATGGACAGGGAGGCCTAGCGCACTGTGATTCATGGGGTCACAAAGAGTCAGACACAACTGAGTGACTAAACTGAACTGAACTGAAACATTTAAGTACCACTTCTGGGAATAGAAGCTTTGTGTTGTTCTAACCTACCTGTTCCTCCTCAAAGATAAATAAAACATCGAGGCTGTGTTAATGAGGGGCTTCTGCCAACCTGACTACTGTTCTTTACCCCTTCCCATTAAAAAGTAAGGGGAACTACTCTAGGGACAAGCAAGCTGACTTTCACTGGGGCGCCACTCTGTGAAATGTGGGAAGGTACAATTAATGAACTAATGGTCACTATTCAAGTTTTTAGACATTTTCTATGCTGGGACACAGGCAGTCCCCACCCTTTCTGGCACCAGGGACTGGTTTCATGGAAAACAATTTTTCCACAGCCTGGGGTGGGGAGGGGATGGTTTGGGGATGACTCATGGACATTAGGACTTCCCTGGTGGCTCAGACAGCAAAGCATCTGCCTACAATGCAGGAGACCTGGGTTTGATCCCTCTCTTGGGAAGATCCTCTGGAGAAGGCAATGGCAACCCACTACAGTCCTCTTACACGGGGAATCCCATGGACGGAGGAGCCCGGTAAGCTACAGCCCATGGGATCTCAAAGAGTCGGACACGACTGAGCGATTTTATTTTCTTCATGTACATTTATCATGTACTTTATTAATATTGCTTTATTAATATTATTATTACATCAACTCCATCTCAGATCATCAGACTTTAGATTCTGGAGGTTGGGGACCCCTGGCATAGAGGACCCTGAACTTTCTCTCCCTGAATTTTCCAGAGGCTGCATTTGTTAAGCAAACAAGACACAGTCAGCCTCTGGCAGGGTAGATAGATGTCTCTCTGTTCTAGTTCACTGCTGGTGATCCCAATAGTCTGGCAGTCAAGGAAGAAAAAGCCTCCCAGCTACTTTCACCCACATATTCCAGAGGGTCATGATTCTTTGGGATACTTTATTTCCATGAACTGGAACCCAAAGAGGAAAAGAGCAAAGCCTAGGTATTTTCTCTCCCAAAGGCACATAACTTACAAGAAGACATTTTTTTTTGCCTAAATCGTATAATATGCTCTTTAAAATAAATCCTTCAAAACATCTTACTGTTCACGTCATGAAAATAGAAAAGTCAAAGTTCAGAGAAGATAAGGAATTTGCTCAAAGCTATTCAGCTGGTAAATGGGGTTTGACTACTATTTCTTAAAGTATGTGTTCTTTCTTAAACAAAAAAATACAAATATAATTCTACCAAGTAGGCTTTGATGGAAAGCAAGACATTCTTAGCTTTGGAAAGGAGAGAGTGAGAGTGGAAGAAAATGAGGAAGAACAGCAATGACTGTGTGGATGGTGGTAGTGGGTGACAGAAGAGAGAGTACATTAACAAGTTCTTGCTCTTCCTACCTTCATCCCAGCTAGACTTGTCACCATCTAAGATATACAAAGCTCATAGCATCATAGAAATGAAAACATATGTCTTAGAAAATAGTAAGTTTAGTACATGGGATGAATAGACACACAGAAGGACCTTGAGTTCACTTCCTCTTGAGAACACCAAAATCACGACTAAAAGCTAAACAACCAACTATAAAAAAGATGAACCTAACAAAGAAGATGGGTTTCCCTTGTGGCTCAGCTGGTAAATAATCCGCCTGCAATGCAGGAGACCTGGGCTCCATCCCTGGGTTGGGAAGATCCCTGGAGAAGGGAAAGGCTACCCACTCCAGTATTCTGGCCTGGAGAATTCCATGGACCGTATAATCCATGGGGTTGTAAAGAATCCGCCTGCAATGTGGGAGACCCACGTTTGATCCCTGGGTTGGGAAGATCCCCCCGGAGAAGGGAAAGGCTACCCACTCCAGTATTCTTGCCTGGAGAATTCCATGGACAGAGGAGCCTGGCGAGCTACAGTCCATGGGGTTGCAAAGAGTCAGACATGACTGAGCAACTAAACTTCACTTCAACAGAGAAGATATTCTACGTCCAAAGACATAATGAAGAAACCCAACAAGACAGTAAGAGAGGCACACTAGCAATATAATCAAATCCTACCTGGGTGGGTGAGCCACGAACCGGAGAACAATTAACAGAAATTCTCTCACAATAGTGAGAGTTCTCCACCTCAGCACAGACCACCCCCAACCTCTGCCCCAGGTGGAGGTTCTGGGAATGGGAGGAGGAACCCCAGAGCATTTGGCTTTGAAGGGCAGCAGGGCTTGATTGCAGCAGCTCTACCAGACTTTGGGAAAGAGAAACTCCATTTTTGGAGGGCACACACAAGGTCTCATGTCCACCAAGACCCAAGGCAAAAGCAGTGACCTATAGGAGCCAGGGCAAGACCTACCTGCTGACCTGTGGGGGATCTCCTGGGGAGGCAGGGGGTGGCTGTGGCTCTCTCTGAAGTCATAAAAGCTAGTGATAGAAATACCAGGGGGTGTTCATCTACCTGAACTCCTGCTGGTAGCAGACAACTTGCTTGAGTAAGTAGTGCCAGGACCTGGCCCCACCCAAAAGGCCGCAGACTCTAGCACTGGGATACCACAATCCAAACAAGCATCAGGGTAGAAACATATCCTTATGCATCAACAGGCTACCTAAAGATTTACTAAGCCCACACCCACCTCTAGGCACGCCCTTTGACATGGCTGCCTATCAGAGGGATAAGTACTGGCTCCATCCACCAGTGGGCAGGCACGGTCCTTCCTGCCAGGAACCCTACACAAGCTTGCAGGTCAGAGCCTACCCTGAGACCAGCTGGTCTCTGGCCCTTGGGTGACGAGAGGCGAGTGTACTGCTGGGGCATATAGGACATCCGCTGCAGAGGGCCACTTCTCCAAGGCTGAGAAACATAACTTACCTTGACACACATATACATACAAATAGAAATGTAGATAAAATGAGATGGTAGAGAAACACAGTCTAGATGAAGGAGCAAGATAAAACTCCAGAAGTACAGCTGAGTGACATGGAGATAGGCAAACTACCTGACAAATAATTCGGAGTAATGATTGTAAACATGATCCGAAGTCTCGGGGAAAGTATGGGTGCACAGAGTGGGCAGTTACAAAAAATTTGTACTAAAGAGTTAGAAAATATAAAAGGCAGCCTAACGCAGTTAAAGAATACAATAACTGAAACAAAAAATACACTGGAAAGAATCAATTGTAGAATAAAGGATGCATAAAAATGGATCAATGAGCTAGAGGACAGAGTGGTGGAAATCACTGCTAAGGAACAGAAATTAAAAAAAGAATGCAAAGAAATGAGGACAGTTTAAGAAATGTCTGGGATAACATCAAAGACAGCAACACTCGCATTATAGGAGTCCCAGAAGGAGAGAGAGAAAAAGGGCCTGAGAAAATATTTGAACAAATAATAGCTGAAAGCTAACATGGGAAAGAAAATCACCCAAGTCCAGGAAGTACAGAGCCCCATCTAGGATTCACCCAAGAAGGTATATGCAAAAGAATCTGCAAATTAATCCGTGTGATACACCACATTAACAAATTGAGGAATAAAAACCCTATGACCATATCAACAGATACAGAAAAAGCTTTTGATAAAATTTAATATCTATGATAAAGACTCTCCAGAAATTGGGCCTAGAGGGAACCTAATTCAACATAATAAAGGCCATATACAGCTAAGATCATAGTCAGCAGTGAAAAGCTTGAAAGCATTTTCTCTAAGATCAGAGACAACACGAGGATGTGCACTTTCGCCACTTTCATTAAAATAGTTTTGGAAGTCCTAGAGGAAATAGGAAAAAAAAAGGAATCCAAATAGGAAAAGTAAAGAGAACAGTCATTGTTTGCAGATGACATGATACTACATATAAAAAATCCTAAAGATGCTTCTAGAAAACTGCCAGAGCTCATCAGTGAATGTGGTAAACTTGCAGGATACAAAATTAATACACACAAGTCTGGTGCATTTCTAAACACTAAGAACAAAAGATCAAAAAGAGAAATTAAGGAAACAATCCCATTTACCATTGCATCAAAAAGACTACAATAGCTAGCAATCCTGCCTGAGGAGGCAAAAAGCTATACTTAGAAAACTATGAGACATTAATGAAGGAAATTAAAGATGACAAAATCAGATGTTAAGATATACCATTTTTCTGGAGTAGAGGAATTGATTTTGTTAAAAGGACCACAAAACCCAAGGCCATCTACAGAGTCAGTGCTGCTGCTGCTACTAAGTCACTTCAGTCATGTCTGACTCTGTGGGACCCCATAGACAGCAGCCCACCAGGCTCCCCCGTCCCTGGGATTCTCCAGGCAAGAACACT
Source organism: Redunca redunca (assembly GCA_006410935.1). Classification (NCBI taxonomy): domain Eukaryota; kingdom Metazoa; phylum Chordata; class Mammalia; order Artiodactyla; family Bovidae; genus Redunca; species Redunca redunca. The sequence continues at coordinate 624,418 of SJYQ01003851.1, forward strand.
GGAGTGGGTTGCCATTGTCTTCTCCAATGCATGAAAGTGAAAAGTGAAATTGAAGTCACTCAGTCGTGTCCAACTCTTCGCGACCCCGTGGACTGCAGCCTACCAGGCTCCTCCATCCATGGGATTCTCCAGGCAAGAGTACTGGAGTGAGGTGCCATTGCCTTCTCCGACAAAGTCAATACAATTCTTATCAAATTATCAACGGAATTTTTCACAGATCTAGAACAAATAATTTTAAAATTTTTATGAAAATACAACAGACTCTAAATAGCCAAAACAATCTCGCTAAAGATAAATAGTACTGGAGGACTTTCCTCCAAACTTCAGACTATATTAGAAAGCTAGTCATCAAAACAGTATGATGCTGGCACAAAAACAGACACATAGGTAAGTGGCACAGTTTAGAAAGCCCAGAAACAAATTCACACACTTATGGTCAATTTGTCTACTCAAAGGAGACAAAAATATACAATGGAGAAAAAAGTCTCTTCAATAAGTGGTGCTGAGAAAACAGGACAGCTACATGTAAAACAATGAAATGAGAACAGTCTCTGACAGCAGGTCCAAAAAGAAACTCAAAATGGGTCAAATACCTAAATGTAAGATCATATACCATAAACTCCTAGAGGAAAACATAGGCAGAATACTCTTAGACATAAATTGCAGCAATATCATTTTGGATCTGTCTTCTAGAGTAATGAAAACAAAAGTAAAAATAAACAAATGGCACCCAAGTAACCTTTAAAACGTATGCACAGCAAAGAAAACGATATACAAAACAAAACCCAGAATTGGAGAACATTTTTGCAAACAACGTGACTGTCAAAGAACTAAACTCCAAAATATATAAACAACTCAATATAAAAAAACAATCCAGTCAAGAAAATGAGCAGAAGATTTAGATAAATATTTCTCTGCAGAAGATATATAGACGGCCAAAGGAACATGAAAAGAAGCTCCATATTGTTAATTATTAGAGAAATTCATATCAAAACTACAATGAGGTATCATTTAATCTCAGATAGAATGGCCATCTTACCTCAGAATGGCCATCATCAAAAAGTCTACAAATAATAAATGCTGGAAAGGGTGTGACGAAAAGGAACTCGTCAACATTGTTGGCAGGAATGTAAATTGCAACAGTCAGTATGGAGAACAGTATGGAGTTTGCTTAAAAAGTTAAAGATAGAGCTACCATATTATCCAGCAATCCTACTCCTCGGTATATGTTGGAGAAAACCATAATTCAAAAAGATACACGTACCCCAATATTCATAGCAGCACTATTCACAACAGCAAGACATGCAGGCAACCTACACATCCATTGAGAGGGGTGGTTCAAGATGCGGTGCGCACACAGTGGGGTATTAGCCCCAGAGAGAATGGATTCATGCCATCTGCAGCAACACAGACCAGAGATTCTCATCCTAAGGAAAGTAAGGCCGCAGAGAAAGAAACCATATGACATCATCTGTATGTGGAAAGAAACAATAAATGCAAATGAGCTTAAGACAAAACAGAAATATACCCACAGAGAACAAATTTACCAAAGGGGAAAGATGGGTTGGAGAGACAAATGAGGAGTATGGGATTCACAGATACATGGTTCTATACACGTAAGAGATAAGCAACAGGACCTATGACAATGACACAAGAATACTCACTATTTTGTAATCTGTAAGGTTAAAAATCTGAAGTATTATGTATGTTTGTGTATATTATATATATATATATATAATTATATAATCTGAATCACTTGGCTATGCACTGGAAACACAAGATTTTAAATAACTATTTAATACAATAAAATTAAAGGAAAAATAGAGTACATGGTTGGTATGGTTTGTCTTTGAGTAACGCTGAGGGTATAGAGTGTCTTCAAATTTCTTTTCTCTTTTGTACTCCTTCCTTTCTGGATACTTCTCCCCACACATAGCCCCCATACTCTTCTTTCTGTGCACATCCAATATGAGATACTGAGAGCCATCACACAGCCCTGCATCCTGATACATGATAGAGAAGGACCCAGTAATTCAACCAGTGACAAACTATTAACATTATTGTCTCTCTCGGGCTTGATTACATTTTAAAGGCAAATCACAAAATGAACCATATAAGGGATCCTTTTCTACTAATAAGTTTTCTGTCATCATTGCAACTGAGTAGGGGAGATGTTGGAGAAGGACATGGCAACCCGCTCCACTACTCTTGCCTGGAGAATCCCAGGGATGGAGGAGCCTTGTGCGCTGCTGTCCATGGGGTCGCACAGAGTCGGATACGACTATAGCGACTTAGCAGCGGCAGCCTGGGAAATGCTTGTGGTTTCTGACATATTTCTCAAATCTGATATTGATATTTTTTCCATCTCCCTTTTTCCTCTAGACCAACATTTTTGGCACCAGGGACCAGTTTCATGGAAGACAACTTTTCCACGGACCGGCGTTGGGGGGGATGGTTTGGAGATGATTCAAGCTCATTACATTTATTGTGCACTTTCTTTCTATTATTATTACAGCAGCTCTGCTTCAGATCATTAGGCATTAGATTCCAGAGGTTGGGGTCCCTTTGAACAACTACATAATAATCCAAAAGTAGTTCAATTCTTCCCTTGAGGAAATACCAAGTTCTAGTTGCTTCGATTATAAAGATATACCCTTTCCTAGTTCTACATATTTGTGGTCTATTGTACCTTCATACCTTTGCAAGCTGGAATCTTAAATCCTAAAGGTGTTGGGCACATCAGAACCTACCCAACAATAACTGAAGAAAACATTCAAGTTTCCAAAATACTGGAGGGAAGAAAGTGACAACTGTGTCAGAAAGATGAATTAAATATTGTCCCAGATAGCTTAGAATCCATAAAAATCCTTTATACAAGAGAGGTGTTTATTTTGCACTTTATAACGGATAAGGGGAGCCTTACAGAGGATTTAAAGGAGCTGGAACTGAGAATGAGTCATTCTATAAAGTCTATGTTGGGAAATAATGACTAAGCATAGGATGGCCACGAAGCCCTGAGGGACAAAAACCACGTCTAATATGTCCTTTTGTCTTAGGACTTAACACCAATGCCTGATTTATGCAGAATAGAGCTGACATCATACTTTGTGGAATTCATTCCTGAAAACAAGACTGAGGCAGACCAAAGCAACAACAGGCAAATGAGGAAGCAAAGATGCTGAACTTATGATTCTACTTGTTCCTTGCCTCTTGAAACAGGTTCCAGGGAAGTCATCAATGATCATGAGAAATGAATTTACCAGAGCAGTTCTACCTCTCCTCTCTTCTCCTGATCCTTCTCTGAGGTTCCTAGACCATAAATTAATAAAATACCAAAATAAACTGCAAACGACAAACTTTAAACCTCTGTTATTTACTGGCAGGATCCCACAATTGAAGGTAAAAATGCTGATTCAATATTACTTCCATCACTCACTTTAAAAGGTCTACTTTGATTTCCTGTGTCCTTTTGCAGACAATATCAAAGTTAAGAGGCTTCTCAGTTAATTTCATGGCTATTCCAGATCATTTCTAAATAGTCTGGAACTTTGTATCCTCTGTTCAAATCTATAACTTAATTTTCTAAATTTTCTTACCCAGATTGCCTCAAGAAGCAACAAGTTTGACCTGTTTTATAGTTAATGCAATTTAGCTGTTTTGTGCTCCAAGGAAGAAAACTGTCAATTCTGTTTTTCATGAAAAATAGATTTAAAAATCCCTCCTTTATTATCTCATTTTTGATGATATCCTAGTGATCAAACTTCAGAGAAACAACTCTCAAATCATAAAGAAACAAATGACACTGCATACTGTTTTCATATTTCATGAAAACATCATAAAAAAGGAGAAATGCTGCAAAAATCCAGCATCAGTCTTGTACAACATTTGTAATTATGTACTTTGTGTAGAATGTCATCACAGTCCAAATTCATCCACATTAGTATGCAGCAATTACAATCCTGGTAAATATTTCATATGATGTATAAGTGTAATAATTTTCACTTTTCAAAAGTCAGTTTACTTTGTAAATATTGAAAATATTTCTCTTTGTGAAAATGATTTGATTGCCACAGAGGATTCTGTTTTTATAGTAAAATCTTATTACTCTAAAACAGACATATTAATACCCTGAAATAATTGATTTTTTAATCTGACTTCATCTTTAATAGAAGTCATCAAATTATATGCATGTACACACATACTGAAATATACATACACCCATATGGATATCATAATATGGCCACAAATATAACTTTCAGATTATATTTGAGATTTAGTACACAACTATTGTAACCCAATATTTTCCAACTATTACATGTATGTCTCTCAGATTGACCAGAACACAACATGATTAGTATTTTCAAGGCACAAGAATATTATAAAAGCTTCAAGAACTCAATATAAAAAAAGCCCAATCAAAAATGAGTGGCAGACCTAAACAGACATGTCTCCAAAGAAGACATATAGATGGCCAACAAACAAATATGAAAAGATGCTCAACATCACTCATTAGTAGAGAAAGGCAAATCAAAACAATCAGATACCACCTCACACTGGTCAGAATGACCATCAAAAAGTCTACAAGCAATACAATCTGGAGAGGGTGTGGAGAAAAGGGGACCCGCTTGCACTACTGGTGGGAATGTAAATTGACACAGCCACTATGGAGAACAGTATGGAGGTGCCTCAAAAATCTAAAAATAAAACTGTCACATGACCCAGCAATCCCACCTCTGGGCATATACCAGAGAAAACTATAATTGAAAAGACACATGCACCCAATATTCAGTGCAGCACTATTTACAATAGCTAAGACATGGAAGCAACCTAAACGTCCATCAACAGGGGAATGGAGAAAGAGGATGTGGCACATATACACAGTGGAATATTAGTCATAAAAAGGAATCAAACTGAGTCAATAAAATTGGGTAGCGATATGGATGGACCTAGAGACTGTCATATAGAGTAAACTAGGTCAGAAAGGGAAACACAAATATCATATATTAATGCATATATTTGGAATCTGAAAAAATTACCATAGACAATCTTATTAACAAAGCAGAAATAGAGGCATAGACATAGAGAATGAACATATGGAAACCAAGGGGGAGGGGAGTGGGTGAAGTGGGAGACTGAGATGGACATATAGACATTATTGATTCTACGTACAAAATAGATAATTAATGAGCAAACTAATGTGCAAAATATAGAAGATTCTCATTAGATCTGTTTTAAACATAGAATCAATAATGTCTATATGTCCATCTCTATCTCCCACTTCTGCCCACTGCCCTCCCCCTTGGTATTGATATATTTGTTTTGTACTTGTATAAAATAGCTAATTAATGAGAATCTGGGCTTCCCTGGTGGCTCAGAGGGTAAAGAATCTGCCTGCAATGCAGGAGACTTGGGTTCAATCTCTGGGTTGGGAAAATCCCTTTGGAGAAGGAAATGGCAACCAACTCCAGTATTCTTGGCTGGAAAATTCCAAGGAATGTAGGAACCTGGTGGGCTACAGTCCATGGGGTCACACAGAGTTGGTCCTGACTGAGCACACGCATATATGTATATGTATAGCTGACTCACTCTGCTGTACAGCGGAAACTAACATATTGTAAAGCAACTATACTCGAATAGAATATTTAAAAAAAAAAAAAAAGAAGGCTCAAAGAAAATTAGTCAATGGAGCATGGCCACACATTTTAAAAACCTTTTCAAGTGTCTTAAGAGTTAGCTCATATCACCACATCCACCCCACAGACCGCGTCTGCCACTGAGGACAGCACCTTAAGTGAATACTGCCATTTTCCCCACTGAATGACTGCTTTCCTGCATTTGCGGTCATATTTGTAGGGCTTGTCTACCCTTGCACATCAGCTATTTACCTATTCCCCATGGCTCTCTGGTCACCTGGCTTTTGCCCTCACTAATTTACAGAAATGTCATCTATCAAGGTCGTAAACACTCTCATAACGTCTCAGTCTAATGAGTATGTGCCCTCTAAACGTTTCCATGGGATTTGTTAGTATTACATTTCCTCAGTTCTAAGGCTCACAGCAAGTTCCCTGAAATCAGAATGCTTCTTCCAAGTGATTTTGTACAATTATTATAGATTTTATTTTCCCCTCTAAAAGTATACAACTAAATCAGTGGCACACTCTCTAGGCAATGGTATCTTAAATATGTGCTGAAGTGTTGTGGGTTATAGTGAACTAATGTCTGTGATTTCTTGAAATGCAAAAAAAAAAAAAAAGTATTGTGGATGGCTAGAGAAATAAATATGTGGCAAAGAAAATAAGCAAAAAGTTAACTGTAGAATCTTGGTGGTGGGTAGATGGGAGTTCACAGCTTTCCTGGGCATTTGATATTTTTATAACAAACAAATATCATATTAACACATATATGTGGAATCTACAAAAATGTATCAGTTCAGTTCATTTCAGTTGCTCAGTCGTGTCCGACTCTTTGCAACCCCATGAATCGCAGCACACCAGGCCTCCCTGTCCATCACCATCTCCTGGAGTTCACTCAGACTCACGTCCATCGAGTCAGTGATGCCATCCAGCCATCTCATCCTGGGTCGTCCCCTTCTCCTCCTGCCCCCAATCTCTCCCAGCATCAGAGTCTTTTCCCATGAGTCAACTCTTCGCATGGGGTGGCCAAAGTACTGGAGTTTCAGCTTTAGCATCATTCCTTCCAAAGAAATCCCAGGATTGATCTCCTTCAGAATGGACCGGTTGGATCTCCTTGCAGTCCAAGGGACTCTCAAGAGTCTTCTCCAACACCACACTTCAAAAGTATCAATTCTTCGGCGCTCAGCCTTCTTCACAGTCCAACTCTCACATCCATACATGACCACAGGAAAAACCATAGCCTTGACTAGACGGACCTTAGTCAGCAAAGTAATGTCTCTGCTTTTGCATATACTATCTAGGTTGGTCATAACTTTTCTTCCAAGGAGTAAACGTCTTTTAATTTCATGGCTGCAGTCACCATCTGCAGTGATTTTGGAGCCCCCAAAAATAAAGTCTGACACTGTTTCTACTGTTTTCCCATCTATTTCCCATGAAGTGATGGGACCGGATGCCATGATCTTCGTTTTCTGAATGTTGAGCTTTAAGCCAACTTTTTCACTCTCTTCTTGTGCAAAGCAAAAATAGAAACACAGATGGAGAGAACAGATATATGGATACCAAAGGGGAAATGGTCAGGGTAGGAAGAATTGGGAGGTTGGAATTGACACATATACATTATTGATAGTATGTATAAAATAGATGACTACTGAGAACACTGGATGCCACAAGGAACTCCAGTTAATGCATTGCCCTGACTTGAATGGGAAGAAAGTCCAAATGCTGCATGGTGATTCATTTTGCTGTACAGTAGAAAATAATGAAACACTGTAAAGGAACTATTCTTCAATAAAAATTAGTTTAGAAAAGCAAACAAAAGCATTTAGAGGAAAAATAATTCTATGGTAACTTTGAATCAAAGAACTATTGTACTTAAAACTATATTTTCCTTGAAATACACTCCCTTCTTGGCTTCTGAAAAATATTTCTAGGACCTCTTCTTTATTCCTTCATAAATGTAGATTTACCTCATGGTACAACTTTCACAGTTTTTTTTTCTTTCAAATTCTTTCCCAGGGAGTAGTCATCTAATTCTGTCTATTGTATGCTGAAACTCTTACCTGCCAGAGAATGGTTCCCCAGCCTGTTCTTCAGTGTGACTTCCCTCTTGAATTCTCTGCACTCTGCCATATCCACACACTATGTATTTCCACTTGGATGTCCCACTGCCTCTTTATGCTCTACATACTTCGCTTTTTTTTTCTTTTTAAATCAAGGTATAGTTGATTTACAATGCTGTGTTAGTTTCTGCTGTACAACAAAGTGGTTCAGTTATACAACAGTATACATTTTTATATTCTTTTCCATTATGGCTTATCATGGGGTTTTGAATACAGTTCCCAGGGCCATACAGTAGGACCTTGTTCATCTATCTTACATATAATAGTTTGCACCTGCTAACCCCAAACTGAGCCGACTTCACTCCTTCCTACTCCCCCACTACTACTTTCAAGGAGGAATCTCTCAGTTCACTTCCCTCTGTTTCTCACCATGTTCCCCAAGACAAAGGATTACAACGACAGAGTCCTCTGGTCCTCACCTCCTGCCTCCTCCTCCGCATCCGGTTATTCACTCAGTTACCTGTCTCTTCTTCGGGAAGATCACTCTTGCAACTGTCTCTTCCATCCATTCTCACGGCTGTCAATCTCCATCACATGCTTTCTGTCTCCATCTCAGTTTATCGTTTGATCCTCCCCAAAGCTCTGCTCTATTTTCACTCACAATACCCTGCCCTTTTCCAGCTTATTATCTCATAACTGCACTACGAATCACCTTCTGCAGCAAGAATGCTTGACCTGAAGACTCTGAAAATGTCTTGTACTTTTCTATCTCTGGGCTTTTACTTACTCTTGTCTTTCTTCTGCTATACTTTTGGAACTGGTGAAAGAGAATAAGTATTACAGTCACGCAGAAACCGACTTATATCCTTTCCTTGCCCTTTATTAACTGTGACCTTGGAGATGTTATTCAATTATTCTGTACTCTGGGTTCATCCCATATAAATTGACATGGTCTACTTTAGAAAGATGGTATGGGATTTAAGGACAAAGCACGTGCAAAATGGCATTCTCCTCAGCCATAAGTTTAGAGCTAATATAGAAATGGCAACTGATAAACATTTGTTATAAAATGATTTCTATTTTACCATGAGCTATCCAGAAATGCAATTTCCTGAGAATAGTCCATTCCCCAAAGATACTAGTTAATTGAGATTTTATTCTTTATTTGCAGTGGAACTAAATGTCAATGAAAAATTTCTGACATCCTTGTCATGCTGGGCCAAAAATAAGTTCTCTTCAAGCCCATATGTGGGGAATTATTTATGACAAAATATGTTTCTATGCAATGTTTCATAAATTCTTCCATATTCAGCATATTCTGCAGCATGGTTTCTGAATACTTTATGTCTATAAAATGATTAGAAGCTACTTCTGAAAAATTGGTGATAGGATATCTTGTACTGGGGTTAGAAATAATCCTATATGATATTGGGTTTCTGAAAACTGTATAGGTATTTATTTTAGTCTTCCAGTGAAAAATAAAACTTTTCCAGTTGGATGTGTTGCGATAATTCAAGTATGAAAAAATGTAACCAATACCTCTTTGGAAAGGAAACTGAAAATGTGACAAAGTAAAACTCGACAGAAATGTAAATATTATACAAAGAACCTGGAAATAAACAAAGTCTATTTTTTCTTTTTCTCTCTGAAAGTATGTGTTATTGTGTCATGGGTATAAAGATCATAGAAAAACACTAGAAAACTTCTGGAAAAATAACTGTACATGTATAAAGGTTGAATGTTTCTTATTTGTGATACTAATATTCACATAATCATTGACCCTTTATGTATACAAATCATAATACAGTTGTTCAGAAAAGTCGGCTTTGGTTTCAGAAAGTCCTAGGTTCAAATTCTTGTCCTGCCACTTAAATACAATGTGACATTGAATGAATTATTTTATCCTTTCTGACCCCTAAATTTCTCAAATAAATTGGGAGAAATAATACTTCACTCTCGGTGTTTTTGTCAAGATTAAATGAGGCAGTAAAGTGATAGTTAAGTGCTCACTGGTAATCATCACTAACGAACTTTGCAAACATCATCATCACGGTTCGAGCAGTTCACTTTTTCATGAGCATCTACTGGGACCCACTACATATTAACTTTTACTGTTAGAGGGCTTTCCTGGTGGTTCAGTAGTAAAGAATCTGCCTGCCAATGCAGGAGGCATAGGCTAGATCCCTAGTCTGGGATGATCCCACGTGCTACAAAGCAACGAAGCCTGCCCACCCAAGAGCCTGTGCTCCGCAAGGAGAAGCCTGCACGTGGCAATGAAGAGTAGCCCCCGCTCACAAGCAGACAAGCCAGCTCGGCAGCGGAGACCCGGCGCAGCCAAAGAGAATCAATACGTTAAAGAAGCTTTACTGTTATATCAAAGGAGACTGACAATGAGTGTCTATCTTACTATATGTTGGTGTGCGAAGATCAGTCACGTTAAGTGTGAACTATTTAATTAGAATCGTACCACATAATAGAGAAACTTTACGAGCTTTCTGAGATTTAACCCAGGAAGGAATTAGAGACAGTACTGATTGTGTGGCATCTGGGAGACGATGAAGCTGGAGGAAGAGAGGGCGGCACCTGAGAGGTGGGATGGCCTCCACGTGGCAGAGGAGGCCCCGAGTCAGCCTTCAGGACCTGGCTCCGGCCCCGTCTGTGAAACTTGGAGACTGGAGGGGAGAGTTAAGGTGAGGCCTCTCAGCCCCCAATTTGCAAACATTCAAAACATCAAGAGACCTAGGAAAATAAATTTTAATACACTTTTCTCCAAGGTATTTTCCAATGTTACATCATTTTTTCTCTCTCTGGTATGGTATTTCTCAGATGCAAATACTCATGCCCTGGTTAAGTGCTTGGGTAGCACTTGTTTCCAGTTAAATTCAGAAGCTCTGATCCAAAACACAAACAAACAAAAAACCAAAAAGAAAAAGAGACACACAGCAGGATGCAGGGGGAGAGAGAGAGAATGATTTTAATTGCTCCAACACTGACTGGAGAAACAGGCCCTTTTTCTTTAAAAATCTTCCTTCCTCCTACCACCCCTTGTTACCACAACCAAGCATCCTCAGGCACATATTTACTCCTTAGAATTATTTTATACCTAATAAATGATTCAAGATGAGATCTTTCAGGATATTATATGACTTCTTCACTCTTCAAATAAACTTTCATTTACTTCCCATTAAAAATTATCTGTGCTCTACACTCCTGCTGTTCAGAGGTTCACCTACCTTCATGACCACAAGAAGCAATTTTTAAAATATGTTTTGCAGATTCTACATGCTGTTCATCCTGGTACGACACTGGCTGAATCAGAAATGTACGTGGGATGGTGAGCTGCTACTGGGGAAATGTGTGCGCCTCTTTTCACAGTGCTTTCTACTGCATGCCAGAAGGCGAGGTGCCAATGAGGGGTTATGATGAGCCTCAGAACACGAGGTGCCGATGAGGGGTTATGATGACCCTCAGAACAGGAGGTGCCGATGAGGGGTTATGATGACCCTCAGAACAGGAGGTGCCGATGAGGGGTTATGATGAGCCTCAGAACCCAGGGTGTCAATGACGGGTTATGATGACCCTCAGAACACGGGGTGCTGATGATGGGTTATGATGACCCCCAGAAGGCAAGGTGCCAATGCTGGGTTATGACGACCCCCAGAAAGCAAGGTGCCAATGCTGGGTTATGATGACCCCCAGAAGGCAAGGTGCCAATGCTGGGTTATGATGACCCCCAGAACACGAGGTACCGATGATGGGTTATGATGACTCCTATCAAATGACAACACATCTCTCTTGCCCACAGAAGCGTTTTGGAGAAAGTTTTTCCTAGGCAGTTATGGATCTTCTCTATCAGTTTTCATTTAGGCAACAAAAATGAGTTTCAGAAGCGGGACCTCTTTTAAGACATTTATAAATACTAATCCAACTCACACAATGAAAAATGTACACAAAGACCCTGATGTTTCTACAAGAAAATGAACAACTTAATTTTTTAGAATTTCATTGAGCAGGGCAAAAGTGTTCTGCTCTTGGCCTTAGATCATAGAAGGTTACCTCAGCAAAAGACATCTTGGAATTGGTCTTGTTTAAAAAAAAAAAAAAGAACCGTTAAGACAAAACAAAAAAGGACTTTGGAATTTTATTTTCCACAGAGACTAAATGCAAGTGGATGACAAAATGGCAGCTTAAGTGGTCCTTAACTTATGTACAAATAATGAACCATTTGAAACTTTAATGAAAGCTGTGAACCTACTCAATAGAAAAATACACACAGAGAAATGTGAATTTAATTTCAAATCAATTATTAAACCCAAAATTTCTCCCCTGAACTCCAGTGGAAGAACATGTGATCAGTTTTAGAGTTTCACTACTGTAAATGTGATCTACAGAAGGGCAAAATCAGCATCGCCTGGATATTTTCCTGGAATCTCAGGCCCTCTTCTGGATCTACTGAATCAGAACCTGTATTTTAGGAGGCTCTGAAGGTGATTCCTGGGCACCTAAGATTTGAAGCTATTTGAACGTGACTCTGTAAGTAGCTCAGGAAGAGTTTAGAATTAAAAATGTCCATCTCAAATCACGTTTGAAAATGACTCATACTATAACATTCTTAATAGAACATATATCTTATTTGTAAATGGATAAACCACAAGGTCCTACTGTATAGCTCAGGGAACTATATTCAATATCCTGAGATAAAACATGATGGATCAGAATATAGTAAAGAAAATGTATATAAATATATGTATGTATATACATATATGTCACTTTACTGAAATATTTATTTACTGTACAGAAATCAACAATATTGTAAATCAACTATACTTCAATTAGAAAAAACTTGTGAAAAGAACATGTATATTAGATGTAAGTGAGAAGACTTCCCTGGTGGCTCAGATGGTAAAGCGTCTGTCTACAATGCGGGAGACCGGGGTTTGATCCCCGGGTCGGGAAGATCCGCTGGAGAAGGAAATGGCAATCCACTCCAGTACTATTGCCTGGAAAATCCCATGGACAGAGGAGCCTGGTAGGCTACAGTCCATGGGGTCGCAAAGAGTCGGACACGACTGAGCAACTTCACTTCACTTGAGAAGACAAAGGTTTAATATTTTATATGTGTTGATGAAAAATGTACTTTTCCTACTTTCTGGTCCTCATTTCTTACTCTTTGCTCTACAATTGTCTTTGCAGAAGGTTAGGGCCTGGAATAGCTAAGCTGGAAGGGAGAGCTGGGACTTAGGAAGTTCCAGAGGCTTTAGTCACATTAAATTGGTTCATGATGAGAAGCAATTCAGGAGATGCAGGATTTATAAGTGAGGGAAGTCAGGCACGTTACCATCAAATCTGAACACCTACTGGACATAAATCCTTAGTGGGCTTGTGGAACAGACATTCATAACAATAGGTGGAGAGACAGATTAAGAAATTGCAGGGGGAATGCTATTTAATGCAGTTTGGTCATTTACAGGGGCTGTTAGGAAACAGCTACCTGGCTGTTGGATAGACTTACAATTTAAGAGCAAGGCCTGCTTAACTGAAAGAGGCTCTGCTGCTCTCTAGACATAAGAAATGACATTCAGACCGCTCTGGGTGGCTGTTGTGAAATTCTCAAGGCCATTCTGTGTTCCAAGCCAGGAAGGGCCCCTTTCATTGACTGCTCCTTCTGTGGTGCATATTCTTGCGGTGAAATTCAACTAGCAGAAGTTGGACCTTGTGTAGCCACTGAATCAGTAAAATATACTTGTAACCCTTTCACATGACCCTACTGCTTCTTACTATAAGGCACTGGAAAATTCACTGGGCCCAGTTTATAAGGCAATGTGGTCTCCAGATTATATGGAATCAGACGCTCCTGGATTCAGTGCTCACATTTCTAACTAGCATCGTCCATGCTTACATGCTCTGACTCCCTCGGGAAGATGAAACTCTTTCCAGGCTGGATTTTCTTCTCTGCATTTATCGTTGTGGAAAGTGGAAGCGCAGAGGTTAAATAACTTGTATAAGGACAACCTAGCCAGTGAGCAGGGGAGCTGGGTCCTAGTGGAGTTCTATTATTTTCTTCCTGAAGTTCTCTTTCAGTCACCGTCTGCTCTTGCCCAAGACTGGCTGAATTCTCATCACCTGAAGCCTTTCTGCCCTTAGTCCTGCACCATGGCAGGCATCAGCTCACACTTGTGGGTCCAAAGCGCTCTGTTTCTATTAACTAACTGTGGTACCATTCCAGAGAGGAGCCAAGAAGAGAACAGATAGCTATAATTTAAATGCAACACCTCCTGAACCAAAAGGTTAAATCAGCAATCTCAGACTTTAAAGGTATAGTAAGTAGCACATGATTGTAGCTTGAAATATGCTGTTTTCTATTTAAAAAATCATGACTCAGAGGAGCACAGAAGTAGAAAGATACAAACTGGGTAAGAGGATGGGATACAACAGCCGACTCATTGGAAAAAACCCTGATGCTGGGAAAGATTGAAGGCAGAAGGAGAAGAGGGTGACAGAGGATGAGATGTTTGGATGGCATCACTTATTCAATGGACATGACTTTGGGCAAACTCCAGGAGTCAGTGGAGGACAGGGAAGCCTGGCGTGCCACAGTCCACGGGGCCGCAAAGAGTCGGACATGACTTAGTGATGGAACAACAATAGCAAGAGGATGGGAAATATAAAAGAAGAATATTTAAGGGCAATTTGGAGTAGATGTGAAAAGAGTAGTTAAGTACCATCAGGTGAATTTGGGTTACTGATCACTGTTTTACACCAACTTAAAAAAAAAAAAATGTTTGTTGGAATCCCTTTACCACAAAAGATAAAGGCATTCTCCTCTGAGAGATTCAATATCCCAGTAAATAAGAGATTCTGGCAATAAGAACATCAATCCTCTTGCAAACCTAAGATGAAAGTCTACACTATGAAGCATACATGGCACTTGAATCTCCCATCAAGTCCCTGCTGGTAAACGTTATAAACATTCAGAAGAAGTAGGATCTTTAAGTGGTTTTTACACATTCTTTCAGATATTACAGGTCATATCTTTAGAAATAGTTTGCCCATGGCTAAATTTTCACTTATTCACAGAGATTTTGTTTTTGCTGTGTTAGATTTTTCACAACACATTTTTAAATAATCTGTTAACACAGAGGTTTACATGAATACTTTTTGTTTCAAAATTTTTGCCTGCTCCCAGAGAAAGCAACTAGAATCTGACACAAATTGATGAACTATATGGAACTCTGTCAAATGCTTAGAAGATTTGAGAAGCACAGTGCATAGCTCAGAATCTTTATTCAAGGCAAATCTCTCTCTTACTGATACTCTTGAACAATGCAAAGGAGAAACAGAAAGAATGCTTACCTTTATTACTGCAGTGATTGAGATTGCTAGGGTTTCATATTTCATTTTTCTTTGAAGAGGAATGCTGAACTAATATCACAGATGAGAATGAGCAGAATTCAGGGGAGCATAATTCCATAATATTACAGCAAAATGGAGAGAAGACTAGTCCTCAGGATTTTATTTGCAATGAGCTTCACTCCCCCCCCCACTTTTTTTTTTTAGTAATTTAAAGCGGACATGGTTCTTCTTCATGTACTATGTGTATTTATTTTCATGAAGTTAAATGACTGAATAGAACTTCCAGAGGTGGTGGCTTAGTATTACTTTTTCCCACTTTATGTAACTTAATTCAACTTTACCAGAAAGTGTTATTCATAGTTCAGGCCATTTAGCATTTTATGATCAAATGGTCACGAATTTGGAAATTGTTTCATCTTATCTGCCTTTATTATCAATATCTAACTCTTTTACCAACTCCCAAATTGCCTTGCTTCACTTGAAATTGAAGACCTGAATTTAATTTCTGGCTCTTACTTTATTATTCTATTCTGACAAACTCTACAAATATTTATTGAGGGTTGTTATGTGTAAGAGTTTGTATAAAGGTCAAAGAACAAATACATACGAGCCTGAAACAGGACAACTTATTCAACCTCTTTGTATCAATAATGGTGATAATAGTTACTTAGCAGGTAGGCAGGAATTCACTTGAGAATATCCTTTAAAAATTGTAAATTTGACAAAATGTAAAGTGTTAACCCTACTAGTTTCTCCTAAGCTGATTTTTAAAAGGCACTTTGACCCTCAAGAATATTTTGTAAATAACAAAATTTCTATAGCGGTAGTTAATCATGTGACCGATCAGGTTCTTAGGTGACAGGAAAGGAAAAATTGCTGCCTTGAAAACAATCTATTCTTCACCTTTTCTCTCATTATTTTTTATCACTCACAAGGCCACCACTCCTCAGTATAATCAAAGGACAGTCTTAGAGTATATGCTTCAAACTAGATTGTCTACTATGTATTAGATTTGTTTTTATTTTCTCTATAGTTTGATCCCCCAGGTTGGGAAGATCCCTTGGAGGAGAAAATGGCACCCCACTCCAATATTCTTGCCTGGACAAGTCCTTGGACAGAGGAGCCTGGCAGGTTACAGTCTATGGGGTCACAAGAAGTTAGATGTGATTGAGCACACAGACACACGATTATTTAGCTGGCAATGCAATGATTTAACCCTAGAGTCAGACTGCATAATGCTGATAATTAGCTTCAATTTATTTGTGATCTAACAATTCTTGTCTCTAAAAAGCAGAGCATTACTTTGTCAACAAAGGTCCGTCTAGTCAAGGCTATGGTTTTTCCAGTAGTCATGTATGGATGTGAGAGTTGAACTATAAAGAAAGCTGAACGCCGAAGAACTGATGCCTTTGAACTGTGGTGTTGGAGAAGACTCTTGAGAGTCCCTTGGCCTGCAAGGAGATCCAACCAGTCCATCCTAAAGGAGACCAGTCCTGGGTGTTCATTGGAAGGACTGATGTTGAAGCTGAAAATCCAATACTCTGGCCACCTGATGTGAAGAGCTGACTCATTTGAAAAGCCCCTGATGCTGGGAAAGATTGAGGGCAGGAGGAGAAGGGGACGACAGAGGATGAGATGGTTGGATGGCATCACCGACTCAATGGACATGAGTTTGGGTAAACTCTGGGAGTTGGTGATGGACAAGGAGGCCTGGCGTGCTATGGTTCATGGGGTCACAAAGAGTCAGACACAACTGAGTGACTGAACAATTCTTGGTACAATATTTTCTCTTGTTTTTTTAAATTGTGCCAAAGTTTGATCAAAAGGGTGCAATTTTGACTCAATCGTGCTCATTCGCCCCCTCTTACCAACAGCTTTTTGAAATTCTAAAAAGTACCAGCTATTCCTTTTTTCACTCTCATTGACCTTCACATGTTCTGACCCACAATCTGAGTAATATTCTCATGTGTGTTAACTTTTATCTTTGCTTTACACTCCCTTCTGCACATTTGAATTTTATGATTGGACTCCAAAGCCACGGTTCTCCACAGTGTCTGGTGCTGAAAGCACCAGATGCCAGCTCTCTGGCCCCTTGCCCTCCCATCAAGGGATCTGGCAGGCTGGACAGGTGAGTTTAACAGGAGCTATTTCAGAGTTCTTGGCTTAGTATCTCCCTTTCTCCATCTAGTCTACATAAAAGAAGAAAACATTTTCTCAGATACTAAGCTAAATAATTCAATCTGCCTGCTATCAAACAATTCTTTCTAAGGGATATTTAATAACTAGAAACATCCTAGAAACCCAACTGTACAAAAAAAGTCAATCTAAAATAGCTACTCGCATCACTACACACTAGCTAAAATACTTTCTTTTTCTTCAGTGTTCTATTCCTCTGAATTCTGTAAACTTGACCAACATCTCAACTCTTGACCTTGGGCGAGCCGCTTAACCTTTTTAGGCTTCAGTTTTGTCATTTATAAGTGAGGTACCAGTCACATGGCTTACTTATAAAGTTTCCTAAAGTTGCTTCTAGAAATCCCTCTCTTTGAGGCAGTTAGCAGAGGTTTTCCCTAAATCCTGGAACACCATGCTAAAGGAAACAGTATTTTATTAAAACATCAAGTAGGTTTCAGTGTTACAAATACTGGTGACGTATAAAGCAAATTTGACTTAACTGCATTTTGTGTGCATGTTAAGTTGCTTCAGTCATGTCTGACTCTCTGAGCCCTTTGGACTGTAGCCCGCCAGGTTCCTCTGCCCATGGGATTCTCCAGGCAATAATACTGGAATGGGTTGCCATGCCCTTCTCCAGGGATCTTCCTGACCCAGGGATCAAACACACGTCCCTTACGTCTCCTGCATTGGTAGGCAGGTTCTTTACTACTCGTGACATCCTGACCCAGGGATTGAACCTGGGTCTTCTGCATTGCAGTCAGATTCTTTACTGTCTTAGCCACTAGGGAAGAGCCAATTACATTTTACCAAGGAGTAATTTAGAATGACTAGACCAAATCAAATCAAATCAAATTTCACCTATTAAAAAAATGATCTGTTAGACATGAGGACAGGACGATTTAGAAGGTAACTACCAAGAAAGCAACCTCCTGCCCAAACAAACAAACAAACAAAAACATACAGAGAGCTGAGCTTACACATGAGATACAGCATACTAGGGGGTGGTGTAATTTTCTCCTCTGAAACTGATTGATGGTATCGGCTCCAATAACATCAAATCAACACATCTCTCCTACTTAACTGTGCCAATGATTTATTTGCTCTAACTGGCCTGGAAAGTGACCCTCTTGTTCTACCTGCTAAAGAATGTCTGACCCCCCAAGACCTTTGCCCATGGCTGATTTCAGCAAAATGGAACACTCAGGTGGAATCCTGATGAATACCCACAACGGCGGCATACACGTGGCTCAGGGAAAGGAATTGAACTAATGTATTATAGTAATTTATCGGCAGTTCTGTGTGACAGAGTATTTACAGAAATGAGGCCTGCCAAAAAGATCAGGTTATAGCAGGAACACATGATTTCCCAGCCAGCCATAAAATACAAATCAAATGCCTTTTCTGCCCGCTGTCAGCCACCTCCACCCACTCCTTGTCCCCAACCCTCAGACAAATTGAAGCACATGCCACAATTTGCAGAGGGAAAATCAAACTCAATTTCGCAGTACAATGGAGTGAGTTTTGGTCTTGTCATGTCCACTGACATATTGATCCCTAGAAGACTGAACAGATCAGGATGTCCTGGGTTTTCCCTTTATGAATAAAAACATGTAGAGATGCAGTGTGTAAATGCATGACAATGAAGCATGCATACCGCTTTACAAAGATGCAAGAGCTCCGGGAGACTAGCGCTGTAAAACAGCACTACAATATAAAAGTCACTATTTAAGAGGTCACATTTTCTTTCCCTTTAGAATTACAGCCTTGCAAGACAAATGGTCCCCTAATCCAGGTTCATTTAAAGTGCAGCTGATCAGTTCACAGCTAAAAGGAATTTTCACTAGTGAAGGGAAAAAAAAATAGCCTATCTTGGCCCTTTGTAGAATTTATGTCAGATCTGTAAGACCATAAGCCCAGTGCTCCATCAAGCATTTTCTATTTAATCTGAAAGCAGACTAAGCCAAATCACTTATATAGCCACATCTATGATTTGCAAAATGTAGTATTTGCAGCCTCCCTGATATGTGTAAAGACCACACAGTTATTCACATCTATAGGTAAAGCATTAAGAAATGGAACTGCTTTATCATGAGGTGATGATCAAATTGTAAGAAATACCATAAAACCCCCTAGAGTCTCGTAAGCTAAACTTCTAATCGTGGAAGGAAAACATAAATGATGGAATGAATCTGTGTTTTCAGGTAGGTAGAGGTAGAATGTCAGTCATTATGATAATAGGATGATTTTCTAATTACCATTTATTATAGAAATACTGCAAATCTCTGTGCAACTGCAAGGATATCATCACTGCACTTTATGCGGAGAAGGGGCCGACAGAGGGTGAGACGGTTGGATGACATCACTGACTCAATGGACATGAGTTTGAGGAAACTCTGGGAGATGGTGAAGGACAGGGAAGCTCGGTGTGCTGCAGTCCATGAGGGTGCAGAGTCGGACTCGACTGAGTGACTAAACAGCAAATAAATCATATAAATAGCTTCACATGCCTTTTTGGGAGGCAAGCTGAGGCACAGATCGGTAATACTGCCCAAGAAAAACCATACACGGGGACCTGAGAAGAAAAAGAACTTCTTCCCTGATCCTAATTTAAATGATTTCAAACCAGAAGGGGCTTCTCATTGGGTATGATATTTCAAAATTATGGCAATGCCTCACATTACCATAGCTAAACTACTTGTGGTAAGTAAAGATAAGTTCATTAGTAATTATGCAGTCTTTTATTATGAAACTCAGAGTAAAATTACTTGAAGTATTGTTTTTAACCCCAAAAGAGGAAGACTTGACATCTTCTGAGAATAAAAATTTGTTGAAAGCACTAAGTATTTCATCTTTTAGAATAAGAAGCATGTAGTTAATGTCACAGCTAATACATTTGTCAGTCTGCTAATTTTCTGTTTCTATTAGAATAAGTAAACATCAGCCCTTTCTTAAAAGCATACTACTTACCATGTGTCAGGAGCAATGCAGGGAGAACTTGTTTGAAAATCATGCGGTAAGACCTTATGAAATGCACAGGAGTCACAGAGAAACAATGGAGAAACAAAAAAGGGAAAGGCATTTAATAATGTCCCAGTGACGGCAGGGGTGGACCTCAGGTGAGTGGGGGTGGATGGCATTTAAAGTTGAACTATGGTTTTATATAAAATCAATCCCCCAGCAAGTCAAACACACTGGAAAATTTTAAAGAAAAGGTAGTTTATAAGAAATCATTCCACTAAAACAAGAACAATATTAAAACAAATGTAGGCTAATAAATATGCAGGGGAAATAAAGGAAAATGAGATCTTGCCCACATGACATTAGAACAGAAAGGCTCTTCAAATACATTCAGTATTTGAGAGAATAGGTGTAGAGACAAAAGAAAAACCTCTCTGAGCCATCTTTTATTTTTATTTTTTATTTTTTTATTTTTTTTATTTTTTTATTTTTTATTTTTTTTTTTACATGTTTCAATGCCATTTCCCCATCTCATCCCACCCTCTCCCTCTCTCTCTCCCCCAGAGTCCAAAAGTTCACTCTATAGATCTGAGTCTCTTTTGTTGTCTCGCATACAGGGTCATCATCCCCATCTTTCTAAATTCCATATATATGCGTTAGTATACTGTATTGGTGTTTTTCTTTCTGGCTTGCTTCATTCTGTATAATCAGCTCTAGTTCCATCCATCTCCTTGGAACTGATTCAAATGTATTCTTTTTAATGGCTGAGTAATACTCCATTGTGTATATGTACCACAGCTT
>SJYQ01003851.1:646730-681310 GCA_006410935.1 Redunca redunca
TGAAAGGAGAAATCAACAATAACACAATAATAGTGGGAGACTTTAATACCCCACTCACACCAATCGACAGATCAACTAAACAGAAAATTAACAAAGAAACACAAACTTTAAATGATACAATAGACCAGTTAGACCTAATTGATATCTATAGGACATTTCACCCCCAAACAATGAATTTCACCTTTTACTCAAGTGCTCACGGAACCTTCTCCAGGATAGATCACATCCTGGGCCATAAATCCAACCTCGATAAATTCACAAAAATCGAAATCATTCCAAGCGTCTTTTCTGACCATAATGCATTAAGATTAGATCTCAATTACAGGAGAAAAACTATTAAAAATTCCAACATATGGAGGCTGAACAACACACTTCTGAATAACCAACAAATCACAGAAGAAATCAACAAAGAAATCAAATCATGCATAGAAATGAATGAAAATGAAAACACAACAACCCAAAACCTGAGCCATCTTTTAAAGAGATAATACACTCATTCATGCTGCATGAATTTTGTTTTAGACAGCTTTGGTTTCACTGTAACTAGAATAAAAAAATAATAATAATTAGTAAATGACCATGATAAGTGCTTTGTTCTGCCTCTTATCGGGTGTTCTTTCTACTGGGTCACTTGGGGGTCATTTTTTGTTACTATGGATCACCTGGAACATGAGTTTATTTCCAGATTTTGTGTTCCAAACCCACTATTACTGCCACTGCAGAATTTTCATTTAAAATGGACTTCTGAATATCATTTCCATCTTTTTTTCTCTGCATAACACAGTTCCTAAAAAATAAAAAATTTCAAAATAGAATATCAACAATACAAAGACCATAGCACTTTAGTTTCTTGGTGTTATAAAATTGGTATTAAATGGCAACCCACTCCAGTGTTCTTGCCTGGAGAATCCCAGGGGTGGGGGAGCCTGGTGGGCTGCCATCTATGGGGTCACACAGAGTCAGACATGACTGAAGTGACTTAGCTGCAGCAGCAGCAGCAGGATAAAACAAACATCTCTAGAAGAAATGGACGAATTCTCAGAAAGGTACAATCTCTCAAGACTGAACCAGGAAGAAACAGAAAATATGAACAGACCCATTCCAAGCTCTGAAATTTAATCAGTAATTTAAAAATTCTCAACAAGTAAAAGTTTAGGACCAGATGGCTTCACAAGTGAATTCTACCAAACATTTAGAGAAGAGTTAACACCTATCGTTCAGAAGCTATCCAAAAGAACTGCAGAAAAATGAATACTTCTGAACTCACTCTATGAGGCCAGCATCATTGTGAAATGAAAACCAAAGATATCACACGAAAAAGGAAAATTATAGGCCAATATCACTGATAAAGACAGATGCGAAAATTCTCAACAAAATACTAGAAAACAGAATCCAACAATACATTAAAAGGATCATATACCATGATCAAATGGGATTTATCCTAGGGATGCAAGGATTTTTCAATATCCACTATTTAATCAATATGATACACCAGAGTAAGAAATTAAAGAATAAAACCATGCAATCATTTCAATAGGTGTAGAAAAAGCTTCTGATAAAATTCTCATCTTCTCTCACTCATTAAAATGTGAGGGAAGAAGCCTTGTGAGAAAATGGTATTTCCCAACTCAGAATTATTTCAGATGTTTCCCATTTTTTTTCTTTTTATCAGCTTTAGACTGATTTAATTCAATAGGCTTTAAAATTATCTTTGCTTTTGTCATTAAATGAGTTAGACACAAACTAAGAGTTACAAATGAGTTCCTAAAAGTTCAGAACCCCTGCTTTCTAAATCAAAAAGAGTGGGAAAAGAAGCCTTGCTCCCTAGCTGTGTAGATTTAAATATACTACTTAAATGCTCTTTATTACAATTTCCTTATCCTTGAAATAGGTTTAAAAAAGGCACAACCTCACAAAGTTTTGAGGATCACATACCATACTACAAGGCTTCAGAAGCATATAGGTCACATAGCACATGTTCAATAAAGGTTATTTATTATTAGTAGTTGCAATTAACCTGCCATCTATCCTGAATACCAGTGTCCTCCAAGATCATTTCCCTTAGTTGGCTTTTCAGTGGGAAAATGAGTATAGCCAGAAACCACCAGGCAGCATGTTCCTGACCCAGGAATTTCCTGAAATAAATTTTCTTGCTTCAAATTGTTCCTGTCTCAAATAGCAAAGACCTCACAGCTTTGGGGCAATACCAAGTAGCGGATTTGCCGAATCATGTGTATGTGGGATAGATGTGTGGCTAGCAGAAGAAGAGATTGGACAATACTGATTTGGTTTGGATCCTAGCGTGGCCTTCTTTGAGGCTAGAAGAGCCATCTCCGGTGAAATCAAACCATGACCTACGGTGAACCTGTGTGTCAGAGAAGACCCCATTCTGCCCAGGGACAACATGCAGCTTGCATCTCAAGGGATGGAGGTCCGCAGCCCTCTTGGGTTCTATTCCACCTCAAGGAATTGGGTAGCTGAGCAGCCCTACTAGATACCACATGAATATTGAGAACCCAGATACTCATAAATCGACTGGCATGATGCCAGGAACAAGATAGAGTCTTAATGTTAATATAAATTTAAGATTCATAATGGCAGCCTTATTTTTCCTAGTGTCAGCAGGTTTACACACTAATGTAGTGACTAACACTGCTCTGGGTATATAGCTGAAAACAGAAACTAACTCAAAGGTATCTGTACAATGGCTGATTGGTCCATGCAGCTACCTGTGACTATTAAGGGGGGCATCTCTCTTTACATGGAATTATGAACTTGATTGTCTTGTGCCTAATATGCTGGGGTTGTCAAGAATGATGCCAATATCCCAAATAATTGTAAGCCTTATGTAGTTCTTTACGTATTTACTTATCTAGCTACTAACCTCTCTTTCATCTTATCTATTTATTCCTCCTCCCCTGCCCCCTCCTCCTCTTCCTCATCTTTTTTCTTTTCCTTGTCCACCTTCCTCCCTCCTCCTCCTCTCCCCGTCTCTGTGCCCCTGGATTCTCCCTAATCCATGACAGAAACTAAAAGGAGCTCTGGTTCAACGGAGCCAGTGGATGCCAGCTAAAGTACAGAATGAACACTGCCTTGGGAGTTAGGGACTCAGGTTCTCCTCTCTGCATCTGCATTTCTTAGAAAGGAAACACAGATATTGCTCCCTATCTAAGTTTGGGTTTCTTTCTATTTCTTTATTGTTATTTCTTATATACTCTTATAATACTTATTTAAGATTATTTCTATATTTATTTATTTCTATTTCTTTATTTCTAAAATTAGGAGGTTAGACTCTACACTGGTCTGATGCTCCTTTCTGGCCTTGGAACTCTAAAGTAAGAACCCCTAGGAGACAACAATTGGAGGGAGCAAAACAGAATTATGAGATTTACATACATTTCTCTAAAACAGTGATTTTCACAGACTTCTGTACCTTGAACTCTAATTTTGCAGTCTAGCTTTAAATCTGACAACCCATGTAGCAGAAAGTCCAGTATTCTCTGTCGGGCATATCTATAGCACATATTATAAGTACTGAACTGACATTCAGCATCAATGAATGACTTTCCAAAGGAATGAAAGCCACCAAATCAGCCAGCTGTTTACGAGGCCAATACTTAAAAGCTACAACACAAAAATCAGCCAAAGACACAAGTGCACTGGGCATGTGATCAGCATCCAAAAGATGCATCACCTCCGAGCCTTCTCAGGAAGCCTCGGCCACTTAACGCAGAGCCACCAAGGACAACAAAGCTTCTAAATGCAGACAAATGGACACTTACCTGACTGAGACAGAAGTGGTGTATAAGGGACTTTCGGTTCTATTGCACTCATCGGCGGAGGTAGCAAAGGGTTGGCGAAGCTTCGGAGCGGGTGAGTTGGGCGAACACAGGCCGTGGGGATGGTTCTGCTGGGTGCCTCCTCACTGCTGGGATGCTCAGGCTGCGCTGGGGGCAACATGGGTGGCTGTTGGGTGGTTGGTCCTTCGCTCACCGCTGCAATAAACACAGTAGAAGCCATTCATTATTCCACAACAAAGTGGGCTTTCTCTAAGTCACTGGAACAGTTCAGAGAGTTGTACCAGGATGTGGGCAATCTATTCTTCACATTTGAGAACATGTGCATCCCACTATCCTCTTGCGTTTATGGGATGTGTTAGCACTGCCCCTTTAAACAGTAGAAACAGACCCAGTAGGGGAGGGCTGTATCTTCTAGGAAAAATAGTAAAAGATACACAGCACTGACTGTATTGCCTGAATTGTCTGGGCCCTGCAATCATAAGTGATGGAGCGAGAAAAGAATTATTTCTCCTTTCATAAGTAGCAATGTCAGTGAAATTCAATGTACCAAACCAGGCTACAGCTACATTATTATCTACTAGCCAATATGCCAATTTTTCTGTGATTTAAACATGCCATGTCAGCTATCAAACACATCAGAGTTACCGGGTGCTCAAGGCATTGCTAATAAAATGATGCAAATAATAACCATTGTCATTATCTTCTGAAACAAAATAGATGCACGTCAATCTAAGAAGTTACATGAGAGATGACTTTGCTGAAACAAGTTGCCTGGATGCAGAATTACAGTTTTTCCCCTTTGGTAGCAAACCTTGTAATTTTCATTCAGATTACTATGGTTGAAGAGGCTTCACATAGTTGTTTGTGACAGCCTTTGGCTATTTGGACAATTTTGTGTGTAGAAACACACCTTTTGCTCCAAAGAACACAGTTGAGTTATACTAAAATATTGGCCAGGCAGTTTTTGATGCTAAGAACACTGTGATTTGACTTTATTCATTCATCTTCAAACTCAACAGATCCAAGTTAAATTGAAAATGAACAGAGATGCATAGTAGGTATAAGTGTGGATCAAAGAAGAATATTTCTGATTATTTCTTAAGAAAGTACTATTGGGTAAAGGTGGAAAAAAATGCAGTGATAGAAGATAATCTCTTTCCTCTGAAAGAGAATTTCTAAGCAGGTAATATCTCAAGATAATTAGTTTGTGAGATAATTCTGAGACACCTCTCTGGGAGGCTCAGTGAGATCAGCAAAGGGCAGAGGAGACAGAAAATCTGATAATGCTGAAGGGGGTGGAGATTAAAGATATAAAAGATACGCAACAGTGAAATGTGCCTGTAGAAGGCATTTGATATTAAAGCTCATTTTTTTCTATATTCAAAAAGGATTAGAGGTCCTCTAGGTCACTGAGCAGGCTTCAGGCTTACCCCATTCAAAGATGGAGGTGGAAAGACACAGGGTTGGCCAAGGACAGATGTAGCACTCAGAACCAGAAAATGGGCAAAGACTTGATAAAATATTTCTTCAAATAAGGAAAATATAATCAAGCAAACTAGATAGAACTCTGATGGCAAGCAGAGTCTGAAGAGAGGTACTTTATCTCTATGCTAGGATGTCTTATCAAATATGGACATTTTTGTATGTGCATATATAATCTCAAGGTTAAAGTGTGGGTCTGTAAGGAAAACATTAAGGTGAGTCTTCGGTGATGTTGGTTCTCAAAGACAAAAGGGAAAGGGACCTTCAGGTAGATGCTAACAGGAGCTAAACTGCTTTCAAGAATGTAAAGGGAAAGAGGAATATGCGTGTAACTTGTGTTCCATCTGGATGGTATCATTAGGTGACTGAGAGTATAGTTTTAGAAATAGAATTATGCAGGTTTTACTCTGGACTCATATTTAATCTAAAGGAATAAATGGTCAGTTGCCCAAATAAAAATACAGTATCTCTTAGATTTAGATTGAGAGAAGCAGCTGCAGGAACCAACAGGTCTTTCTTTTATTACCAAAGGGCTAGTTTTTATTAAAGGGTCTGTATCATCATATTAGGGGCTTCCCCAATGGCTCAGTGGGTAAATAGTCTCCCTGCAATGCAGGAGGCACAGAAGATGAGGGTTCAGTCTCTGGTTCAGGATGATCCCCTGGAGGAGAAAATGGCAACCCACTCCAGTATTCTGACCTGGAGAACTGCATGGACAGAGGAGCCTGGTGTGCTACAGTCCATGGGGTCACCGAGTCAGACACAACTAGCATGCACACACATCATATTAAAAATGCCTCTCCATGAGAAGAAATTTCACGATGTTTCTCAGAAATCTGCTGTAATTCTTTCTATGGAAGCTGGATTGCAATAAGTCTGTATCGTATTTTTAAAAACTGCTTTAGTCTTTACAGAGGTAGTAACATTTTGTGATATCTTTCTTTTTTTCATTCCTTCCTTCATATTTTTTCTTTTCTATTTCTTCTACATTTTTGAAATGAAAGAGAGCTATATTAAAATATTATTATGATCATAGGTTTGATAAAACTGCATTTTTTTAGTCTTTTAAAATTTAGTTACTTAAAAACTTCAGGCTTCTCATGAATTCTGTTGACTTCATTAAATTTTGGGGGTGGGCACTACCATTCCTCTTCTCTTTAACATATTTGAAAATAAAAATGCTGAGCACTCCAAGTCCTCCGTTCCCAAGTTTTCAGTTGTCTACTATGATTCCCACTGGGAACATCACGGTGTTGTTCTTGACACCAAGGGAAGTAACAATGGCTTGATATCACTGGACCAGCTCTTAAGAATCAGTATTTTATGCCACAGAGTGAAGAGGAAAGCGCCTAACCTCATATGCTAGGTGGAAATGAGAGGGTCCAGACTTAAGACTGAATGTATCAGTAATGCACAAAGGATTGTTTTTGTTTTGTTCAAAATGTTAACTTTGCTTAATACCTAATACAATGGCAAGGTATAGGTTTTCCATAGGTGATTCACAATAATTATATGTTGCACGGAGCAAAAAAAAAAGTGCCTTTTAGAATTGGCTGACATTTAGGGTAGTAAAAAAAACTCTTCAGCAAACACAAGAGCAACTGCTCCACTGGAGAAAAGCTCTCATTTCATCTGAGCCTGTTTGGCCAGTTCAGGTGCCAATAGGACACCTAAGTGAAGCAGGCTGGCTTTCTGACATGACATTTAGCCGTGCTAAGAGCTCCAAAAGCAAAGAAAACCTCCTTTCGCTCACAAAGTGCAGCACCCCTGCAATTCACAGACTAAAGTGAGAATCAAATAGGTCCTGGCAAGGCACTCATTTTCAAATGATGAGATAGTAGGAATTCACGGTGCAAATAGCACACGGTTATACAGCAGTCAAATCTCAAGGCAATTTATAATAATTAATGCCAACACATAAATAATTGCTACAAAATGACTGGCAAAGGTATCGTGAAAACAGAAATGAGGATTTTCTTTCTATCTTAGATTGCATTGAAAGAAATATAGCAGGCGAATAAATCACTAAGCAAAGACACTTCAAGACATAACCAAATTCACTCATTAATCTCAGAAGAACAACATCATGCAGTAATCCTGGGTAACCCCAATTCCTTACAGCTAGTTTTTTTTTTTTTTTAAGACCCTAGAGAAAGCTCCATGAAGACCACTGTTCTGGTTTTATTGATGGCAAGTTCCATCTGTTAACTGATTTCCAATCTGGGAGAGAGGTGCGGGAGAATGATAACCTGGAGAAAGGTGCCTGGCATTCTGAGACAATGCCAACACTGAAGACGAGAGTGGGCATCATCGCTGCTACCACCTGTTCCAAACAGGAGGAAATGGAGGCCCCAGTTTTATACTGACTTGTAGAAATGAGATCTGCAGATGATTGTTTGAAGTTTTCAAAACACATCTCTTTTTGTTGTTCCCCCATGGCCAGTTCCTTTGCCCACAGATGTGGAGAGCAAAACTGAAGCTGTTAATAGGAAGAAGAAATATTTGTCCAGCACAACTGTATAAACCTTTCTGCGTGGATCACCGAATGTGTGTTATGCAAATGCGGTGTATCCTATATCTTTCCATTCATTATGGGAGGGGAGAAATTCAGCTTTATTAGTGTCCTCAGAAAGCAGCCTTCTTTGTGGGCAGGGATGTTTAGTGAGTCATCTCTCAAACTCAAAGGTCCTTCTGATAACTTTTGAGAAAGGAGAGTTGCTCCATTTCCCACAGTCAAAATGTTTCTTTTCCTACGTGTGCCTTTTGCTGTTTTCCAAGGTGACTAATAAAACATCTCCAGCCAGAGACATGGAATGTTTTCTGCTTGAGAGAGAACTGGGATGTTTAGTGTTCTCCAAGGCATTTAGAAACCGATACTGAATGGTTGGAAGTTAACTGTTTCTGACAGTGATTTAGAGAATACTTAGTTTCCTAGAAAAGAGGATGCTTGTTTTATGTATTTCTTTTCAAAGCAATCACTTGGAAACACATATCAGTTCCTATGCCTTTTGCATTGCACATAGCTTTGGTCAAAAAAATACTTGAAGAAGGACTGAACATATCTTATATTTTAAAAAAATCTATGGTATCTTGGCCAGGAATAGACTGTCAATGCCTTTTGATTTTAGATGAGGTTCACGAATTATTAAACAAAGAATTCTGTTAAGAAACCTTAGTTTGCATAACTTTATATAATACATTATCTATTTTATGTTCACATTATATGTTATGTAATAGTAATAGAATTTTAAATGTATTTAACAATATTACTTTTAAGCAAATTAAAATAAAAATCAACTAAGGAGACTGCATTTTTTTCCCTTTCTTCCTGCTCACCCTCCTTCCTTCCTTCCTCTTTCTCACTCCCTACTCCCCACCCCCACACCTTTTCATTGTAACAGACCTTAATTTTTAGAGCAGTTTTCAGAGTCATAACAAAATTGAATAAAAGATACAGAGATTTACCCTCTGACCCCAGGTATGCATAGCCTCGCCACTGTCAAAATCCTGCACCACAGTGGTATGAGACTAAACAAAGGTATAAACAAGTCTGTGATCCTCAACCACAGATGAAACTAAATTCTATACTAGTTCAGTTGTTTTCCTTTTCATTGAAATTTAACTTCCGGAATCATTTTCCCCATGGTTTAATGAGACAGTTTTGCATGCTGTACCAGATCAGGAGAGAAAGGAAGGAATCAATGGGATGTTGGATTTTCAGAAGGAGATGATGCTTTTAAAAATGGAAAAGAATTTATGGGAACACCCACGAATGAAATAGTTAATTTCCAGTTTTGGACAAAGTGGTGAACTTTGGCTATCTCAGTCTTGCTGGAATGAACAGAAAAAGGCCATTCTGACACTTCCTTTTACAGTAAGAGAATATAAATGAGCAATGAAGCAATGATAAGAAAACTAAACTAAAACTATAAATCTCTTTTCTCTTGGGGATAGAGCAATTCAGAAATTGAAGAAGGGACTTGTGTATTCTGAATCCTTTGACTAAATTATCGTCCTAGTTGTCTTGGGATTCAGAAGTTTGGAGGTATTGGACTTCTTACACCTTTATTTAAATCCCTTCAATGTGGTCTGGAGGAGTTTTTTTCTTTGAGTTTTTGCACACAACTCTATTCTCTAGACATGATGTGCAGTGAGAAGAAGAAAAATAAATCTAATTCTCTCTTGGCAGATTTTTGATGCCTTTTAATTCTAACCTTGTTACATCTGGACAATTTATGATTTCTTAGAGCTGTCCCTGTTGCCTTGGAAAAAATATAGCTATTCCACAAATATATTTTATTGCTGTTACCATCTTATCTATTACAAAATATCCTATCTCACAGGAGATGCTGAGTCACCTATTCGTAACTAAGAGAAGAATGCCATAAAATCGATTTTAAAATGCTGTGCTTGAAGGGAAAAAAAGCTAAATAGCACAGGAAAAATCACCAGGGTGCATATAATAGCTTGAGAATCTCTCTCCATTTGTACTTTCTTTGAAACAAATACTACTCTCAGGATATAAAATCAATATACAGAAATCAGTTGCATTTTGATATACTAACAACAGACTATCATAGAGAGAATTTAAGAAAACAATCTCATTTATAGGAGCATCAAAAAGAACACAATACTTAGGAATAAATTTAACTGAGGAGGTGAAACAGTTGTATACGGAAATCTACTACTTTGATAAAAGAAATTAAACAAGCCACAAAAAATGGAAAGATGGTCTGTGTTCATGGGTTGGAAGAATTAATATTGTTAAAACTACTACCCAAAACCATCTATATATTCAATCAATCCCTACTGTAATTCCAATATAATCTTTTCAGAAACAGAAAAAGAAAAAAAACTAAAATTTGCATGGAACTCATGAACCAAAAGTAAACCTAAGAACAAAGCTGGAGGCATCATAGTTTCTGATTTCAAGCTATACTACAAAACTATAGTAATTAAAACAGTATAGTATTGGCACAAAAACAGACACAGACCACAGGGACAGAACTGCAAGCCTAAATATATCCCCAAGTATAAAATCAACTAATATTTAAAAAGAAATTCAATAATACACCATGGGGAGGGAACAGTCTCTTCAATAAAAGGTGCTGGGAAAACTGAATAATAGTCACTGTGAATGAGTGAACCTGAACCCTTATCTTGTACCATATGCAAAAATAAACTGGATTAAAGACTTGAACATAAGACCAAGAACTGTAGAACTCCTGGAAGAAAACAGACATTGATCTTGGCAATGATTTTATTTTTGGTTTGACACCAAAAGCAAAGGCAACAACAGCAACAATAAGTAAATAGAATGATATCCAATTAAAAAGCAGCTATAAAGAAAGAAAATGAAAATGTAAGGGAAGGGAATTCTTACAAATCAAATATCTGATTAACTGGTTAACATCCAAAATATACAAAAACTCATACAACTCAAAAACAAAAACACAAACACTGTGATTAAAAAAATGCACAGAGGAACTGAATGGACATTGTTCCAAAGAAGATATACAAAAGACAAACAGATACATGAAAAGGTGCTCAACATTACTAATCAGTAGGGAAATGCAAATCAAATGCAAATCAAACCACAACGAGATATCACCTCACCTCTGTTACCATGGCTAAAATAGACAAGATAAGAGATAAGTGTTTGCGAGGATGTGGAGGAAGGAAAACACTTTTGCACTGTTGATGGAAATATAAAATGATATAGCCACTATAGAAAACAGTATGTAAGTACCTTAGGAAATTAAAAATTGTACAATCATATAATCTAGCCATCCCACTTCTGCGTATATAGGCAAAGGCAATGAAAACAGAATATCAAAGAGATTCTGCACTCCCATGCATTTTTTTGCCAACTATTTTTAATATTTCTTTAATTTGGAGGATAATTGTTTTACAGGTGCTTCCCAGGTGGCTCAGTGGTAAAGAATCTGCCTGCCAATGCAAGAGATGCAAGTTCAATCCCTGGATTGGGAAGATCCCCTGGAGAAGGAAATGGCAACCCCCTCCAGTGTTCTTGCCTGGGAAATCCTGTGGACAGAGGAGCCTGGCAGGCTATAGTCCATGGGGTTGCAAAGAATCGGATACAATTTAGCAAGTAACACATACTTGCTTTACAATGTTGTGTTAGTTTCTGTGGTACAACACTGTGAATCAGCTGTTAAGTGTACCATATCATCTCCCTATTGAACCTCCCTCCCACACACCCCCAATTCTACCCCTCTAGGACATCACAGAGTGCCGAGCTGAGCTCCCTGTGCTATACGGCAGCTTCCCGAGAGCTATCCATTTTACATACGATTTTATATATATATATATACACATATATATATATATCTATATCAAAGCTACTCTCTCAATTCATCCCATCCTCTCCTTCCCCCACTGTGTCTGCAAGTCCATTCTCCGCATCTGTGTCTCTATTCCTGCCCTGCAAATAGGGTCATCAGTACTATTTTTCTGGATTCTCTATACATATATGTTAACACACAATATTTGTTTTCCTTTTTTTGACTTACTTCACTTTGTATGACAGACACTAGATTCATTCATATCACTACAAATGACCCCATTTCGTCCCTTTTTATGGCTGAGATTCCCATGCTTTTTGCAGCATAATCCACAATGGCCAATACATGGAAACAGCTAAGTTTTCATCAAGGATGAACGGGCAAAGAAGATGTGAGATACATATAAAATGTATACACACACACACACACATATATACTATTTAGCTATGAGAAAGAAGGACATTTACATTTGCAACAACATGGATAGACCTTAAAGGCATTATGCTGAGTGAAATAAGTCAGATGGAGAAAGATAAACATTATAACTGGAATCTAAACAAGCCAAACTCATAGACATAGAAACTAGAATAATGTTTACCAGAGACTGGGAGAGGAGAGAAGAAAGGATGTATTTGGTCAGACTTATAGTTAGAAGATGAATAAATTCTGGGGACATAACGTATAGAATGGGCTTCCCTCATAGCTCAGTTAGTAAAGAATCTGCAGGCAACCCAGGTCAGGAAGAGCTCCTGGAGAAGGAGATGGCAACCCACTTCAGTATTCTTGCCTGGAGAATCCCATGGACAGAGAGGAGTGATTATAGTTAATGATACTGTATTAAACCCTCAGAAGTTGCTAAGAGAGTAACTCTTAAATGTTTTTTACCACAAAAAAGAAATGCTTCTTATGTGCCATGGATGGGGGTGTTGGCTAGGGTTACGGTGATTATCATTTTGCAATAGAGAAGTATATCAAATCAATACGGCACAACACACTGTTCAATGTCAACTATTCCCATTAAAGCTGGAAAAATAAATATATAAAAACAGGTGAAATATTAAGTCTGGAAAATTTTTTATTTCCAATAGCTATTTCTTAAAAATTAAAAATAGAAACTGTCTATCCATGGTGTTGCAAATAGCTGATTTAACTAAAGAAAGCTAAAGCTTTCATACAGGTATTGGTTCATAAGGAAAATCAAAGAGACATCTTCAATTATTACAGACAGACACTTAAGTAAGAATATGTTGGAGTTCAGCCACTTGCTTATTCACTTCCCACTTAACAGAACATATTAATTTCCAGCACCCATCACGTCACTGTTTTACTGAACCCGTTCAGCTTTGTTTTCTCACAACTCTTCATATTTTCAGTGCAACGGACTGTGGAAAGACTCCTAGAAAATCACTCCCAATACATGTTTAGGGTCCAAAAAACTGACCATGCTGAAAAAGAAAATTCTAGTACTCAGGTCACAGCTGAATCCCTCTTTACAAAGGATAAGAACATCAAAATGCTACATACTTGACAAGACGTTATTGATCTTATTCGTTTGTTCTCAGTAAAAATAAAGGAAAATGCAATACACTAACTTTTTCCTGCTCCGAAACCGCGGTCCACTGACAGTGTTGGGAACGGCACAGGCCGGAGGGTGAACTGTGGGTGGGGGTATCCACACGTGGGTGATGGAAGGATTCCTGGGTACTGGGCACTTTCTAGGGTTGGCACAGGGATGGCGCTCACGACAGCTGCAAAACAAAGGTGTTGTCATTAATATTTTCAATCCCATGCATCCGCCTAACAAGCAAAAAGGAAATGGCTACATTTTCACATCTTCAAATCCATGGATGCTCCTCATAGGTTCATGTAGCTTTCTTTACTTAACTCTCTTTCTAGAAAGTCCCTTTTCTCACTTCAGAAAAGACAACTCACTCTTCAAGAATCTCACTAGCAAGAATTACCCTGAGGTTTAAAACTTTTCATGGTTTCAAACAAAGAAGTGATTCATAGGCCACCATAAGGCTCCCTGGTTTTTATTTGGTTTTTGTTTTCATCTTATTCTTTCTTCTAGGCAAAAACAATAATGTTATAAACATTATATTATTCCGAAATGGAATACATTATATACAGTGGGCTAAAAAAGTGGGGATTTTCTATTAATTCTGTGAAGGAAAGTAATGCTTTGGAGATCTATAGTCTGGAGAGAGAATATGAAAGTATACTCTAAATACTCAAACCAAGGATTTATATTTAATAGAAAATACTTTCAAGCAGCTGAAGTAGTACAACTTTGTGACACATTAATTTAAATGCAACTGAATGTTTTCTGAAATACCAAAACATGTTTGAAGTTACACTGGTCTAAACCTACAGATGATATCTTACACAATATTTTCTAGGTTTAGTGAGCATTGTCTGATTCCATTGTTCAAATACCTGTTCAGTTGTATCACATTATGAATTAGGTATTTGATTTAGGTCATACCTGAATGGTCTAGTGGTTTTCCCTACTTTCTTCAATTTAAGTCTGATTTTGGTAAAAAGGAGTTCATGATCTGAGCCATAGTCAGCTCCCGGTCTTGCTTTTGCTGACTGTATAGAGCTTCTCCATCTTTGGCTGCAAAGAATATAATCAATCTGTTTTGGTGCCATCACTTCATGGCAAATAGATAAGGAAACAGTGGAAACAGTGGTAGACTTTTTTTTGGGGGGATCTAAAAAGCAAGAGAATTCCAGGAAAACATCTATTTCTGCTTTATTGACTGTGCCAAAGCCTTTGACTGTGTGGATCACAATAAACTGTGGAAAATTCTGAAAGAGATGGGAATACCAGACCACCTGACCTGCCTCTTGAGAAATCTGTATGCAGGTCAGGAAGCAGCAGTTAGAACTGGACATGGAACAACAGACTGGTTCCAAATAGGAAAAGGAGTACGTCAAGGTTGTATATTCTCACCCTGCTTATTTAACTTATATGCAGAGTACATCATGAGAAACACTAGACTGGAAGAAACACAAACTGGAATCAAGATTGCCGGGAGAAATATCCATCATCTCAGATATGCAGATGACACCACCCTTATGGCAGAAAGTGAAGAGGAACTCAAAACCTTCTTAATGAAAGTGAAAGAGGAGAGTGAAAAAGTTGCCTTAAAGCTCAAATTCAGAAAACGAAGATCATGGCATCCGGTCCCATCACTTCATGGGAAATAGATGAGGAAACAGTGGAAAGTGTCAGACTCTATTTTTTTGGGCTCCAAAATCACTGCAGATGGTGACTGCAGCCATGAAATTAAAAGACGCTTACTCCTTGGAAGAAAAGTTATGACCAACTTAGATAGCATATTCAAAAGCAGGGACATTACTTTGCCGACTAATGTCCATCTAGTCAAGGCTATGGTTTTTCCAGTGGTCATGTATGGACGTGAGAGTTGGACTGTGAAGAAGGCTGAGCACAGGAGAATTGATACTTTTGAAGTGTGGTGTTGGAGAAGACTCTTGAGAGTCCCTTGGACTGCAAGGAGATCCAACCAGTCCATTCTGAAGGAGACCAGCCCTGGGATTTCTTTGGAAGGAATGATGCTAAAGCTGAAACTCCTTTGGCCACCTCATGCGAAGAGCTGACTCATTGGAAAAGACTCTGATGCTGGGAGGGATTGGGAGCAGGAGGAGAAGGGGACGACCCAGGATGAGATGGCTGGGTGGCATCACAGACTTGATGGACGTGAGTCTGAGTGAACTCCGGGAGTTGGTGATGGACAGGAAGGCCTGGTGCATTGCAATCCATGGGGTCGCAAAGAGTCGGACATGACTGAGTGACTGAACTGAATTGAACTGAAAATCACAGCAGACGGTGACTGCAGCCATGAAATGAAAAGATGCTTACTCCTTGGAAGAAAAGTCATGACCAACCTAAACATCATATTAAAAAGCTGACAGATTACTTTGCCAACACAGGTCTGTCTAGTCAAGGCTATAGTTTTTCCAGTAGTCATGTATCGATGTAAGAGTTGGACTATAAAGAAAACTGAGTTCTGAAGAATTGATACTTTTGAACTGTGGTGTTGGAGAAGACTCTTGAGAGTCCTTTGGACTGCAAGGAGATCCAACCAGTCCATCCTAAAGGAGATCATTCCTGAATATTCATTGGAAGGGCTGATGTTGAAGCTGAAACTCCAATACTTTGGCCACCTGATGCGAAGAGTGACTCATTTGAAAGGACCCTGATGCTGGGAAAGATTGAGGGCAGGAGGAGAAGGGGACGACAGAGGATGAGATGGCTGGATGGCATCACCAACTCAATGGACAGAGTAACTCCCAGGGTAAACTCTGGGAGTTGGTGATGGACAGGGAGGCCTGGCGTGCTGAAGTCCATGGGGTCGCAAAGAGTCAAACCCGACTGAGCGACTGAACTGAACTGTATCATATTATGAAATACTTACTCTCAGTGTAAGTCAATCTTCATCTTACAAAATGCTCAGCATGCTCTACCTCTTATTAACAAAAAATAAAAATTAAGCTAGCTGCTGGAATGATCAATTTCAACAGTATATTCTTATCTAAAAGATTAGTGAATTATTTATATTATGATTTTATAATTTAGTTATACCCTAAGGCCAGTTGCTGAAGTTCAACATGCACAGCAGTGTACATTTATCAAAGTAATATTTTTTTTAAATCACTTTCCTTTTACCTAGTAATTTCATCAAGTTACAAATTACATTCCATTATTGTTGGTTAGAAACAGATTTTTAAAATATTTTGACTTAAAAATGCAGATTAATTACATGAAATACATAGCACTTTAAATTAAAAGGGTTCCGATGCAGGATGCAGGATGCTTGGGACTGGTGCAAGGAGAGGACCCAGAGAGATGGTATGGGGTGGGAGGTGGGAGGGGATTCCTGTTTGGGAACGCATGTACACTCGTGGTGAATTCATGTCAATGTTTGGCAAAACCAATGCAGTAATGTAAAGTAAACTAAAGTTAAAATAAAAATTTAAAAAAAAAATAAATTAATTAATTAATTAAAAGGGTTCCTTCAAAATGACACATGTACCCCAATGTGTTCATTGCAGCACTACCCAGGACATGGAGGCAATCTAGATGTCCGTCAACAGATGAATGGATAAAGAAGATGTGGTACATATATACAATGGAATATTACTCAGCCATGAAGAGGAATGAATGTAAATCAGTTGTAGTGAGGTGGATAAACCTGGAGCCTGTTATACAGAGTGAAGTAAATCAGAAACTGGAACACAAATATCATATATTAACGCATATATATGGAATCTAGAAAAACGGTACTGGTGAAGCTATTTGCAGGGGAGGAATGCAGACACACACCCAGAGGACAGCCGAGCGGACAGAGAGGGGAAGGTGAGGCTGGGGCGGATCGAGAAAACAAAACCGACATGGATACATTTCGCTGGGGGCTCAGCGGTCAAGGATCCATCGGCAATGCAGGAGACCCAGGCTCAATCCTTGGGCCAAGAATATGCCCCGGTGAAGGGAATGGCACCCCACTCCAGTATTCTTGCCTGGAGAATCCCATGGACAGAGGAGCTTGGCGTGCTACAATCCACAGGGTGGCAAAGAGTCACTAAAGCAACTGAGCATGCACGCGTATACACTACAGTGTGTAAAATAGATAGCTAGGGGGCAGCTGCTGTACTGTACAGGGAGCCCCCAGCCTGGCACTCTGATAACCTAGAGGGTGGGAGGCTCAAGAGGGAGGGGGTGTGTGTGTGTATATATATATATATACACACATACATATACATATACACATACACACACATATATATGTAAGACTGTATTTGAGAATTTAATTTCAGTATATTTATAACATTCCTTGAAGTGCATATTAACAAGTTTACTTGAAAAATGAAGCCAGGTCTTTTTTCACATAGAAAGTTTTGACTGACTGACTTGGTAATGAGGACTAACTCTTTTTTAAGGAGGTTAAGTAATGGGTGCTTTATCTAAATCAAATAAGAATGTATATTAATGATTTAATGGGATAAAACATTTTTTCAAAACTTATGTTAGTAAAGATGTAAGTGATATTTCAATGTTTTCAATACTGTCTTAGTATATTGTATCATATGAAGTACCTCTAAGTGAATGAAACCTGTAGATGTATAAGTCTTGATAAAGCTTTTTACAGTTGTACCTCCTAGAAAATTAGAAAGCAGATAACTTGAATGATTAATCAATACTTGAATATAACTTTTACTTCCAGAAAAATTAGAGGACATTATCTAGTTGCTAACTGAAATACTATTTAACTTTCTGTGAGAGTTCATAGAGCTGACAGTTGTATGTTATTCTGTGGGGAAGTGAATTGTAGGTATTAAAGGAAGAAAATGAGTGATACAAACTTTTCTCTGTAAAAGGGAAACGTCCTTATGTATTGATACTTTGTAAATGGATGATGGTGGGTATCAAATTGCTATGGTATTTTTATACTTTTGGCTTTATTTAAAAGAGTAGAATACCAGAAAAATTATGTATTTTGCAGATATTTAACCTATAATATTTAACTTTAAATATTGAAAAACGTGTGTGGTGACACAAAGCTTTTCTAAATTATTTTTGGGAGGACTTCAATGAAAAATTCAGACTAACTGATATATAACATCATAAATAATGATGTTATAATTTAATTGATAAGATATTTTATAAAAGTAGATTGTGGCTATCTAAACACATGAACAGACTTTAGAAAAAGGAAAAGAAATAAAATGAGAAGGGAACTTTTGAAAAGAATCAGAAATTCAAACCAAATACCAGCCAAAATAATGATAAATTCCCTAGAGGAAAAGGTTATAAGTTTGTAGCCTTTGTGTCTGTCATAGTACAGTGTGGGAGACACTTCATATTTTTCAAGTGAGTTAACAAGAAAGATTTTCTAGAAGAAATATTTATAAATCTGTCATTTTAACCCACTGGAGATTTTTTACCTGATCTCATGTATGTATTATTTTGTTTCCTGGTGTGTATACTTACTATGCTACTACAATGATAATAATAGTAATAGACTCGAATACATTTGCAAATAAAAGTCTTATAATAACAAAGTCTAGATTCCTGTAACTCAAAATTTCACTCTGAAGCAGTTAATTGCATTCATACATCTTTCAATCAAAATGAGATTACTATATAGTCATTAAGGTTGACTGCCAAATTGCAAAGCTTTTCCTGTGTTGACAATTTTTACTCATAAATAAATGTGACAATAATAGTCTCCCTTAAACACAGAAGACACCCACTTGACAAACTGTGCACATTCTAATCAATATTGTTATCTGAATTTAACCAATGTTTTAGAATGTAGTTAGAAAAAGAATGTCATAAATATCTTCCAGTTGGTGCTGAATAAATTTGAATAGAGAAACATATAATAATTTGGCAAGCCACAGATTCTGTGTAAGTTAGAGAGTGGAGAGAACCCAAGAGACTAAATTCATATTCCAGTTCCAAGTCTTTCATTACTTAAGAAAAGAAATTTTACTTTCTATGAGTTTTGCATTTTGACTACTGACCTGAGTACGAAAGGTCTGCAAATAATAAAAGTTCTTTAAAAAAATGATAAATCTGTTGTATGTCTCAGTGACTCAGAAATTTGCATTGTTCTATTTCCCTCACATGAATAGAATAGTCAGTATTCCAAAGCTTTGGTTTTGAAGTTTTCTGATCCATGATTCATTTCTAAAATAGAACAGACACCTGCCCTCACTTATAAAACGGTTGTTCCTAATCGTTCTGAAATAAGTTGGACCTAACACCGTGTATTGGAGTGCATTTTTGTATCTTCCCCTACATGTCAGTTTTGAGAGCCAGAAACACACGCACGCAGACACACATCCTCACAGTACAATTCAAGGCATTCACTGCCCTGCTCTGTTTATGTAAAACAGCTCGAAGAGTGATATCATCAAACATTTTCAATAAATCTCTGCCTTGCGGCCAACTATGACAAGCAATCTGTTCTGACACAGCTTGCTGACAGCTGGATTTATCTCTCATACTGACACATAAAGATTTTTCAAGTAGAAACTCCCTCACCACCAAATTACTTAGTTTCCTGAACAGGGCACATTGATATTCAAAAACTTTAAACAACATTTACAAAAATGTTAGTGTTAAACACGACCTATAGGAAATCTAAAATACAGATTTTATTTTTAAAGTTACAGTTTTAAGAAATAAAGCTCTCTATAGGTACTAATGGCAACCCACTCCAGTGTTCTTGCCTAGAGAATCCCAGGGATGGGGTCGCACAGAGTCGGACATGACTGAAGCGACTTAGCAGTAGCAGCAGCAGCAGCATAGGTACTTGTCCCCATGATACTTGGCAATTTGAGAGATTTGTTGAGAAGGCGAGGTGAACAAACAGAAGAGTAAAGATAATATTTTAAAGTGCAAAGAGCTTAAGTGAAATGATTTCTCACTCTGCCTCTCTTTAGCATTTCTTTTTGGCAATGGCCTACATATAATCTGGACTATTCGGAACTGTAGTTTCCATCACCCTTGATAAATACTCTAATCTCCTTCCCATTTTCAGGTGTCCTTTGACAAGCAATTGTCACTGGATGCCAGCCACAGGTATCCACAAATTCCTACTTTAGGAAAATAGTGAACATTCACAATAGTTCTGCAGCTATTCTTAAAATAGTGGTAAAGGGCCCAAACACTAGGTCAGACTGCCTGGGTTCATTATCTAGTTCTGCCACTTGGTAGGGAATAAATGTCATAGCCAACATCTAAGACCGTGCCCATTGATTCTCTCTTCTTGTATTCACATCCTTGTTGGAGTTCCCTGCCACAATTCATCCAGATTGGTCTGGTGACCAACGAGTGCAGTGGAAGTGATGGTATGTCACTTCCAAACACAGGTTAAATGAGATTCTCTCTCATTCTCTTTTCCCCTCTCACTCTCTCTGATGGTTCACCCTGGAGGAAGCCAGGAGTCATGTCTTGAGGACCCTGAGCTTGAACTGCCTGGCTAAATCATTCCTGGATTCCTGATGCTCAGAAGCTTCTGAAAAAATAAATGGTTGTTTTCTGTTGCTACATTTTGAGGTAATTTGTTAGGTAATAGTAGGTAACTACACATTCACATGAGAGGGTATGTAATCTATTTCCTGGTTTTTTCATCAGTAAAGTGGAGATCATCGTGGTACCAACTTCAGGATGTGGTTCTGAGGATTAAAGAAAGCCCCCAGCTACAACTGCAGCAAGGTGGAAATGTTGGTTATTGACATCAATTTCTCCTGAGTCCCAGCAGATCTGCCCCAAGACTGAGCTGAATAACATTTCATAAAAAATACTGTTTAAAACAACCTTCTTATCTATGACTTTGTGGTGATGGTATTACGGGGGAATGCATTTTAAAACTTACTAGACTATGTACATTAAATATGTAGTTACACACATAAATTATATCTAAATAAAACTGTTCAATGATAAATAAAATTTTAAAAAATATGACCACTTAAAACAGAAGTCAAAATTTTCCAAAGATACTGAAAACTGCTTGAGTTCTGCACTCAAGTGACTAAAGCAGATAGTGAGGGTGTGGAAGAAAACGTTGGCTCTCATAGTGAACGTTCTAAAAAGGCCCCCAACCAGTAACCATAGCAGCATCCAAGCTATCCATAAAACAAAACTGTATGCTTTCTTCTGCCTCAGTCTTTTTAAATACCATCTAATTTAAGTTTCTGAAACTTCTAGCTTCATTAGAGTTTGATCTTACATTTTTTCCTTCAAATATTTACAAGGAAATAAAAAACTGAAAAAAAAATAAATTCAAGAGATTTTTACTCAACAAACTCATACAGTGAATTATTAAAATTGTACAGCTGATGTGATCCTACAGGGTATCTGCTTCTATTTCTATTTTACCTAGATCTATTCTTCACCTCTCCTCTGGCATTTTACAGCAGAAGGAAACACAATATGAGAATGGAAAAGGAATCTTTCCAAGGCCAAATAATTAGGATGCGTGGAATAATAAAACACTGAAAGTGTAAGAAAATCTGTCATCGCTCCAGGAACTGCTCTCAGCCAAAGAAGCTGCTCACCAAGATTGCACCTTACCTCCTAGGAGCAGTCTGCATCAAAGACTTCAGAACTGCTCCCTCCCCCCACCCCATCTGGGACAACCTAGAAGGATACTCCCAGCACCAGAGCAATCTGCACTGTCAGTTGAGGCCTCCATCAAACTTTTGGGCTGGCCAAATAGTTTGTCCAGGTTTTTCCATATGCCAACCAGCAAGGAGATCAAACCAGTCAATCCAACAGGAAATCAACCCTAAATATTCACTGGAAGGACTGATGCTGAAGCTCCAATACTTTGGCCATCTGATGTGAAGAATCAGCTCATTGGAAAAGACCCTGATGCTGGGAAAGACTGAAGGCAGGAGGAGAAGAGGGTGACAGAGAATGAGATGATTGGATGGCATCATCGATTCAATGGACACAAATTTGAGCAAACTCC
The DNA here is from genome assembly GCA_006410935.1 of Redunca redunca. NCBI lineage: Eukaryota > Metazoa > Chordata > Mammalia > Artiodactyla > Bovidae > Redunca > Redunca redunca. Next base: position 668,826 of record SJYQ01003851.1, read on the forward strand.
GGGAGACAGTGAAGGACAGGAAGCTTGGTGTGCTATACTCCATGGGGGTCTCAAAGAGCCAGACACAGTCTACAAAGTGAATGACGATAACAATAACTGATTAGTTTACTATCCCTCTCTCAGTAATCCTGCACCCTTTACCCTCTCAGGTGTTATTACTAAAGGAGCTTGCTAATAAATCTCTTGTTTTCCAATCTTTTTTCAGAGTCTGATTCCTGGAAACCCAGCATGTGACTTTCTTTCAGTTCAGTTCAGTCATTCAGTCGTGTCCAACTCTTTGCGACCCCATGGACTTCAGCACGCCAGGCCTCCCTGTCCATCGCCAGCTCCTGGAGTATGCTCAAACTCATGTCCATTGAGTCGGTGATGCCATCCAACCATCTCATCCTCTGTTGTCCCCTTCTCCTCCCACCTTCAATCTTTCCCAGAATCAGGGTCTTTTCCAATGAGTCAGTCCTTTGCATCAGGTGGCCAAAGTATTGGAGTTTCAGCTTCAGCATCAGTCCTTCCAGTGAATATTCAGGACTGATTTCCTTTAGGATGGACGGGTTGGATCTCCTTACAGTCCAAGGGACTCTTAAGAGTCTTCTCCAGGAGACTAATTTATAGTAAGAAAATCATATAAAATTATTTTTGGCCATTGTAAAAATACTCACTTTTTGCCATGGTTTTATAAGAAAGAGCACTGGACTGGGGAAATCAGAATATCTGGATCCCTCTCCTGTCTGTGCTATCAGGTACTATGCTTCTCACAGGCATCAGCTTGCTTAGCTGTGAAGTGTGTTCTGGGGTAAGAAGTAACATATGCCACCTAATATTTTCAACCAAGAAGTATAGTCTCAGACAAACAGATTTTGTACTTCAATGAAATTAAATGCCATTTCCTGTGAAGTTTAAGAACTAAAAAACACTTCAGATAGTTTATATTTTATCTGGTAATTAACATTTCGTAGAACATGGTGAGAAATGTCAAGGAAGAAGGGGGGAATAATCTTACAAAAATAGAGATTATTAAGCGGAACAGCAGGCATCTTTATACGTGTGACTGGAAATCCAAACTATGCTATGATGTGGTTTATACAAGACTTGATACACGAGTAAACCCAAATAATTACAAGTGAGCCATCAGTAAATGCATCTACCATTCTGAATGAAATCCTAACTCTGTCAAGATACGAACTACAAGTTTTTCGGCCTAGCTAGCTAATGCCCATCAATCATGTCAGTTGCAAAGAATCTATTTTATTTATCAGAAAGTCTAAGAATTAATTTTAAAATCAACTTGGATTATATGCTGAAGTAAATTTTCTCTTGTTAGAGTTTAACCAACTGAGTTTGGAGCCAACAAATAATGTGACAAAGATTTCAAAAGGTCTATATTCTACTGACTCTTCATTTCTAATTGAAGTTTTACTTAAATATAATATGCATATGTATAGTCCCTTGGACAGCAAGGAGACCAAACCAGTCAATCTTAACAGAAATCAATCCTTAATACTCACTGAAAGGACTGATGCTGAAGCTCCAATAGTTTGGACAATAGCTGGCTCATTGGAAAAGACCCTGATGCTGGGAAAGATTGAAGGCAGAAGGAGAAAGGGCAACAGAGGATGAGATGGTTGGATGACATCACCAATTCAATGGATATGAACTTGGGCAAACTCTGGGAGACAGTGAGGGACAGGGAGTCCTGGTGTGCTCCAGTCTTTGGAGTCAAAAAGAGTTGGACACAACTTTGCAACTGAGCAACAGTAATACATATGGAAAACTAAATATCGTCAGCACTGCTCAGTGATTTTTCAGGGTGAAATGTCTTCTCACCATCATCCAGGCCATGAAACGGAACGTTATCAGAAGCTGCTACATGGTCCCTTCTGGTAACTAACCACCTCTCATTAAGAGTAACTACTCTTTTGAATTCTAACCCCATAAGTTGTTTTGCCTGTTTAAAATTTACATAAATTGAATCATACAGATGTGTTACATTTCTGTTTTGCAAGAGTACATCTATGAGAGCCTCCATATTGCTTGCATCATTTTAGCTCATTCATTTTCATTGCTACATGGCAGTCCATTGTGTGAATATGTCATATACATTACAAAGTCATGATAAGCAGTATTCCCCGAAGTATTCTTACACATGTCTTTTGGTGAGCATATTAGGCATTTCTGCTAGATACACACCCAAGAACAGAATAAATCTAGGTATGGAACTGCTGAGTCAGAATGTCCCTATGCATTTTATAAATGTATTTTAACTGCTGAAAATCACATATATGCATGCTTTATAGAATAGTTTTTAAATTAATAAAATGAATACATTTCTAACTACTAATTTACTAATTTTAAACTAATTAAAGTAATAAATTACTTGTCATTTTAGGGCCTGCATTCATGTAAGACACTAGGAGTGGGAGAAGTCATGCTTTAGTCATCGAGCAAGTCAGAGCTTGAGATGGCAGCGTGAGGGGCAGGGTGAAGCCGACAGACTGAGCCCAAGTTTGGGCTTCAGACTCTCAGAACTCTGGTTTCCACGTTTGTAAACTGGAGATGCTAGAGTCAAACAGATTCTTTTAAAAAAATGAATACTAATAATATAAGGCATCTTTGTCCTTGGAAAAGAAGCACACCACAGAGACTCATAAGCTGCTCAGCTGTGTCCTGAAGGGAGTTTCTTAAGCTGAGACTATTTCCCATCTGTAAAATCAGGGTAATCTCAACACATGAGAGTACAGTGGGGAGTAAACGAAATCCGAATTAGCAAGGTATTTAGCTAGTGAATAATATTTAGAAGTTCTCAACACTTGTTAGATTTCATCACATTTCTCTTTCTTTCTAAGCTCGTTAGTTCTTGTTGAATGAAAACAATTTTAACTGCCTTTAATATATCAAGTTTTTATTTGAAGATATTCTATTAGAACTGCTGAAAAGAGAGCCTTAAACCCTGACGTGTTATGAACACAAGGCCTTCTTATAATACGTTTATTTTTTCATCTAGTCATTTATTTGAAAGATACTTAGCAAGTACCAATTTTATGCTAGATATTGAGTTAAACAATGTGTGAATATGAAGAAGAATTAGATGCATTCCCTCCATATCATGTAATACACAATCTGTTAGAGGAGGCAAGATTTGGACTTGAATACCTAAGTATATGAGGCAGTGCTCAGGAATTAATTCCATAAAAGTGTTAAAAAGAGAGACTATTCAAACATGAGAAAAGAAGCCCTCATTTCTGGGTGTAGTAATCAGAGAGGAAAGAATTCATGAGAGCATTAATACCTCTCTGGTCTTTGAAAGATTCACAGAACTCTGTTAGTTAGAGATGGCTACCAAGTCATTCCATAAGGGAAAAGAAAAAAAGTGTTCAGAAGGAAAATCAAATAAAGAACAATGCATATTTGTAAACTGGTGATTGGTCTGGCTTGGCAAGGGTGTCTAACGTAGAAATAGGAGACTAGAAATATAGACTTACATCTGGTATGCACAGGGGTTTGTTGTTTTTTTCTTGGAAGACAGTGAGGAGCCATTGGGAAAATTTATGGAGTAGAACGCCATATTTAAGTTGTTTCAGGAAGAAATTTGGCAAGCAGGATATAAAGATATTTAGAAGGCTCTACAGGGAGGAGGAAGATTAATTATAAAGCTGCTTTGACTGTTCAGGGGTGAGGCCATAAACAGAAGAATAAAAACATGACCCTTGGAAATGGGAATGCAGCCAGGGATTCAAAAGATACTGCGGAAGAAAAAAAAAGTCAGTGGGATATGTGAACTTCTTAGATGAAGTAGTTATATATGGGAGAGAAAGTCCCATGAAGATTCTGAAACACACTGATTTTTAAGAAGAAAGCTATAGAAGGTTGGCACAGACAGAACTTAGTTATAAGAGGAAAGTGGCTGCAAGGAAAAAACAAATGGAAGCAGCTAAGTGTACAGCGTCCCTCTATGCGGTGAAAGGAATGAAAGAAAAAGGACAGTAGCTTCACAGCGGGCTGCAGCTGGGAGCATAATGATGAAGAGCACAGAGGCTGAAGCCAGTCCCGAGTCCAAATTCTGGCCCTGTCACTTACTTGCTCTGTGAATGTAAGCTACGTACTTAAACTCTGTAAGCCTCTGTTCTTTTATTAGTAAAATAGGCATAAGAACAGTATCTATCCCACGAGTTGAACAACTGGCAACTGTTATAAATTCCATTACATTTATTATAGCAAAATTGCGAGCTATGTTGGAATGTAGAGGAAACATCACATAAAGTAGGTAGAAAGAAACAGCCATTAGCTCATTCATTTGGCTGAACAGTATCAACTGAGTGCCTACCATGTGCCAATCTCCATTTGGGGTACTGAGGATATGACGTGATGAAAGCAGGCAAAATTCCTGCTCTCATAGAGCCTGTACTACACAGGGAAAACACACTAAGTAAGCAAACACAATAAAGCAAGTAAGATAGTTATACACATTAAGAAACACAAAGCAGAGTGAAGAGGGTGGAGAGAGACCAAGGATGCTCCTAGGTAATGGTCAGAGAAGACCTATGTTCCTTCACAGTAGTGGCAGTTGAACACAGACCTGAATAAATGAGGGAAAAGTCAACTAAATATCTATGGATAGACATGCCAGGCAAAGAGGACAGTTAAACGTCCCTGCATTGGAATGTGTATTATTGCCAAAGTACAGAGAGGAGAGCTATGTGGCTGGAAGAGATTATAGAGAGGAACAGCAAGCGACAGTGTCAGAGACATGCCAGAGGCTGGATCACAGGGCACCTCTTGGGCAAAATTGCTGGATTTTGTGCCACGTGTGACAGGAAGTCAAGAGGAATAACATGATCGAATTCACATTGAAAAGCTTCAGCGTAGACAACTTACTGTAAGATCAAGAGCTCAAGAAAAGAGAACAGTTACAAGTTTACAGCTATAGTCTACAACCTATAGATTATATTTGCCATCTAGAGACGGTATAGCTTGGGTAAGGGCAGAAAAGTGGAGGTGGGAAAGAATGGTCAGATTCGGGATGGGTTTTGAAAGCAAGAACTATCAGATTTGGTGAAAGACTGAATTTGAGATGTGAGGAAATCACAATGAAGTATGAAACTAGAGTTTTTGTTTTATTTCATTTTTTAAACAAGAATAGATGGTTAAATGGTGGTATCGTGTATTGGGAAAAATAATAGGAGGATCGAGTTTGGAGCTGGGGAGAGGGAATTATGGAAGAGCAAGATTTCCATGTTGAGCTCACCTGGCTTGCCTACTAGCCATTTGAAGAAGATGAGTCAATAGTGTATATGGAAACTGATGTGGGTTTCAGGAAGGGGTTAATCTGGGGATTAAATTTTGTGATTCGTCAGCATGCAAATGGCATTACAGCCATTGGTATTAGATGACAGCTTCTAAGAAGCGAGTGTGGACAGTAGACAGCAGTTTGCGGACTGAGCCCTAGGGTACTCTCTGTCTCTTGAGAGACGGGGGAGAAAGGAGGAGTAGGTGAAGGACTGAAAATGAGCAGGCAGTGGGGCCGGAAGAAAACTGGGGCCATTCAGAATACAACAGCCAAGTGAAGAAAGCATTCCAGGAAAAAACAGAAGCTATGTCAAATTTTGCTGAGCACTGGACAATTGAGCATTTGGTAAGAAGACGTGGAGATTACTGAAATCTTGGCAACCTTGGTTTTAGTAGAGGGACTGTGGAAATGCTGTTAAAACTAATAAAGAAGATTAGAAGAGCAAAAAGTAATTACAGACAACTTTTAAGAGAGTTTCTCAGGAAAGGGGAGGAATGGGCTAGTGGTTCCAGGGAAGATGCTTTAACAAGGGAGTTATGAGATAATGCTCATATGCATGTTGGAGTTATCAGTAGGAAGGAAAACTGACGACGCAAGAAAGGAAAGGGATAATTACAGAAGAGTCCCTAAGTGGGAATGAAAGGTTGTCCTCAAGGGAGAGAGCTGGTCTTACAGAGAAACAAAAACAGATCACTAGATTTGAAGGGTAGATAAGGATACCATTTCTAAATGCTTCTCTTGGTGATAAAAGAAGCAGGCTTATTAGCAGGGACTGGGGAGAGGAGAGAGATATTGAGTCAGAAAGGAAAGAATAGATATAAGATAATCATCTTATAAAGTGAGACAATGAATGATGTCTCAATGAATGATAATGAATGATTTCTCTCAAAGTGAGAGAAATGACTGGCATTTCCAAATGAATGACAGTTCACCTTGAATTTGTTGTCATAAATACCCACTGAATAGGCTATATGAAAGTGAAAGTCACTCAGTCATGTCTGACTCTTTGGGATTCGTGGACTATGCAGTTCATGGAATTCTCCAGTCCAGAATACTGGGGTGGGTAGCAGTTTCCTTCTCCAGGGGATCTTCCTGAGCCACGGATTGGACCCAGGTCTCCCACATTGCAGGCGGATTTTTTTTTTTACCAGCTGAGCCACCAGGGAAGCCCAAATAGGCTACATATCTTTCTTCAAGTGAAGTCAGCTGTCAGGGTTTATGGTTAATGTTGGTGAGGACTATGATAAGGAAGAAGAACCAAGGGAGCTGAGGCTGTTTACAAGGGATGGAAGGTAGTAATTAATGATGGATTGGAAGTTGAGTTTAAATGGAAATAAAGACATGAGGAAGGCCAGGGATAATGGGAAGGTTGCAGAGTTAATGGACTAGAGGTCCTAGTGGGATTAAAAATTTGTTACGAAGGGGCCAATAAATGAGAAAAATAATACTGTGCTAGAAAAAGAGATGGCAGAAACTGACATTCTGTAACAGGAACAATTATTGGTTTCCTGTGTGACATGGAATTGATGAATTGAGGTGGGAAAGAGCTAATATTGTAGGGAACATCAGGAACTAACATCAGATGGATTATGTGCATGGATACTGTATTACCAAGATTGATCATAGAGGTAATTGGAAAGGAAGTGATTCGCAGATACTAATATCTTCAGTGAAAGTGGGAGTATGACAGAAAACTTCAACATGAAGGGGGTAGGAAGTGATTATTTCAATATTTGTTTCAAGAGAGCTAGATTATTTACGTCTGAAAATTAGACTTTATTAAAAGAGTTTTTAAAAATCTATGAAGGTGGTTGTTAGAATAAGATCAATAATGACAAACTTCCATTCTTTTTAGATCAATTCATTTTCTATACAACTTCTTAAATATGTATCAACTGATTGCCCATAGATAAATCACGTGTTGTGTAAGGCAAGCACAACAGAGTGAAAATTCTAAAATTCTAAATTCTTCTTACCAAATGCTCAAGTAAAAATGATATGATTTTAATTGTTCTTCATTATGTCCATTCGCCCAGAAAGTTCAGAGAAACCTCTAATCGGGTTTTGATAGTTGATAGAGAAAAGATATACAAAGAAAGTTGTATAATATAATATACAAACTGAAACTAATATAATACTGCAAATCAAGGAGGAAATGCCCACCCACTGGAGTATTCTTGCCTGAAAAATCCCATGGACAGAGGAGCCTGGCAGGCTACAGGCAAAAGGGTTGCAAAGAGTTGGACATGACTGAGGAACTAAGCACGCATGCCTCATATTAACGTGATGTTGTTCCCTTCTCCACTGTGGCACCAGCTGTTACTCACCAGGATTGTTGGACTGGGCATCCATAGGAATCATGAGCTTGGCCCGGGTGGCTCGGCGTGCAGCCAGTGACCTCTCCAGAGTGGACATGGAGCTCCCTGCTTCTTCTGTGTCTTGACCTACAAGGAAAGCAATACCCTTGAGTATTAATGACGCAACATTTAATTTCTAGCCAGAAAAAAAAAAATTTCTAGCCAGGAACCCCATGCCTTTTTCATTTCATTGATGCTTTAAATAATAATATCTACTTTTTTGTTTATCAATATGCTCTCATTGTAGAAACATTAATAAAATTTACCAGAACCTCATCAACCAAAAATAACTATTATTATTTATTTATAATTTCCACACATGCATATATATATATATATATGTGAAAGCAAGAGAATATATACTAATATANTACCCTATTTTTGCCCCTCTTCCCTTTCCTCTTTCCACTGAAAACCAGTAGTTTGTTTTCTATATCTGTGAGTTTGTTTCTGTTTTTCTATATACATTCATTTTGCTTTTTTAGATTTCACAAATTAGTGGTATCATACACTATTTGTCTTTGATCCATTTCATTAAGCATAATATTCTCTAGGTCCAACCACATTGCTACAAATGACAGAATTTAATTCTTTTTAATGGCTGAGGAATATTGCATTGTATATGAATACCATAGCTTCTTTATCCATTTGTCTGTTGATGGACACGTGGGTTGCTTCCAAACCTTGGCTATTGTAAACAGCGCTGCTATGAACATTGTGTGTGTGTTCAGTCTATGTCTGACTCTCTGCGACCCCATGGATTGCATCCTACAAGGCTTCTCTGTCCATGGGATTTTCCAGGCAAGATTACTTGAGTGGGCGCCATTTCCTACTCCAGGGGATCTTCCTGACACAGGGATCAAAACTGCTATGAGCACTGGGTGCATGTGTCTTTACAAATTAGTGTTTTTGTTTTTTCTAGATAAATACCCAAGCATAGAATTGCTGGATCACATGGTAGTTGTATTTTTAGTTTTTTTCAGGAATCTCCATACTGTTTTCCATAGCAGATGAATAGACTGATTCACCTACCTGCAGTGTACACGGATTACCTTTTCTCCACATTCTTGCCTACATTTGTTTCTTGTAAACATTTTGATGACAGCCATTCTGACAAGTGTAAGGTGATGTCTAATTGTGGTTTTGATTTGCCTTTCTATGAATTAGAAATGTTGAGCATCTTTCATGTACCTTTTGGCCATTTGTATATTTTCTATGGGAAAAAAATGTCTCTTCAGCTCTTCTGCCTATGTTTTAATTGGGTTGGCTATTTTTTTATATTGAGTTGTATGAGCTGTTTATATATTTTGGATATTAGCCCCTTGTCGGTAATATCATTTGCAAATATATTCTTTCATTTAGTAGGTTGCCATTTCATTTTGTCAATGGTTTCCTTTGCTGTGCAAACGTTTTTAAGTTTAATTAGGTCTCATTTGTTTATTTTTGCTTCTATTTCTTTTGCCTTAGGAGTGTGCGTGTATGTATGCTAACTCGCTTCAGTTGTGTCTGACTCTTTGAGACCCTATGGACTGTAATCTGCCAGTTTGCTCTGTCCGTGGCATTCTCCAGGCAATAATACTGGAGTGGGCTGCTATGCCTCTTCCAGGGGATTTTCCTGACCCAGAGATTGAACCCACATCTCTTACGTCTACTGCATTGCCAGGCTCCTGAAACCCACCTGGGAAGACCTACCTTAGAGGACAGGTCTAAAAATTATTGCTGTGATCTATGTCAAAGAGTGTTCTGCCTATGTTCTCTTCCAGGAGTTATATACCTTCAGATCTTATTAGGTCTTTAATCCATTGTATTTTTGTATACAGTGTGAGGAAACATTGCAATATCATTACTTTACATGGAACTGTAAAGTTATTCCAGGACCACTTATTGAAGAGACTGTGTCTTCTTCCTTGTATATTCTTGCTTCCCTTGTCATGACCATAGTATAATTGACCATAGGTGTGGGTTTATTTTTGGGTTATTTGTTCTGGTCCACTGATCTATTTGTCTGTTTTGGGGCCAGTACCATGCTGTATTGATTGCTGTAGTTTTGTAGTATAGTCTGAAGCCGGAGAGTCTGATACCTTCAACTCTGTTCTATTTTTCAAGATTGTTTTAACAGTTCAAGGTCTTTTGTGGTTCCATATAAATTTTAGGAATATTTGTTGTATTCTATGAAAAATGTCATGGATATTTTGACAGGGATTGCATTAAATCTATAGATTGTTTTGGGTGATTTGGGCATTTTGATGATATTAATTCTTCCAATCATAGTTTTGTCCTTTTAACCAGGACATCACCAAGAACACTTCATGTATTGTAAGTTCAACAAACAGGATCTCAAGTACTGCTTTCCCTATCACTACAGAGTTGGCAAGAAGGTCCTCAAATTAAAGACCAATGGGCAAAACTATTTTCTCACTCTGAATAAAATGGCTATCGTTTGGAGTTAAACATTTCCCAAGACTTGGTAAGAGAGATCAAAATCTGTCTCACTGACCTGAAATATCATTGGAGCATATATATATATATATATAATGAGAAGGGAAATCAAGAAGGAGGTATCCTAGAAATCATTAGCAAAACCTTCTAAGGGCTGAGAGACAATTTTATTCCCTCCAGGGAGAGACAGAGGTGCTTTTCCTCTCCTGATGGCTAGGATAAAATGAAGCTATAATAAAAGACATCTACAGACTCTTGAGGTTACTGCAAAAGAGATCTGCCTTTCATTTATTTCCTGGGTAGAAGCTTATTGAGGCAGCAGGCTTGCTGGTCTACCCTGTGTCTATTCAAACAGACAAGAGGTAACTGAACAAAGCACGTCTGAGAGATGAGCCAGTGTGGATTATGAGTGCTCTCATCATTTGGCCTGTCAAAGACAGAGGAGCTTCCTGTGGGTCACATGGGCAGCTGGAAAGTTGGTCAGGCTTGAGAGTAGCTGACCCTCCAGAAGACCAGTGAGGTGGACAGATACATCTGTTTCTGGGGGGAGACAGTTAAGTCCTGACGAGGTATCTCAGATGATAGAATCGGCCAGAGGAACCATCCCACAGGTTCCCATAAATAATTGATATTGTGTTTTATAAGAGGCTGAGAATCTAGGTGCCACCTGAGGTCAGCCCATGTGCCCAGAAAATCAGTGAAGAGCTTCAAACTGTGCTCTCTTCCCTCCCACCTTGCTTTTCTCCTTTCATCTTTTATCTCCAATTGCTGCACCCCCACAAAAACCAGGAAGAGCAGGGAGGTAAGAAGAATGGCTAAAGGCGTTTCTGAAATGGAGTAAGCTCCCTGCTTCTGTCCCACCCCCACTGCTCCATTTATTCCAAGGTGCTGGAGCATTCAGGAAACAAATTGTGACCACCCCCCAGTCCTCAGAGCCAAAAGTCTGGCTATAGGAGAAAAAGAATCTTTAATTTAAATTTCACATTTTAATTTGTAATGGAACTGGACTGTGGTTTAATGATAGAAAGTGACAGAAAAGTTAGGGACTCTGCTTAAGATATCACTTAAGGTCTAGAAAAGGAATACTTACGATAAAAAAAAACAAAAATCAGCAATTAGAATCTTTGTTTGAATGACACTGTGAGAGAGCCTAGTCAACCAGCTACACTTTCAATCAGTTACAATATTTTAATTTGGTTTAAAACAGCAATTCAGACAGTATGATACTGGCACAAAAGCAGAAATATAGATCAATGGGATGAGATAGAATGCCCAGAGATAAACCCATACAGCTATGGTCAGCTAATCTATGGCAAAGGAGGCCAGAATATACAATGGAGCAAAGACAGCCTCTTTGATAAGTGGCGATGGGAAAACTGAACAGCAACATGTAAAGGAATGAAATTAGAACACTCCCTAACACCAAACACAAAAATTAACTCAAAATGGATTAAAGACCTAAAACGTAAAAGCTTTACTGTGCAGCAAAGGAAACCATAAGTAAGATGAAAAGACAACCCTCAGAATGGGAGAAAATATTTGCAAATATAGCAACTGACAAAGGATTAATCTCCAAAATATAGAAATAGCTCATGCAGCTCCAAAAAACAAACAACCCATCCAAAAAATATGGGTGGGAGTCCTTTTTAGACCTAAATAGACATTTCTCCAAAGAAGACATACAGATGCTCAACATCATTAATTCTTAGAGAAAAGAAAAACCAAAACTACAAGCGGGGGGCGGGGGAAGTATCGCCTCACACTGGTCAAAATGCCATCACAAAATCTACACACAATAAATGCTGGAGAGGGTGTGAAGAAAGGGGAACCCTCTTGTACTGTTGGTGGGAAACGTATACTGATACAGCTACCATGGAGAACAGGATGGAGGTTCCTTGTACGCATGTGGTTCAGTCACTAAGCCCTGTCTGACTCTCTGCAACCCCATGGACTATAGCCCCCCAGGTTCCTCTGTCCATGGATTTCCCAGGCAAGAATACTGGAGTGGGTTGCCACTTCCTTCTCTAGGGGATCTTCAAGATGCAGGGGCTGAACCTTACAATAGCCAGGACATGGAAACAGCCTAAATGTCCAGGATAAAGAGGATGTAGTACATATATAAAATGGAGCATTACTCAGCCATAAAAAGGAACAAAATTGGGTCATTTGTAGAGATATGGATGGACCTAAAGAATGGCATATAGGGTGAGGTTAAGTCAGAAAGAGAAAAACAATATGGTATATTAATGCATGTATGTGGAATTTGAAAAAATTGGTATAGATGATGTCATTTACAAAGTAGAAACAGAGAAACAGACATACAGAACAAACATATGGCTACCAAGGAGAAAGGAGGGGGTATGGGATGTATTGGGAGATGGGTTGATATATATGTATATATACACATA
>SJYQ01003851.1:681869-792356 GCA_006410935.1 Redunca redunca
CAGAATGGGAGAAAATATTTGCAAATATAGCAACTGACAAAGGATTAATCTCCAAAATATAGAAATAGCTCATGCAGCTCCAAAAAACAAACAACCCAACCAAAAAATATGGGTGGGAGTCCTTTTTAGACCTAAATAGACATTTCTCCAAAGAAGACATACAGAGGGCCAACAAACACATGAAAAGATGCTCAACATCATTAATTCTTAGAGAAAAGAAAAACCAAAACTACAAGCGGGGGGCGGGGGAAGTATCGCCTCACACTGGTCAAAATGCCGTCACAAAATCTACACACAATAAATGCTGGAGAGGGTGTGAAGAACGGGGAACCCTCTTGTACTGTTGGTGGGAAACGTATACTGATACAGCTACCATGGAGAACAGGATGGAGGTTCCTTGTACGCATGTGGTTCAGTCACTAAGCCCTGTCTGACTCTCTGCAACCCCATGGACTATAGCCCCCCAGGTTCCTCTGTCCATGGATTTCCCAGGCAAGAATACTGGAGTGGGTTGCCACTTCCTTCTCTAGGGGATCTTCAAGATGCAGGGGCTGAACCTTACAATAGCCAGGACATGGAAACAGCCTAAATGTCCAGGATAAAGAGGATGTAGTACATATATAAAATGGAGTATTACTCAGCCATAAAAAGGAACAAAATTGGGTCGTTTGTAGAGATATGGATGGACCTAAAGAATGGCATATAGGGTGAGGTTAAGTCAGAAAGAGAAAAACAATATGGTATTTTAATGCATGTATGTGGAATTTGAAAAAATTGGTATAGATGATGTCATTTACAAAGTAGAAACAGAGAAACAGACATACAGAACAAACATATGGCTACCAAGGAGAAAGGAGGGGGTATGGGATGTATTGGGAGATGGGTTGATATATATGTATATATACACATACACTATTGATACAATGTGTAAAATAGACAACTAAGGAGAACCTACTATCTAGCACAGGGAACTCCACTCAAAGCTCAATGTGACCTAAATGGGAAGGAAGTCCAAAAGGAAGGAGATATGTGTATATAGACAGCTGATTCACTTGGCTGTACAACAGAAAATAAGAACACTGTAAAGCAACTATACTCCAATAAAATTTGTTTAAAAAAAAAAAGCTAAATTGTCTGGAGAAAAATAATCCAGATAAATGAATGAGCATTTTTTTTACTGAATCTAATTATTTCCATAGACAACTGATTCATAAGGATTACTCATACAGTTGTGTTTTCCAAAGTCTATTTGGATTATTAATATATTTGGCAGTGGTATAATACACTTCTAATTTCCTACTCAAAAAATCCAAGGCAAAATAAAACCAGCTACTGATTCTGAAAATACCCAATGAATTGACCAAGTCATTTCTTGATGAGAGTATTGGGTTGATTATGCAACTTCCCATAAGCATTTTGAAGCCATAAGGGCCCATAGAAAGTGAAATATCCTAACAACCATTTTCTGTTTATTTCTTTAAAATATTTTTTTAAAATTTTACTTTACAATACTGTATTGGCTTTGCCATATATCACCATGGATCCGCCATGGGTGTATACGTGTTCCCAATCCTGAGCCCCGCTCCCACCTCCCTCCCCATACCATCTCTCTGGGTCATCCCAGTGCACCAGCCCCAAGCATCCTGTATCCTGCATCGAACCTAGACTGGAGATTCATTTATTTCTAAGTTATTCCTGGACATGGATTGTTCTGCACCAAATCATTAAACAGCAGGCTTTTTTTTTTTTTTTTTCCTTTAGATCACTTTGTACACCAACAGAGCCTTCAGGGAGATTCCATTTGACTAGCTCCGGGAGTTGGTGATGGACAGGGAAGCCTGGCGTGCTGCAGTCCGTGGGGTCGCAGAGTCAGACACGACTGAGCGACTGAACTGAGCTGAGTGATCATATAATGCAATTGTGTGGGGATGACAGTTGACCTCCATGGTATTCAAGGCAAAGTTACAGAATAGTTGATGTTTTCATACTTCGAGTGTCCCTGAAGTGACTTTTTTTAAAGCAAGGGATTGACAGAAAATTTAAAATCAACTTTTCAAAGACACAGGGAAGTAAAATATGTACAAATGGCTTCAAATTTTGCCTTGACAAAACTTCTGTTCAAGATGCAGCAAAATGCAATTGGTTCAGTTAGCCTCCACATTTCGATATGTCCTAACTGGATTGCCTCCGGTCTCTTAGAAGTTTCAAGAAGCATCACAATTATACAAGGCAGTTGACAAGATAATAGAATAAAAAGTAAACCCAGTTAATCAACCAAATTTACATCAGATTACTTTAAGTCGCTTCAGTTGTGTCCAACTCTGTGCGACCCCATAGACAGCAGCCCACCAGGCTCTGCCGTCCCTGGGATTCTCCAGGCAAAAACAGTGGAATGGGTGGCCATTTCCTTCTCCAACGCATGAAAGTAAAAAGTGAAAGTGAAGTCGCTCAGTCGTGTCCAACTCTTAGTGACCCCATGGACTGCAGCCTACTAGGCTCCTCTGTCCATGGGATTTTCCAGGCAAGAGTACTGGAGTGGGGTGCCATTGCCTTCTCCCATTTGGGATGGTATTACTTAGTAATTTTATGTACTTCAGACTAACTTGGAAAAATTCCTTATTTATCAATAACCTGCTAATTTTACTTATATTTTGTTTCACTGTTGCTGCTTTTTTATTGTACCATTCTCTAGGATATGAACAATTTGCAGAATATATTTCTGTAAAGATGACCATTTAATTTGTGTCCAATTATGGTGATAATTATTCCTACGCGTGCCTAGTTGCTCAGTCATGTCCGACTTCATTTGCGACTCCACAGACTGTAGCTTTCCAGGCTCCTCTGTCTATGGGATTCTCTGGGCAAGAATACTGGAGCGGGTTGCCATGGCCTTCTCCAGGGTATCTTTCCAACCAACGGATCAAACCCAGGTCTCCCGCATTGCAGGAAGATTCCTTACCATCTGAGCCGCCTGGGAAGCCACATTATTCCTTTATTATGTTTTAAATATAATGCGTGTGTGCATGCTAAATTGCTTCAGTCATGTCTAACTGTTTGCATGGACTGTAGCCCTCCAGGCAAGAAGACTGGAGCGGGTTGCCATGGCCTCCTGCAGGGGATCCTCCTGACTTAGGGACTGAACGCACGTGGCTCCCATGCTGGTAGGCAGATTCTTGACTGCTGAGCCACTGGGGAAGCCCTTCGAATATAATGTGTGGATATAAAAAGTAGTGTTATATATAACATACATAGGTAAGTTACAAAGTATCAATAAATTAAAAGCCATGATTTCACCACAGGCTCGCACACACAAAGAGGGCATCGAGAGCTCCTCTGGGCGGGGGCCAGCGTGGCGTGTTTTTCCTGCCGCCAGCGAGGCCAGTTACCTGAATGAGAGGTGCTTTTGCTCCCCAGCTGCGTCTCTGATTGACTGTGGCTGACGGGCGTGAGGTCTTGGCAGCTCTGGATGGGGGAGCCTCTCGCCGTCGGGTCGGCGCCCGGCGGCTTCTCGATGTTTTTCATCTCCATTTCTTCGTGATGGATCCACAGGTCCGGGGGCCGGAGGTCCTTCTGGCTGCCCTTCCTTTTGCCAGCGCTGTGGGTGGCCCGTTTCCTGCGGAGCGAAATCAGGAGGCAGGTGTGAGTCCTTTATTCGATGCTTTGCCTCTCTCTCTCTTTATTTTTCTCAGTCAATTCAAGTTAGAGGCGAGAGAGGAAACAAAAGCGCTCCCAGGAGGAACCCCGTGAAACCCAGGCGCTGGCAGCCTCGGCCCGGCTGCCTTTCCTCTCCTTCCCTGGAGCTTCGCCGCCCTCCGGAGACGCGGCGCGGCCTCCCCGGCCCGGCGGCCTGCCAGGGAGCGCGTCACGCCGGCGTCCCCGCTGCGCGCCTCGGCGCGAGGTGACGGTGGGTTAGATGGAGCCATATGCCGCTCTTTGGAGCCAGGCATAAGGTACCCGACGGCAACATCTGTCTAGCAGATAAATGACAGAGTTGCTTCCAAAGGGCAAATGGAAATGAAAAGGCCAGGATTTGTGCCAACAGCCAAGACTCGGGCTTAGAAGAAAGCCTGTACCTCAGCTGTCCAATTTCCTGTGCAACTGGGGAGGTGGCCCTTTGAAGACAAAAAGGCTGCAGAAACACATTCTCGGGAGAATAAAATGCTTTCTTCTTGGAGTCACTAAGTGTCTGAATTCGAACACAATAAAACCCATCTTTTTTTTTTTTAGACCCATCCTTTGACAAAAGAAGAAGCCATGTGGAAGTGTGCTGTAAACATCCCTTATTTTCCTCAGTAAGCATTTAGCAATCCTTAATTTGTTTTTCAGCAGCAGTCTCCTCTTGGGGCCAGTGAGATTGCAATGTTCCCTGCGGACTGAGCCAAGAGCCTGATGCTTATGTTAGCGAATCTCTAGAGCAAGGGGTCAGGAAACCGCGACCTGAAGGCCACATCCTCCACTGTTTACTTTTGTCTGGTTTTTCTTGTAGTTTTCTTTTTTTTAATTTTTTACTTTTGTTTTAATTGGCATCTTGCTCAAAAGCACAGAACAGTGAATGATTTGGTGGCTCCATGATAGTTACAAACAAAATCCTTAGGGAAACAGTTACAGTATCCCACATCAGTTATTTCACATTAAGGGCAGATTGTTTTTTTTTTAAAAAAAAAAAAGCTGTGCTTAAAGGGAGCACAAACAAGGTAAGCATTTTAATTTCATAACAAAGTTAAACCTAGCACCTTTAAAATATAATAAATACATACTGGAAAGTGTTTATTTCTGTGAAGGAGAACTATTTCTGTGGAGGAGAATTCCAGCGCACCAACAGTGCAAAGGAAAAGCAGCATTTTCAAAGCTGGAATTAAGTTTGTGTAAACACACACCCACCACCACTCTGCCTCCTATGTGGAATACGCACTTCTGCTGTGCCCTCCCCACCCAGGGCTGAAAAGAGCTCCTGCGGAGTCTCTTTTTCCAACTCTTAGAAACTGCTCTGGCTTCCAGGCTATGGGCTGGGAAGATTTTGGTGTAGGGCAAGGAGACCAATGTGTTCAAGCGGGATGAGTTCTTTTACAGACCGGCCAACTGCTAACACTTCCAGCCCCCTTCTCCCCACCAGAGCCTCCCAGCCCAAGGGTGCCCCTGGCCAGAGGCCTACCTGTGTGACCCCAACTTCAGAGAGGGCATCTGAGCTCAGAGCTCCGTGCAGGGAGAGGAGCGGCAGCCTACGTTACCCACAGCTGATGCTGCTTTGCAAATGGAGCATTTTGGCCAACTTGGGATAACTACAAACACCTGTGATTCTTAACTCACTGTGACCAGTTGGTTCTAAAGTAGGGAATGAGGGTGTTAGGTGTTTCCCTTCTTAATATTTTCAAACATTAATGATTAGTCCTTTCCAGTGTAGTTTTTACATCACTCACAAAGTGATATTTTCTTTCTCTTAAGCACTCCATCTTCACATTGAACTCTGGAGCTTCAGGTCTTACTTTAAACAAATGAGTGCTAAGTCGCTTCAGTCATGTCCGACTCTTTGCAACCCTATGTACTAGCCCACCAGGCTCCATGGGATTCTCCAGGCAAGAATGTTGGAGTGGGTTGCCATGATCTCCTGCAGAGGATCTTCCTGACCCAGGGATCGAACCCACATCTCTTATGTCTCCTGCAGTGGCGGGCAGGTTCTTTACCACTAGTGTAACGTGGAAAGCCCTTACCAGGGAAGTATAAAAAGAAGCAATGAGAAGCAGAATCAATGGCCCAGTGCTTGCATTCCAGCATTACGATGAGATAACAGCTAGATTTCCCCCCCACTAAATTCAGAATTTACCAACTATCCATACCAAAGATTATTTCCAAGCAGGAAAGTTCTGATTTCAACTTCTCCACTGACCCCTGTGCAGCTCAACTTATTCTGTTTCCAAATGCTCATGGAAGGACTTATTTGCTCAGCCATCCCTGGTGCCAGATGGATTTGTAGACACAAAATGCCATAAGGATCACGGTCAGCAGCAGCAGGTTGAAAATAGCTCCCATCAACACCAGGTTCTGCCCACGCAGCACCGCATTCACCCAGCTCTACTCAGCGAGCTCCCCAGGGCTGGGGCTCAGGGCCTCCAGCAACCCCAGCAGGAGGCGACACAGCCACCACCATACCGAACTCAGCATCTTCTCCGGCTGATAGCAGAAGCCTGCAGTGCCTGTTTTTGTAAATAAAGTTTTATTGGAAACCTGCCAAGCTCATTCATTTGCATTGCATTGTTGAAGAGTTACAACAAATACCATATAGCCCACAAAGGCTACAATATTTACTCCTGGGCCCTTTTTAGAAATGGTTTTCAACCTCTGCTCTATAGTTTTATAAATTTTTAAATCTCTGCTTGTAGCTTCTGTTTCTCTTAAAATGATAACATTGCTTCATAAGGCAGAATTCAGACAGTTAAAAGCTAACCTTTGGCAGAAGCCCAGAGAAGCACCTCTTTCTCAGTTTCCTCACGTGAAATGAATGGCTTACGAGCATAACTGCTTTCCTGTGAGCTAAATGGTTCAAACAAACTGCTCTCAGTGGAGACTCTGTAGCCTCGTCAAGGCCACTGAGAACGACTTTGGTTCCCCAGTTGCTGGATAGGATGGTTTGTACATATTAGGCCATTAGTACATGTTTGTTCTATGATTTGTTGTGATTTGTTCATGTTTCTTAATGTTTTTTGTCTTTCCTCAGCTAGGCTGATGAGGATATAAAGAAAAAAATCCAGACTTCATATCTATTTAGTGGGAAAAAATATGTAGGGTTTTCTGCTCTAATATTTTCCCAAGTATCTAAAATTTGCTGATTTCCTGGCAGCAGCCTCACACGGACTCTAGACAATGGTCTATAATAGCCCCTCGATCATTTTCTTGTGTTTAAGATAATAACTCTCTTGCTAACCATTTATTCCCTGAACTCATTTCCGTACACTTCACCCGGCCCACAGGAAACGAGTTTGCAGTTCACACATAACTCTTTGTGTAATCCATCTCTGGTCATTTAGAAGAACTTCATGTCATTTTCAAACTGGGAGATTTCACCCAAGTGTCTTTCTAACATATCACAATGCTAAATAAGTTAAACCCTAGTGCCCATATGACTTTATACAGAGGCACACCAGTTCCCAAATCTAGGACAAAATCGTCAGAATGGCCATGATAACTCAATATTTAAATAGCCTGTGGTAAAGATATTTGTCAAATAATTTATGAAACTGGAAGGAAATGATGAATTCTGGCTCCCTTGCTTACGTTCATGCCTAATTCATTCATTCATTTACCAGTCCCCACAATTTCAGTACCAAGCACCCCCAGGCATATCCTATTTTAAAAATGTTCTAAATTTGTTCAAGGCAGAACTTTTTTAGTATGTTATGATTTATAACCTCCACTTGGAAACAAATTATTATTCCTGATAAAATGCATAAGTATTTTTCTGATGACCCGCTTCTGAGAACCTGCTCATCCACTCAGCTGACAGTTACCAACAATCTAAAGATTTCTAACCAGACTTTATTTCCTTTTTGTATATGTTCTGACAGACCATCTAACCTCTTCTGTTTTCTATAATGTCTCTTCTCAAGAGAGAAATCTCTGGCCTTGGAGAGGCCCCCCGCCCCTGCTGATAGTAGCCCAGTGGTCCATGTAGCAGGGCTATAATAAAACTGGCATCTGCTCATAACTAAACTGTGTGCAGTTTGTCCTAAAACCTGTAGGAACAACTGTTACGTGAACCTTTTCTCTATCTGCTAGTTCCCTGACTAAATAACTGCTGCCTATTTTTGTCCCCAGTTCCTCTGTCTCACCACTGGAATCCTGTACGGAGATGAACCCAGTGCAGTGGTTCCCGATGTCTGGTCCTTGGTCCAGCAGAACTGGCATTACCTTGGAAATTGTCAGAAATGCACATTTGCAGTTCCTGCCCCATCAGAAACTTGCAAATGGCGTTGAGACCCAGCAGGCTGTGCTTTAACAGTCCCCAGGGAAATCTGATGCACCAAAACTTTGAGAAGCACTGTCTTCAGTGAAAGAAAACCAGATTTTCTTAGTTTCGTATAAAGCTAGGTTTTCATATTAGATGCAGAATGCGTGTGTGCTGGTGCGTGCTCAGGCACCTCAGTCGTGTCTGACTCTTTGTGACACTGTGGACAGTAGCCACCAGGCCTCCTCTGTCCACGGGATTCTCCAGGCAAGAACACTGGAGTGGGTTACCATGCCCTCCTCCAGGGGATCTGCCCCACCCAGGGATTGAACCCATGTCTCCTGCCCTGCAGGAGCACTTGTTATGCCATCCTTCCCGCCCCAACACACACACATCTTTTTTCCTAGGAACCAGTAATCTTGGCTTCCAAAAATAGCTGCAGGGTCTCTTCCCATCCACGTGTTCTTGAATAAAGGCGGAGCAAGGAATCTTCAAGGCTCTACCTGCTCTTTCTCATACTATGGCAAAGCTTCCACAGCATGATCAAATTCTGATGAGGTCTTATTTGTCCCATCTATGGATTTCTCTGTCTATCTAGATAGCTAGTAGTCATCCATCCATCCATCCAATCTTCTGCCCACAATGCCTTCACAGTCCTATTTACTTACAAACTACTTAAGACCCCTTCAAGCCTATCTTCTTCAGGAAACCCTTCTGACCAATTTAGGTCAGTATAATCTTAAAATAGCTAAATCACGCCCCCTCATCTTTCTCAACACCGCTCACCTTGCATTGATCACTGTCTGTCTAACCAAGCTGACCAGATGCTCCCTGTGTGTGAACTGGTTTCCTCCACTGATACAGGAGCAAAAACTTCTTTACTCCCCTTCTCCAACATCATCCACTGTTTCACAACATGTATCCCTTTGTTTATTCAGTGAACATTTATGGATGGTAAATGTGCCAAGAAATGTACTAAGGACTAGAAATGTGAAGATCAAAGAGATACTAGGAATTAAAAAATGAATGAAAACAAATGACATGGCTTTCGCATCACTGGAGCAAGGAGCATGCGCTGGGGCATGGTACGTAAGAAAACTGAAAAAGTAGAGAGGACTAAATGGTAACAGATACAGGTAAAACACCAGGAAGTCCCCGGGAAATTGCAGAAACGGTTTTATCTCAAGAGTTAACAGTAACCAGATTTGTTACTTTGTAGATCACACACTAAGCATAGTAATCACTTGATTTGAATAATAAAAATTTGTCATTATTGACTTGGAAATATTTCAAGGTTTTTTTTACTGACTCCTTATTTGCTATCTGTTCCTTACTTTGCAAATAATCTGTAACTCTAAGAAGAGTTTCTTTCTTCATTTTTCACTGGTCTACTGGGGATGTGAACAGGTAAGAACCAAATCGGTTGGGCACACATTTTACTCCAGACTGTAGTACACATTTAAATTTAATGTATTCAGACAACTCTACCCATGTGTCCATGTGGTAGTCATGTGTCCAGAATTTCCAGGATAGTCTCTTTGTCAAATATTTTGCCTTTAGTATCTATAGATACATTCTAACTTATAATAAATGTTCTACAGTTTAGCCAGGGAAATAGTATTCATTAAAAAAGCCCTGAAATCCCCTATCAATTTAAGCCTGAAAACACAAATTTTCCACTTTATTAGAACTGACTCAAATGTGTTCTTTTTTATAGCTGAGTAGTATTCCATTGTATATATGTACCACAGCTTCCTTATCCATTTATCTGTCGATGAACATCTAGGTTGATACAGGGCAAAAACCATTACAATATTATAAGTACCCTCCAATTAAAATAAATAATTAAAAAAAACTGAGGGAAACACACACACACACACACACACACATACAATTTCCATACTATGATATTCTACTATAATCTCACTAATTCAAGATGTGCAAGGGAAGTCTCTTCAAAGTAGTATAAATTTAAGTTCATAACCAAAAAAGAAATGTTAGGTTATTTTTATTTCATGGGAATTTGAATCTAAATGCTACCATGAGATTCTATACTTTAGTAGTAGTCCATGAAGAATTTTGGTGGTAGAGTTGATAGAAAGTATTTATTCCCACTTCTTTGAGGAAGGGCTTCCCTTCTGGCTCAGCTGGTAAAGGATCTACCTGCAATGTGGGAGACCTGGGTTCGATCCCTGGGTTGGAAAGAGCCCCTGGAGAAGGGAGAGGCTACCCACTCCAGTATTCTGGCCTGGAGAATTCCATGGACTGTATAGTCCATGGGGTCACAAAGAGTCAGACATGACTGAGTGACTTTCAGTTTCACTTTATTTGAGGAAACTGACATTCAGAGATTAGGTCTTCATTTAGGTTTAATTAAATACCATTAATTTAATTAAAGAGGTGATCTAATCAGAACTAGAACTTGAGTTCTAACTTCTGTTAGCTATTTTATAACATAAAACCTTACCAACTAGAATATGAGTCAGACAAGCTAGCTCATTACCTCATCATTATATAAATCACAGAACAAAATGTGTAGACACTAACGTGAATGAAGTATTACTGATAGTACACAAAAATATACTCCAAATCCATTTGGATATAATTCAAGTCCTCCAATAAAACACAAAGACAATTTACATTCTCCAGCAGTTCTAGATAAAGAAATATTGAAGAAGCCCATGGATGTTTCCCACGTCACCTTATTAATCACGTTAAACTCCCATTTCTGAGAGGCCTGTAATGGACATTATTTCTGTTTCAAATTAGAACTGATTTTGCTTTCATCTGCATTATTTGATTTGTTTTACAAAGTTCAGTGGTGGTAGTATGGGGAGAGGTTCTCAGCAAAATCAAGAAAAGCTAAATTAAAACTCAAAAATATCTTAAAGGAGAAGTATTTTTTCTTTATTAACACATACAAACAAAGAGACCAAGATGCCAAGTAAATATTAAGAGACTTTGGAGATAGGATGAGGAAAAACCTAAGGTGCAGTAGCATAGGAACCATAGATTAACTTTCTTTAGACTTTCAGTCATTCATGGAGTGATTTATTCTTTCATTAATTTCCTAATTTTAAAAACAAGTCAGGGACTTCCCTGGTAGTCCAGCGGCTAAGAATGCACCTTGCCACACAGAGGACATGCGTCTGATCCCTGGTTGGGAAACTATGATTCCACATGCTCAGCCTCCCTGGTGGTAGAGTGGATAAGAATCTGCCTGCCAGTGCAGGAGATATGGGTTGATCCCTGGTCCAGGAAGATTGCACATGTCACAGAGCTCCACTGCTACCGAGCCCACATGCTGGACTTACTGAAGCCTGCGTGTTCTAGGGCCTGCAAGCCACGGGTACTGAGCTCTCACGCTGCAACTACTGAAGCCTGTGTGCCTAGACCCCATGCTCTGCAATCAGAGAAGCCACACCGAAGAGACTGTGCTCTGCAACCAGACAGTAGCCCGCTGTCCGCAACTAGAGAAAGTCCAAGGGCACCAACGAAGACCCCAGTACAGCCATAAATAAAAAAATCAATTAATTAAAAAAAATGATC
This sequence comes from Redunca redunca, assembly GCA_006410935.1. NCBI lineage: Eukaryota > Metazoa > Chordata > Mammalia > Artiodactyla > Bovidae > Redunca > Redunca redunca. The sequence continues at coordinate 693,358 of SJYQ01003851.1, forward strand.
CCATATGATCTGGAACAACTAAGCTTGTGTGCACCAACTACTGAACCCCTGTCCTCTGGAGCCCGTGTATTGCAACTCCTAAGCCTGTGCAGGACGCAACAAAGATTCCCCATAGCGCAACTAAGACCGGATACAGCCAAATTAATTAATTAATTCAAAAAGTAAATTAAAATATAAATAAGCCACTCCAGGGTTCAGCCTCTTCTCTTCCTAAAAAAAACCTTTAAACTCCTAACAAAGTGCTTAGGGTGCGGTTTAGGACAATTTGAGAGTTTCTAAAAATAGCATCAAATCTCACATTTGTAATATGGAGAAGACTAGCGTTCTTCTCTGCGGAGAAACAAGATAGGTTCAAGGAATCCAGTTCATCGAATCAGTAAGACCCTCAGACATTCTTCTCACAGCGATGAACATGATGAAGATGAAATAACACCCTACAGATGATTCAGTTCATTCAATTAATTTTAGTGAAGGCCTCCGTGCCTGAAACTACCACCCTCCTTGCATCCATTTCAGTGAATCTTAGCTCTGCCTCAGAGACCTGAGGCTTTGATTTTCCACTGTGATTTCTTTACAAAAGCCCTTTCCTGGGATTGCTGGACCAAGAGATTGTTCAGTGACTTACTCAATCACAGTGATTTTCCCCCAGAGGCTAAGTGCCCAGCGCTCTAGAAGCTCAGTGTGGGAATGTGTGTGTTGGTTGCTCAATCTTGCCTGACTCTCTGTGACTCCATGGCTGTAGCCCAGCAGGCTCATCTGTGCATGGAGTTCTCCAGACAAGAATGCTGAAGTCGGGGGCCCTTCCCTTCTCCAGGGGATCATCCCAACCCAGGGACTGAATCTGGGTCTCCCGCGTTGCAGGCAGATTCTTTACCAGGTGAATCACTTGGGAAGCCTTAAGACTTCCCTGAAAGCTTACACAGGAGACCTACCCTGTGAATCTCACTCTGTCTGGTTTCCTGTTGGGGAACAATGGGCCAACACACCAGCTATCATCAGCTTCAAGACAGTCTAGTCAAAAGAATGCAGCCGGATATAAAAGTTGACTTGCCATCTAAAGAAATGAAATGCAAAGACTGCTTCTGCTTCTATACCTTTATTTTACTTTCTACAGTATGGGAATCTTCCTATATATTGTTACTAAATACTTAAAAATGTTAGAAAATACAGTAGAAATCAACAAACAGGATCATAGGATTTTAAAAAAAGAGAGAAAAGCTGAGGTATTTGCCAGGGAAGACAGAAAATTATTTGCTAGAGAATCTTTCTCTAGCAATGTGTGTTGTATATAGCTGTCACGCCAGCCACCTGTGAGCCCATGCCTCAGGCATGCAGAGCACCATGCCTCAGGCCAAAAACAAACAAAAATTAAGCGAAGAGCCTATTATAGCCAATCCAGTGAGAATAGCACAGGTGAGAAAAACCGTATCAGGCTGAATTTGAAAAGTGCTAGACAGGCAAAGAGGCATAAAACAACCAGAAGATTATTGCTGATTCCCACAACTGGCTGGTACAAGGTTAATATGCTGGTTAGAGGGTATTGCTGGGAGGCGATAAGCTGAATCAAACCTCCTTTCCATTTCAAACTTTGTACTTTGGTGTATCATTCTCGTATATATTATTACCTAGAGGCGCATGATATAAAAATATTTTTAAGACTCTCAAAATTTTTAATTTCTGAAAGTCAACCAGAGCCAGGCAATCTGAATCATTTTGAATTTCTGGAATCTCTCTTCCATCCTAACTACTGCCTCCAAAATACACACACCATAGCATTGTAACTATGCTGACTTTGTAACTATTCTGCACTCAGTTATTCATGTGATAGGCACTGACTAAATGCCTATGAGCCTCCACGTCAAAAGGGATAAATCAATACTCTTAGAGGAACACACATCTCCAACCTTTAATCCATAACTGCAGAGAGAGTCTTAAGTAGGGACGTGGTGAAGTTCATTCTCTAAGTGTTACTTAAGGAACATCTACCCTCACTTGAACATAAGAATCTGGTCTCAAGGATTAAAATCAGGGCCTTCCCTGCTAGCCCAGCACTTAGGAACCCATCTTCCAATGCAGGGGACACAGGTTTGAGCCCTGGTCAGCCAACTAAGATCCCACATGCCACACAGGTCAATTAAGCTGGCATGCCGCAACTAGAGAAGCCCCTGTGCCACAAGTAGAGAGCCCGTGTGCCACCACTGCTGGGCTCCTGCACACTACCACCAGGGAGGAGCCCGCTCAGCGAAGACCCATTGCAGTCAAAATTAAAAGAAAAAAAAGAAGTAAAATCAAAGAGAAGTGCAAAGTGTTTGTCCAGGTGGATTCTGCTATTACATCTGCAGGCCTTTTCCTCACCCACTTATTTTATGGGCCTAGAATGGACAAAAGGCAAGATTTTTGCCCAGGTCAGGAGAGGAGATAAAGAATGCATGGTGAGTCATGAACGTGCACAGGAAGAGAGCCATCAAATACCTAACTCAAAAAGATGGCCTTCAAGACTTCCCTAGCAGTCCAGTGGTTAGGACTCCATGCTTCCATTGCAGGGGATACATGTTCGACCCCTGGTCAGGGAACTAAGATCCCACATGCTGTAAGTAAAGATGCTGCATGTAGCAACTAAGACCAGTGGCAGCCAAAAAATTAAACATTAAAAAAAAATGGCATTCAGGTCAAACAGTGACGCTTCTCTGGCAATTAGCTGTTACCTACTTTCTCTGCTGGGCTGAAGAACGCCGGGTGCAAATCACGGCCACCACCACCACCACCAGCACTGTGATGATGCCAATGGTGACCACGATGATCACAAGCAGGTTGCTGTTCCTCTGAGGAGTGACGCTGCCATGTGGGGGGTGCATCTTGCCAATGGGTGGTTCTGGGGAAAGACAGGCAAATGGATATCAGTTTAAGGATGTGTGGCAGCCTATGGCATATCGCGCTTGGCTAAGGATTCAGAGTTCCTATTGTTCTGGGCATTCCTGAAGCTGGGGAAAAAAGCAATGAAAAATGACAGGAAAGATCTAAATTATCTACCCATGATAAATGAAACCAAGTCCACACAGAAACTTACACAGGAATATTCATAGCTACCTTAGTCAAAACTGCCACAAGTGGGAAACCCCAGAGCCATCAACTGATGAATGGATGAAGAAATGTGATATATTCGTACAATAGGATACTATCCAGTCATAAAAAGAAAGGAAATACTAATACATGATACAAAATTCAGGTACCTTGGAGTTGGTATGCTAAGTGAAAGCAGCCAGACACAAAAGGCCACATATGATTCTACTTACATGAAACTGTGGGTTTCCCTGGTGATTCAGTGGTAAAGAGGCTACCTGCCAATGCAAGACACTCAGGTTCGATCCCTGGGTCGGGAAGATCTCCTGGAGAAGGAAACGGCACCCCACTCCAGTATTCTTGCCTGGAAAATCCCATGGACAGAGGAGCCTGGTGGGCTACAGTCCATGGGGTTGCAAAAGAGTCGGGTACAACTCAGCAACTAGACAACCATTTCTGTGAAATATCCAGAATGGGCAAGTGTATAGGGACAGAAAGTAGTTGAGTGTTTGCCAGTGGATGTGAGGAAAAGTGATTGGCGAAAGACTGCTTAATGGTACAGGGTTTCGCTTTGGAGTAATGAAGATGTTCTAGAACGAGACAGTGGTGATGGCGGTAGAACCTTGAGAAAATGCTAAAAACCACCGAGTTGTGTACTTTCAAAGGGTGAATTTATGGTATGTGAATTATATCTCAATGAAAAAATATAATTAAGCTTTCATACGGAATAGAAAGTGGGGAGGATGGGAAGCATGCTGCTTTGGGTAATAAGAATTCCACCATGACACGAATCAGAACAGGCTGAGAAACCATTATTTATTTGATGCTGTGAAAGACAAACTGTTTGACACCCATCACTCACACTTTCCATTCCTTTAAAGCAGTTATCTATAAAGCACATTTAATTTTCAACCTGTCAAGGGTGCATGAATCCTACTTAAAAGCAGCCACAGGGTTGGAAAGAGTGCCATAAAGCTCTAATATATATATTTTTTTCCTGTTTTGTAACTGTACCTCGTGGCACACAATAGTGAAAATAGCAGAATGATAATTTGCTTATATAAACAAGCATGACTAATGAGCCTTTAAATGGCTTTTTTGTGCCTTTATCTGTAAAATGGAAATAATAATATTTACTTATGTAGTTACTGTCACAATTAGAAAAAATACATGCAAAACAACTCTCTCGGTGCCCTACACAGAGTAATTGCTTACAATATCACTATACTGCTGAAATATTAAAGAAAAATTTGCCTAACTTAATATTATCTACCATACCATTTGGTATACTTTTGTTATGGACTTCTAAACTCTAAATTTTCTAGAAAGCTTGTAGATAATATTCAATGTGAAAGATATAGTAACTTGCTTTCACAAGTGAGTATAATAACCCAGCACTTGCCTCAAAAGTGAAATACTATCTTTTGATAACTTATCTAGGAATCACTGGGTTTGTTTTTTTTTTTTAAAGATAGTCACCTAATTTAAATAAATTATTGTTGACTCAATATTATTGGAAAAAAATAAGTGCTACCAAATACAACTTGAATCTCAGGGGCGGGTAATTCATCAAGTCTTTACATAGTACTTTCTGTTAAAAGATTCTGATTATAAATGAAAGAAATAAGGTTTCCTTGAAGCAACTTTTTCCTTTATGACAAAGGAGTGAGGCAAGTAATGAAAGGTCAGAACTTTCTGTTAGTTTTATTTACAAATGAAAAAATCATGTTGCAGTTGTACCTCAATATGCCCTTTCTGTTCTTAATAAATTAACTGATTGGTATAAATTAACCTTTTATATGACAACATAAAATGGAGGCATTTGGGGAGCTCATGGATTTTATTACTTTAATTTAAATTTAAGAGTTCACCATTTCTGACAAACTTAGTTTGAGTCATACATGGCAGTAACACTGGGTGAATATTTTTTAAGACCATGTAAATTGGAATTGCTTGGACCAGAGAAGGAAAAAAAAATTTTCTATGTGTTAAATGTTCTGTCTTCCATTCCTGAAACGTGTACCCCATGTGTGTCATGGTGATATGAACAGAATGTCAGATGTCTTCTTGGGATCAAGGCATAGTTAATAGCAGAGAGATGCAAAAGCTCCATTTCTGAGATAGATTTCTGGAAGAGGAGAGAAGGAACAACAGCTAGATTATGAAACCACTAAAAGCTATTTATGGGACCACATATACACATAGGATTTCATAGTAATTTTTATGCCATCAGTTCAGTTCAGTCACTCAGTCGTGTCCGACTCCTTGCTACCCCATGAATTGCAGCACACCAGGCCCTCCTGTCCATCATCATCTCCCGGAGTTCACTCAAACTCACATCCATCGAGTTGGGGATGCCATCCAGCCATCTCATCCTCTGTCGTCCCCTTCTCCTCCTGTCCCCAATCCCTCCCAGCATCAGAGTCTTTTCCAATGAGTCAACTCTTCACATGAGGTGGCCAAAGTACTGGAGTTTCAGCTTTAGCATCTTTCCTTCCAAAGAACACCCAGGACTGATCTCCTTTTATGCCACAGTCTTATATATTATGTGGTCTGAGAATAACTCTCAAATTAGAATACTGATTGCTCATCCCCACCCCCCCCCCAAGAATAGAGGCATAATCGTTGCTTTTAATTCACTGTTATATATATAATTACCTCTATGGTTGGTACTTTAAAGAAGAATTCATGTAAAAAGATCTAACATGAAGATATAATATGAGGTCACTGACAGAAGATGGAGGTCATGAAAAACCTCATTATAGAAGTGACATTTAAGCTGAATTTTAAAGTTTTGCTAGGAGTTAGTTCTTATTCTTTTATGAGGGAACTAAGGGCAGACCGTGTGTGTATCTGGAACATTGGGAACAATCAGGAAATGGCACAAAATGAGGCAGGAAAGATAAATAAGACCCTGCTCATATGAGCCTTGTAGATCCAATTCAATCATCCTTGGTAAAGCTACAAATGGTTTAAGAGTTTTCAGCAAAGTGACAGGCTTCATTTGTTCTAAGAAGATATCTCTTCCCTCTGCATGGAGAGGGTTTGGTGGTGGAAAAATAGAGACCAGCTAAGAGGATACTGAGTCCACCAGGTTAAGAGGAGATGATCCCTTAAACTGAGATGGTGGCAATTTCAGTCAAGCAGAGAGGACAGGTACACCACAGAGCTGGCAAGGAAATGAACAAGGTGGATTGCACATGGTGGGGTGGATAGAAAGGAAGGCTCAGGCCTCAGCAATGGTCCTGATGTCTAGGGTTGGGGAGAGGGTGACAGTGCAGGCAGACTCAGTGGGGCAAGAAGAGAGGTTCAGTCTCAAAATGAGGTCTGTCAGTGAATCATGAAGAGGCTTCCAGAAGGCCTGCATTAGAGATGTAACTGTGGGAGCTGGCCTAGAGATGGAATCTGAAGCCTGGGAGTGGACATCACTGAATCAAGGGTATACAGTAAGCAGAGATGCTCTCTTAAGACTAGTGCTCTAAGTGTTCAGGTAGAAGGGGGGACCTGGCCAAAGTCAATATCAAATGAGTTTCCCAATGCTTATTGACAAGGGAAAACTTTTTTTGCAGAGCTTCTCAAGGGACCCATGTACCTTGTAACTACTTTTGGAGGTTGCTAATCAAGATGAGTGGTTTTGAAACTGGGGAGAGTTTACCCCAGCAAGAGGAAATTTGGCAATGTCTAGAGACAGTCTGGGTTGTTCCAGCAGAGTGGAGGGGAATCACTACTGGCACCTGGTAGATAATGGCCAGGGATGCTGCTAAACATCCTATGGTGCACAGGAGGAGCCCAACGACAAACAGGTTATTCAGTCCCAAATGGCAATAGTTCTGTGGCTGAGAAATCCTGATCAAGCTGAACACTGCCTATGTTCTCATGAAATCTGAGATCCAAAAATTTAAGTGGCTTGATTCACACATTTCTAAACCATGACAGTGTCACTTCTAATACCTGGAGTTTGGGATTAGTCTGAGGTCCTTAACATCAAACTCCAATACTTTGACCACCTCGTGCGAAGAGTTGACTCATTGGAGAAGACCCTGATGCTGGGAGGGATTGGGGGCAGGAGGTGAAGGGGATGACAGAGGATGAGATGGCTGGATGGCATCACCGACTCGATGCACGTGAGTTTGGGTGAACTCTGGGAGTTGGTGATGGACAGGGAGGCCTGGCGTGCTGCAATTCATGAGGTCGCAAAGAGTTGGACATGACTGAGTGACTGAACTGAACTGAGCTGAGATAGTAGGTGGGCAGAGTCTCTTGTAGACTAGGACTTGAGACCCCTGAGATGCTCCAATTATCTTTACATCAGGGAATTGAATGTAAAATTTTATCTCTGGATCTTTCTTTTGGCATTAAGGTGTCTGTTGGGTGCCCTATAGTACTTTACCAACCTCAGAATGACCATCTCATGCAAATATGGAAAGAGTTTCTCTATATACTCTACGTAGATTAGTTAAAATGGTATTGAGTTAAAGGTTTTCAAAACCGGAGGGCAAATCATGGCTTTTTCTCCTAACCACAGCATTTAAGTCATGTTTTGCAGAATACCAAATATGATTCTAAATACTAAAAAATTAATCAGTAACATTAATTTTAAAATAATGCTTCACCAAAGCATCACACGTGTCAAATTAATTAAGTTTTCCAAGGTTGAAGTCAATATAACAACATTCTTGTAGGGTTTGTAGATTTCTTTACCAATATTATTCATTTTGAAAACTATGGGAAAAGCTACCCACATAATTGGTGATTTATCTTCCCCCACAAGAAAACAATTGAAAAGTAATTTTCACTCTTTTGATCCTTCAGACAAATATAAACTACAAAATCACATTTTCAGAAGCTGAAGATTCTCCTGCTGTAAGAAGGTGAACCATAAAATTGAACGCATCATAAAAGTAAAATACTATCATATCACCACATATTAGCTTTGATTCTACCTGTCATCAGAAAATAATTTAGGAAGCCTCTTCAGTTTCCTCAATTTAATTAAGGGCTTCCAACTTCAAGAATAAACATGAACTATAGCTTTGTTTTTCTTTATTTGAGTTCCAAGAGAGTTGCTTTTAAAAGAGTGACACATAAGGGAAAGTAAATGATTAGCAAGCTCTAAATTTATTTGCAACTGGCTTGAGTATTCTGACAGTAAACCATTATTCTATTACAATCCTTTGAAGGATGAATCCAGCAAGTAAAGGGAGAGATAGGAAACCTCTATAATTCTGTCACTACGTAAGGAGATGTATGAAATTCTCATTGTATGTGAGGTTCAAAAACTCAAGATTTTAAAGTGTTCTTGTTGATGCAGCCTACTTTGCATCAGTAGGTTGGGGGGGAGTGTTAGAGTTTTATCAGTTAAGGTGTCATTTGTATATATAATTTGAAAATATACCCTCTTCTTATGGTATAAGATGTTGGCAGAATTTTAATTAGGAAGGTAGAGTTTTCAAATGCCTTTGCTGACTTGCATATAAGAGCACAAGCTAAAGGCAAATTACATATTAATATTTATCATCATTTACTGGATAGTAAAAAGAATAGGAAATAGATTAAGCATGCCCTCTACCATCTATTCTCTGAGGTTATCAAATCACCTTAATTAATCATGTAGCCTGTAATAATTAGTTATTTCAGTAGGGTTTCTAGAAATGTTTCAGGTACTTTGTTCATCCCATTCATTTAATAGGAAATGCCTAAAACATCATTAAGTGAGGCAGAAATCTGAGAAGGGATAATGCCAATAATCTATCTGCTGCTGCTAAGTCTCTTCAGTCGTGTCCGACTCTGTGTGACCCCATAGACAGCAGTCCACCAGGCTCCCAGGTCCCTGGGATTCTCCAGGCAAGAACACTGGAGTGGCTTGCCATTTTCTTCTCCAATGCATGAAAGTGAAAAGTGAAAGTGAAGTCACTCAGTCGCATCTGACTCTTAGTAACCCCATGGACTGCAGCCCACCAGGCTCCTCCATCCATGGGATTTTCCAGGCAAGAGTACTGGAGTGGGGTGCCACTGCCTTCTTTGGATAATCTATCTAAAATGGCTCAAAGTCACTGGATGTCATTTATCTATTTTATCTTCATGACTCTCTCCTGTGAGATAATGTATATCAGATCAAATTTAAATACAATTATATTTCTCACTAGGAATCTTAAATAGTAAAAACAAAAATACAATGACATGCATTTCTCTAAGTTACTGTCATTCTCTTCATCTGAAGTCTGACTCCTATGAAAAGAAAAGTTCTTATCTGTTGACTTATCTGTTCATGTCAAATTTGGGCTAAGGTTTCTTTCTCATTAGGGAATTCATTCTCTTTTGAAGGGCAAATTCAAATAGTCAGTACCAAACTTTTAAACTTGGTACTGATCCAAAATTAGGTTTGCCAGATTTAATAATTAAAAATACAGGAGGTTCAGTTAAGTTTGAATTATTTCTAGTTACCTATGGATATGTACATTGAGATGCCTGCATATATTGAGATGGTAATCCCTTGCAATATTTTTCTTTGACTCAGCTCTTAGGCAATTAGAAATAATTCAAATTTTACTGGGTACTTCCCTAGTGGCTCAGATGGTAAACCATTTTGCATACAATGCGGAAGACCTGGGTTCGATCCCTGGGTCGGGAAGATCCTCTGGAGAGGGAAATGGCAACCCTCTCCAGTACTCTTGCATGGAAAATCCCATGGACAGAGAAGCATGGTGGGCTGCAGTCCATGGGGTCGCAAAGAGTCGGACATGACTGAGCAACTTCACTTGCAGTATTTTTAGCTGTTCCATTGGGCATTTCTGTTCAAGATTAGTGTTCTTTCAGTTCAGTTCAGTCACTCAGTCGTGTCCAACTCTTTGTGATCCCATGAATCACAGCACACCAGGCCTCCCTGTCCATCACCAACTTCCGGAGTTCACTCACATTCATATCCACCGAGTCAGTGATGCCATCCAGCCATCTCATCCTCGGTCGTCCCCTTCTCCTCATGCCCCCAATCCCTCCCAGCATCAGAGTCTCTTCCAATGAGTCAACTCTTCACATGAGGTGGCTAAAGTACTGGAGTTTCAGCTTCAGCATCATTCCTTCCAAAGAAATCCCAGGTTGATCTCCTTGAGATTGGACTGGTTGGATCCCCTTGTAGTCCAAGGGACTCTCAAGAGTCTTCTCCAACACCACAGTTTAAAAGCATCAATTCTTCAGCACTCAGCCTTCTTCACAGTCCAACTCTCACATCCATACATGACCACAGGAAGAACCATAGCCTTGACTAGACCACGTCTATGCCCCAATCAGTAACGCTGAAGAAGCTGAAGTTGAACGGTTCTATGAAGACCTACAAGACCTTTTAGAATTAACACCCAAAAAAGATGTCCTTTTCATCATAGGGGACTGGAATACAAAAGTAGGAAGTCAAGAAACACCTGGAGTAACAGGAAAATTTGGCCTTGGAATGTGGAATGAAGCAGGGCAAAGACTAATAGAGTTTTGCCAAGAAAATGCACTGGTCATAGCAAACACCCTCTTCCAACAACACAAGAGAAGACTCTACACATGGACATCACCAGATGGTCAACAACAAAATCAGATTGATGATATTTTCTGCAGCCAAAGATGGAGAAGCTCTATACAGTCTAAAAAAACAAGACCAGGAGCTGACTGTGGCTCAGATCATGAACTCCTTATTACCAAATTCAGACTCAAATTGAAGAAAGTAGGGAAAACTGCTAGACCATTCAGGTATGACCTAAATCAAATCCCTTATGATTATACAGTGGAAGTGAGAAATAGATTTAAGGGCCTAGATCTGATAGATAGAGTGCCTGATGAACTATGGAATGAGGTTCGTGACATTGTACAGGAGACAGGGATCAAGACCATCCCCATGGAAAAGAAATGCAAAAAAGCAAAATGGCTGTCTGGGGAGGCCTTACAAATAGCTGTGAAAAGAAGAGAGGCGAAAAGCAAAGGAGAAAAGGAAAGATATAAGCATCTGAATGCAGAGTTCCAAAGAATAGCAAGAAGAGATAAGAAAGCCTTCTTCAGCGATCAATGCAAAGAAATAGAGGAAAACAACAGAATGGGAAAGACTAGAGATCTCTTCAAGAAAATTAGAGATACCAAGGGAACATTACATGCAAAGATGGGCTCAATAAAGGACAGAAATGGTATGGACCTAACAGAAGCAGACAACATTAAGAAGAGGTAGCAAGAATACACAGAAGAACTGTACAAAAAAAATCTTCACAACCCAGATAATCATGATGGTGTGATCACTCAACTAGAGCCAGACATCCTGGAATGTGAAGTCAAGTGTTCTTTAGGACACGCCATTTAAGAAATATATTGTTTTGTGTTCATGGCTTACATTTGCTTCAGTGTAACATATATAACCACTGTTCAGCAGTGATGGAAACGGTGAGGAAATAATTGTTCCTTCTCTATTATCTGTACAGATTGCCTCTTAACTTCCTGGCACTCTGACTCTTTAAAAAGTCCTAGTAACTTCAGTTTATGAAACTGAAAGGGTTTCAGCTTGCTGTACTTTTGACGTCACCTCTCTTTAATAAAATTTCATTTTTGGAAATATTTCAAATACATAGAGTACTTTCAAACTGAGATAGTTAACAGCCCTGCATCATTTATAAAATTCACTATGTCTAGGTTTTTCTAACTGACTGTTTTGTGTACTTGTCAGCTCTCACTGCCATTGTCTTCTGGTGAAATAAACTCCAGGTTTATTAATAATTTCATGCTTCTATTATCCCCACTAAAACCCTAAGTTTGAGGATACTGGCACTTGCAGTCAACAGAAAATTTGCCTCAGACATGCTAGAATTAACCATTTTAATTAATATGACTAATCCAATAGAACCTAATTTATATACTTACCATTCAGAGTGCTTCTATCAATCAAATTCGTATCAACTGGCCAATAACTTCCATCTCCATGGCGACCTGTTCATTGGGAAAATATATCAGAATGTTAGTGGAAACACAAGTGGAACAAAGCAGACAGCAACAGTATTTAAAAATATACAAACAATGGAGTAAGATTAATTCATCTACCTCACAGACAGCCTGAAAATAGTGATACCATTATACTTTGCAAGAAAATTCTATTTTCTATGTGTGAGAAAAATCTGTCATGAAAATACTCTTCTAAACAAGCTAAATTCAGTTCCACACTGAAAAGCTGACCCGTCACTTCCTTTTTTTTTTCCCTCCAGTATCCTTGTTAACAGGCCACCAACAGGTACAACATCAGTGTTAGTCTAAGTGTTGCTGTCTTGAACATCTCTGAACAGAAGGAATAGGGGTGTTGACTCCTAGAGAGACACAGCCCGCCTACTCCTGGCTTCACGGGGTCTAGTCTACACTGTTGCCCACTCGACATGATTCTGTGGCAAATAAGCACTAGTACTTTACAAGAGGATGGCACTTTTTGCCTTGTAAGTGGGCTTTGAGTTGTCTTTGTGTTATATGACAAGTAGGTGCCTGAGAATGAACTATTGAACATGGAATAAAGAATAGGGGGTGTGTCACAATCCACATGATCTGACTATTTCTTACAAACACACTAAGAAACAAGGTTTCTTGAGCATCACCTTATTGGAAACACTGCCTTCTAACAGGTGTTCAACAATTACAAAAGTAGTCTTTAAGAGAACTGAGCCAGACATTAACCAGAAGTAATTACACTATCATTCACATTTAATTAATAGTTTTTCACTACAGGTAATTCCCTTTTCTATTGGTATGTTTGTAGAACTGTAATTACTTGATTAGATTTTGAGTTCCAGAATATCTATTAGGAAAAAAAAAAAAAAAAACATTTGGGAGTTGAATCTCTATGTAAACATAAGAGTGCAGATAATTCTTTATTCACTTTGGACTGTGATTTCTGAAAGTGGTTATCATTAGCAGGTGATGTTGAGGAAGCCAGCTAGGATAACACTCGTTGTTTTTGTCAGATGTACAGTTTTTTTTGTTTTTTTTTTGAAGACTTTCAAGTCCTGTTCCTGTGACATTCCTGTGTATACCAAACTTTCTGTAGTTAGCACTTTTAACTACAGCTTTTCCAAGAGCTTATTGTTTTATTTGCAAAATAACTGTGAAGAAACAAGTCTTGTTACCAGACCATGCATTCATAATTTAAAAAAAATTCTTTCAGTGTCAAGTCAGAGCTGAAATGAGGGTGTTAAGTTTCCAACAAGCATGGATAAATTAATCCAATGACGTTATACTCTGTTTCCAAGATAAATCTGTATGTTTAAAATCTGCTGGTCAATGACTCTGGGCATATAAACAAATGGGAATTAGGATGGAGGCTCCTGTGTGTGAGGCAGGGAGGAATGGTGGTGACTGGGCTTCCCTGATGGCTTGGGGGTGAAGAATCCACCTGCAATGTGGAAGACATAGGTTCGATTCCTGGGTAAGGAAGATCCCCTGGAGAAGGGGATGACTACCCACCCTAATATACTTGCCTGGGAAATCCCATGGACAGAGGAGCCTGATGGGCTACAGTCCATGGGGTCACAAAGAGTTGATCCTGACTGAGTGACTTAAAGGAGAATGAAATAAGCAGCAATTGTGAAAACATTTTGGGCGGCGATGACTGAAACATAGATAAGCCTAACCCTTTCCCCAAGTACCTGGTTTGTGTTAACTCTGACACATCTGGGGTTTCAATAAGCTTTGCCCACAGGACACTGAGAGATCAAGGTTGGAAGAAATGAAATGAGACAGAAGTTCTCTATGAATATTAAGATGCCTTTTCACACATCTGAAAGCAACTAGATTGCAAAGCAGTCAGCCAAAAGAGATGCTAACAGCCCCATCACTTAAGCCACTAAAGCAATAAATGATTCCTGTTGGGAGTCATTCTGTATTGGCTGGAAATTAGGTACATAGCCTGTGGAGGATTTTTCCTATCCTCTAGCAACCTGACAAATGTCTTTTTAATGAAGTTTCTTACTCTCCCAGCTAGTTTGTGGGAAGATGCAGAAACAAGCCCCTGAGCACATCCATATATTGCTTAAACATAAATCTCTATGGGTATAGCACCCTTTAGACTCAGTGAGGCTATTGATTACATGGTGAATTTCAATATGCTGAAGAATATCAGATGTCATATGGTTAGAGCTCTGTGTAAGATAAAGGAACTCAAAATACCTTTGAAGTAACAGAGCAGCTAAAAACTTGAGCGTTCTACTCATATAATCTAGGATACTGACATCAGTTAATATTTTGTTGGTTATAATTAGACGGATATCATGAAAGAAAAGTAACTCTTAACAAATCCAACAGAAAATGCTTTAAAGAAACTTGATATCATCAACAAGCAAGATTAGATTCATGGTAATTTAAGACTTCTGGCACCTCTTCAGTAAAGAGACACAAAATTCATTTCTGGGATATCGGAGTCTGGAATCTCTTTATTTAAAGATGTGGGAATCAAATATCACTTTGTGTGCTTCTATGTTTTTGTCCTCTAAAATATGTCTTTTAAATCTCAAGAAGTCTTTTTATGGGCAAATTGGGTAAATGTGTGTGTGTGTTCGGTAACTCAGTCATGTCAGACTCTTTGCAACACTGTGGGCTCTGGCCTGTCAGGCTCTTCTGTCCTGAATTTTCCAGGCAAGAATACTGGAGTGGGCTGCCATTTCCTCATCCTAGGGATCTTTCCAATCCAGGGATGGAATCTACGTCTCCTGCACTGGCAAGCAGATTATTCACCACAAATAACAAGTTAAAAACAGGAGATTCTCCTGCTATCTTAAGGCAGGAATCACAAAATTGTCAAATGAAACACTGGACTATTACTGTTTCTCATGTCAAAAGGGCTTTTTGCTGTAGTTGAAACATTAGATGAGTTTAGTAAACTTGGTGAATTTCATAAGCACTGATTAAGGGAAAGAGCAACCTAATTAGACTCTGGAAGATGAAAAGTCACTGAAAGGCAAAGATATAAACTACTATTCAATCCCAAGGTCTTAATTTTTTAATGGAGCATAAAACTGATAATAATTCAACTCAAAATATACTAAGTGCCTACTATAGGCGAGGCATAGTCCTAGATGCTCATGGGATGGGTAGCATCAAAAGATTTATTAGATATAGAACCTGCCAAGACAGATAGCATTGGCTTATTGAATCCAAATCCTATACAGGACTACTTATGATTAATATTAGCTAATATCACATCGTTTTTAACTTATTCTGACTTTAAATATTTAAAATAAGTTAATTCTTACTATAAAATAACTATTACTAAATTGATTTACTATTACTATAAATCACTATTATGTTTCAGTGAAAATATTTTTCATTTATCTAGTATTTTTAAAAGAAGTACATGCAAATAAAAGATAATGTATTATTTTTAGCCTCATACGTGTCACAATTAAATTTATCTTATCAACTCCTTTTTTTGCTTATGGTACTAAANGAGGCTTTTTCAAGTTATTTAAAAATAGTTTATATAGGCTTAACTTTATTGTATTTATGTACCTCTAAGGAAGGCCCAAACCAAAAAATTTATGCTTTTCCACTTGGCTTACACTCTTTAAATAGTATAAATGCTAAAGTCACTTAAAGAGTTATTTTCTATGCTTTATTTAAAGGATAGATCATCTTATTTTGGCAAGAGAAACATACTCCCTTAGGCAAAAGTTAGTCCCCATGATTTTCCCACTAGCTACTCTCTGGATTGAGGGAAAAATGAGCAGAGGTAACATGAATTCCTTCAGGATGTGTGCTCATTATTATATTTCTTGGTGCTTACCAAAGTGACATTTATACCATATTCTCAACCCTTGATAAGTGACTAAACTGGGGACACTTTGTAATGTGTTAATAACAAACATACTTTAAGTTCTTAGTATTACACATGTTAATGTTTATGTTCCTATTCTTACATTATTACTTAAAATATTGCTTCTATATTTGTACTGAAATGTGTGTATGTGTGTAAACTTAACCAGTGTAATGATTACAACAGACACGAAGTTTTAGTACATATGGGCAGATGAAGAATATTCCCTGTGGTAAAACTGTTTAGCACCTCAGTTCAGTTCAGTTGCTCAGTCGTGTCCAACTCTTTGCGACCCCATGGACTGCAGCACAACAGGCCTCCCTGTCCGTTACCAGCTCCTGAAGTTTACTCAAACTCATGTCTATTGAATCGGTGATGCCATCCAACCATCTCATCCTCTGTCGTCCCCTTCTCCTCCCGCCTTCAATCTTTCCCAGCACCAAGGTCTCTTCCAGTGAGTCAGTTCTTCACATTAGGTGGCCAAAGTATTGGAGTTTCAGCTTCAGCATCAGTCCTTCCAAGGAATATTCAGGACTGATTTCCTTTAGGATAGACTGGTTGGATGTCCTTGCAGTCCAAGGGACTCTCAAGAGTCTTCTCCAACACCAGAGTTTAAAAGCCTCAATTCTTTGGTGTTCAACTTTCTTTATAGTCCAACTCTCACATCCATACATGACTACTGGAAAAACAATAGCTTTGACTAGACAGACCTTTGCT
This sequence comes from Redunca redunca, assembly GCA_006410935.1. Taxonomy (NCBI): domain Eukaryota; kingdom Metazoa; phylum Chordata; class Mammalia; order Artiodactyla; family Bovidae; genus Redunca; species Redunca redunca. Next base: position 709,943 of record SJYQ01003851.1, read on the forward strand.
GACAAAGTAATGTTAATATGATGTCTATATTGGTCATAACTTTTCTTCCAAGGAGCAAGAATCTTTTAATTTCATGGTTGCAGTCACTATCTGCAGTGATTGTAGAGCCAAATAAATAAATAAAGTCTGTAGAAAAGATTAATTCAACTGGAATTTGAGTTCTACAGTGGTTTTTCTGAGTTGATGTTTATAAGTTCAGAAAGGAGTGAATGGAAAATTATTCTGCAGAGGACATATAAAAAGCTGAATGTGGTAGTTCTAATCTATTTTTAATCCATTCTTCCTGCCTGAAGTTAACAGAGGGTCCTTCAGAATGGAACTCACACAATCAATCCCAAGATATGGGCCATAATCTAAATTAAATGAACAGACGGGTTGTCTAACATTCATTCAATATATATCCTTCCAAGGATACAGAGCACTAAGATATTGTCTTCATCTTAGAAATGCTTTCTTTGAAGATAATTCTGGTGATAATGAAGAGAAGTGCATTGATTTTCTGTCTTGTATACCAGTGGGTAAAGATAATGCATTGATGCCATGTGAATATAATTTTACTGCTCAGTACACAGATCATATTGAGATATATTTAAAGCAGATGCTTTTCCAGAGGCTGAAAAATGTGGCTAAGTGTTTGTAACCCTGCTGACTTTGAAAAAAGGTATGAAAACTAGGAAGCAAAATCATAGCCTATGCCTAGGATATTTCAAACATATTAATAGAAAAATGAATGAGCTCTTTTCATCCTTTCCTCGGGTTCAACACATTGTTTTCAAGTTAACATGAAAGAAAGTTCACTGGTTAAAAGAGAGTGTAATATTACTATTTCATATACAAGGGCAACTAGCATGTACTGAGGGTGTATTGTTGCTAAGCCATGTCCTAATCTTTGTGACCTCATGAACTGCAGCACATGAGGCTCCTCTGTCCTCCACTATCACCTGGAGTTTGTTCAAATTCATCTCCACCGAGTTGGTGATGCTAACCATCTCAACATCTGTCGCTCCCTTCTCTTGCCTTCAATATTTCTCAGCATCAGGGTCTTTTCAAATGAGTCAGTTCTTCATATCAGGTGGCCAAACTATCAGGGCTTCACCTTCAGCATCAGTCCTCCCAATGAATATTCAGGACTGATTTCCTGTGGGATAGACTGATTGGCTCTCCCTGCAGTCCAAGGGATTTTCAACAGTCTTATCCAACACCACAGTTAGAAAGCATCAATTCTTGGGGCTCAAACTTCTTTATGGTCCAACTCTCATATCTGTACATGACTACTGGAGAAACCATAGCTTTAACTATAGGGACCTTTGTCAGCAAAGTGATGTCTCTGTTTTTAAATATGCTCTCTACATTTGTCATAGTTTTCCTTCATGACTGCAGTCACTACTGCAGTGATTTTGGGCACAAAAAAAATATGTCACTGCTTTTGCTTTTTCTCCTTTTATTTGCCACAAAGTGATGGGACTGGATGTCATGATCTTAGTTTTTAGAATGCTGCATTTCAAGCCAGCTTTTTCACTCTCCTGTTTCACCAGCAAAGTTGTGTCATCTGTATATCTGAGGCTATTGATATTTCTCCCAGCTATCTTGATTCCAGCTTGTGATTCATCCATTCAAGCATTTTGAATGATGTAATCTGCATATAAGTTAAATAAGCAGGGTGACAATATACAGCCTTGACATACTCCTTTCACAAATTTGAAACAGTCTGTGTTGCATGTCCAGTTCCAACTGTTGCTTCTTGACCCATATACAGGTTTCTCAGGAGACAGGTAAGATGGTTTGGTATTCCCATCTCTTTAAGAATTTTCCACAGTTTTCTGTAATCCGCACAATCAAAAGCGTTAGCATAGTCAATGGATTGAAGTAGATGTTTTTCTCAAACTTCCTTGCTTTCTCCATGATCCAGTAAATGTTGGAAATTTGATCTCTGGTTCCTCTGTCTCTTTGAAACACAGCTAGTATACCTGGAAATTCTTGGTTCATGCACTGCTGAAGTCTGGCTTGATGGATTGTGAACATAACCTTGCTATCATGTCACTGTAGATGGTGATTGCAGCCATGAAATTAAAAGACGCTTACTCCTTGGAAGAAAAGTTATAACCAATCTAGAAAGCATATTAAAAACCAAAGACATTACTTTGCCAACAAAGGTCCATCTAGTCAAAGCTATAGTTTTTCCAGCAGTCATGTATGGATGTGAGAGTTGGACTATAAAGAAAGCTGAGCACCAAAGAATTGATGCTTTTGAACTGTGATGTTGGAGAATACTCTTGAGAGTCCCTTGGACAGCAAGGAGATCCAACCAGTCCATCCTAAAGGAAATCAGTCCTGAATATTCACTGGAAGGACTGATGCTGAAGCTGAAACTCCAGTACTTTGGCCACCTGATGTGAAGAACTCATTTGAAAAGACCCTGATGCTGGGAAAGATTGAAGGCAGGAGGAGAAGGGGACGGCATAGGATGAGATGGTTAGATAGCATCACCGACTCAATGGACATGAGTTTGAGTAAACTACAGGAGTTGGTGATGGACAGGGAGGCCTGGCGTGCTGCAGTCCATGGGGTGGCAAAGAGTCGGACAAGACTGAGTGACTGAACTGAACTTGCTGTCATGTGAAATGAGCACAACTGTACAGTAGTTTGAACATTCTTGGCATTGCCGTTCTTTGGGATTGGAAAGAAAAACTGACCTTTTCAAGTCCTGTCGCCATTGGTGTGTTTTCCGAATTTTCTGGCGTATTGAGTTCAGCACTTTAACAGCATAATCTTTTATGATTTTAAATAGCTCAGCTAAAATTCCATCACTTCCAATAACTTTGCTCATAGCAATGCTTCCTAAGGCCCGACTGACCTCACACTCCAGGATATCCGGATCTAGGTGAGTAACCACAGCACCACGGTTATCTGGGTCATTAAGACTATTTTTGTATAGTTATTCTGTGTATTCTTGCCATGTCTTCTTAGCCTCTTCTGCTTCTGTTAGATCCTTGCTATTTCTGTCCTTTATCATGCTCCTCCTTGCATGAAATGTTCCCTCGCTATCTCCAGTTTTCTTGAAGCAATCTCTAGTTTCCCCATCACATTGTTTTCCTCTATTTCTCTGCCCTATTCATTTAAGAAGATCTTATCTCTCCTTGCTATTCTCTGGAACTCTGAAGTTGGGTATATCTTTCAGTTCTTCCCTTGACTTTTGCTTCTCTTTTTTCCTCAGCTATTTATAAAGCTCCCTCAGATAAACACTTTGCCTTCCTGCATTTCTTTTTCTTTGGGATGGTTTTGGTTACCACCTCTTGTACAATGTTATTCACAGTTCTTCAAGCATTCTGTCTACCAGATCTAATCCCTTGATTCTATTAATCACCTCTACTGTCTAATCATAAGAGATTTGATGTTGGACAGGACTGAGTGACGCCACTTTCACTTTTCACTTTCATGCATTGGAGAAGGAAATGGCAACCCACTCCAGTGTTCTTGCCTGGAGAATCCCAGGGACGGGGGAGCCTGGTGGGCTGCCGTCTGTGGGATCGCACAGAGTCATACACGACTGAAGTGACTTAGCAGCAGCAGCAGCATGCCCAAATGGTCTAGTGTTTTACCTACTTTCTTCAATTTAAGCCTGAATTTTGCAATAAGGAGCTGATGATCTGAGCCACAGTCAGCTCCAGGTCTTGTTTTTCCTGACTATATAGAGTTTCTCCATCTTTGGCTGCAAAGAACATATCAGTCTGATTTGGTACTGACCATCTGGTAATGTCCATGTGTAGAGTCTTCTCTTGTTGTTGGAAAAAGTGTACTTGCTATGATCAATATGTTTCTCTTAACAAAACTGTTAGCCTTTGCCTGCTTCATTTTGTACTCCAAGGCCAAACTTGCCTGTTATTCCAGGTGTCTCTTGACTGCCTATTTTTGTATTCTAATCCTGTATGATGAAAAGGACATCTTTTTTTTTTTTTTTTTTGTTAGTTCTAGGAGGTCTTGTAGGTCTTCATAGAACCAGTCAACTTCAGCTGTTTAGCATCATTGTTTGAGCACAGACTTATAATACTGTGATTTGTATGGTTTGCCTTGGAAATGAACTGAGATCATTCTGTCATTTTTGAGATTGCACCCAAGTACTGCATTTTGGACTTTTGTTAACTTGGAGGGCTCCTCTCTCTCTTCTAAGGGGTTCTTTCCCACAGTAGTAGATATAATGGGCATCTGAATTAAATTCACCCATTCCCATCCACTATAGTTCACTGATTTCTAAGATGTTGATGTCCACTCTTGCCATCTCCTGCTTGGCCATGTCCAGTTATTTACCTCGATTCACGGACCCGACATTCCCAGTTCCTATGCAATATTGTTCCTGATAGCATCAGACTTTCCTTTCATCACCAGACACATTCACATCTGAGCACCATTTCCACTTTGGCCTAGCCTGCTCATTATTTGTGGAGCTATTATAGTAATTGCCTTCTGCTCTTCCCCAGTAGCATATTGGACACCTTCCAAACTGGTGGGTCAGTGGGGGCGGGGGTGGGCTCATCTTCTGGTGTCATATTTTTTGCCTTTTCATACTGTTCATGAGGTTCTCCTGGAAAGAAGAGTAGGTTTCCATTCCCTCCTCTAGTGAAGCATGTTTTATCAGAACTCTTCACTATGATCTGTCTGTCTTGGGTAGCCCTGTGCAGCACGGTTCACAGCTCCATTGAGTTATGCAAGCCCCTTTGCCAGGAAAAGGCTGTGACCCATGAAGGGGATATTGAGGTTTTGTGCTCAAGGATCCTGTGGCAAGTCTATGAGCAATAATTGACAGGAACGGGAATGCATTTGGTGACCTACTCTAGTCAGACTCAGTGCAAGAGAACTGAAGAAGCCATTGTCCATCTTTTCTTGACCATGAGGGTCATTTCTTTGGGGGTTCCGATTTCTGCCTTTATGCCATAAAATATAAATAGACTCTGACAAGAAGTAAATTCATTTTCTGAACCCAGATCTCCCATGTTGCAGGTAGATTCTTTACCAGCTGAGCCACAAAGGAAGTCCAAGCATACTGGGCTAAGTAGCCTATCCCTTCTCCAGAGGATCTTCCTGACCCAGGAATCAAACTGGGGTCTCCTGCATTGTAGGTGGATTATTTACCAACTAAGCTATCAGGGAAGCCCTCTAAAAATTCTTAGAAATCAGTATAAAATATAAGATTATAATTTCATATATAAATGTCATGAAGAGTGAACATATAGTTATTATGAAGATTAGGGTGAAAAAACCTGCTATTATCAATTTTGCCTAGACCCAAGTGTCAATCAGGACACTTCTGGACAAAACCGAAATTTATTTATTCTAGATATGAACAATTTAAACAAATAAACTCTTAATTCCTAGCTCTTGGTTGACACTGCAGTTTGATTCTGGGTCCTGATTCCCTGTTCAGTTCAGTTGCTCAGTCATGTCCCACTCTTTGTAACCCCATGGATCGCAGCACGCCAGGCCTCCCTGTCCATCACCATCTCCCGGAGTTCACTCAGACTCACGTCCATCGAGTCAGTGATGCCATCCAGCCATCTCATCCTGGGTTGTCCCCTTCTCCTCCTGCCCCCAATCCCTCCCAGCATCAGTCTTTTCCAATGAGTCAACTCTTCGCATGAGGTGGCCAAAGTACTGGAGTTTCAGCTTTAGCATCATTCCTTCCAAAGATATCCCAGGGTTGATCTCCTTCAGAATGGACTGGTTGGATCTCCTTGCAGTCCAAGGGACTCTCAAGACTCTTCTCCAACACCACAGTTCAAACGTATCAATTCTTTGGTGCTCAGCCTTCTTCACAGTCCAACTCTCACATCCATACATGACTATTGGAAAAAACATAGACTTGACTAGACGGACCTTAGTCGGCAGAGTAATGTCTCTGATTTTGAATATGCTATCAAGGTTGCTCATAACTTTTCTTCCAAGGAGTAAGCGTCTTTTAATTTCATGGCTGCAATCACTATCTGCAGTGATTTTGGAGCCCCAAACAATAAAGTCTGACACTGTTTCCACTGTTTCTCCATGTATTTCCCATGGAGTGATGGGACCAGATGCCATGATCTTTGTTTTCTGAATGTTGAGCTTTAAGCCAACTTTTTCACTCTCCTCTTTTACTTTCATCAAGAGGCTTTTTAGTTCCTCTTCACTTTCTGCCATAAGGGTGGTGTCATCTGCATATCTGAGGCGACTGATATTTCTCCCGGCAATCTTGATTCCAGCTTGTGCTTCTTCCAGTCCAGCGTTTCTCATGATGTACTCTGCATAGAAGTTAAATAAGCAGGGTGACAATATGCAGCCTTGACGTACTCCTTTTCCTATTTGGAACCAGTCTGTTGTTCCATGTCCAGTTCTAACTTTTGCTTCCTGACCTGCATATAGATTTCTCAAGAGGCAGGTCAGGTGGTCTGGTATTCCCATCTCTTTCAGAATTTTCCACAGTTTATTGTGATCCACACAGTCAAAGGCTTCCCTTTGATTCCCTGTAGCACATGCATAATCTTTTGTGGAACATGGCAAATGATGTCTAAAGAAAGTTGTGCAAGTGATGTTCTAAACTAGGAAAAAAGTTTACAAACATTTCACTTTTCATCTTTTGCAAATACAGATAAAAAGCAGCACTAGTCCAGACCAACACATGTCCGGATTTCTAAGCATGTGGCAGATGTCAATCAAAGAAATGAGGAGAAAAAATTCTTGTATCTGTGAAATACATATGCATGTATGATGCTAGGAAAAATATTTTCCTTAGAAAAGACCCTGATGCTGGGAAAGATTGAAGGCAGGAGGAGAAAGTGACGACAGAGGATAAGATGATTGGATGGCATCACAGACTCAGTGGACATGAGTTGGAGTAAACTCTGGGAGTTGGTGATGGACAGGGAAGCTTGGTGTGCTGCAGTTCATGGGATCACAAAGAATCAGACACAACTGAGCGACTGAACTGATCTGCGAAGTATTATAAAATAACAACATATATATGTGAATATCTATGTCAGAAGAACATTGGTTACTGTTATGAACTCTACCACCTCACCTCTCATTTTCAATGCCTTACAAGGGAGAATGGATTAAAAACTCAAAAGGCAAATATCAGGGGACCAACAGAGCTGTTCAGATCAATGAGATCTTTTGTTCACAGGAAAGAACCTCATCAAAGGGCTCAGGAAGGGGAAGCCCATACATTCTGATGCATATGACTCTAAGCACTACTAGCCTGTGTCACTTCATCTGCTCAGAAAAGAAAACTCATCAACTGCTCCTGATCACACATGCCATAAGCTCCCACGTACGAAAAGTCAAATAAGTTTATTAGCTAGTGCAAATACCATTCATATAAGTTTAGAATAAAACTTTTGTTAAAGTTTAATTGTTAACAGAATAAAAAACAATGATAACTTAATAATATTCAGTTCAGTTGCTCAGTTGTGTCTGACTCTTTGCGACCCCATGGACTGCAGTACACCAGGCCTCCCTGTCCATCACCAACTCCTGGAGCTTACTGAAACTCATGTCCATGAAATTGGTGATGCCATCCAACCATCTCATCTCCTGTCATCCCCTTCTCCTCCTGCCTTCCAAATTTCTCCCAGCATCAGGGTCTTTTCAAGTGAGTTAGCTCTTAGCATCAGGTGGCAAAAGTATTGGAGTTTCAGCTTCAGCATCAGTCCTTCCAATGAATATTCAGGACTGATTTCCTTTAGGATGGACTGGTTGGATCTCCTTGTAGTCCAAGGGACTCTCAAGAGTCTTCTCCAACACCACAGTTCAAAAGCATCAATTCTTTGGCGCTCAGCTTTCTTTATAGTCCAACTCTCACATTCATACATGACTACTGGAAAAACAATAGCTTTGACTAGACAGACCTGTGTTGGCAAAGTAATATCTCTGTTTTTGAATATGCTATCTAGTTTGGTCATAACTTTTCTTCTAAGGAGTAAGCGTCTTAATTTCATGGCTGCAGTCACCATCTGTAGTGATTTTGGAGCCCAGAAAAATAAAGTCTGTCACTGTTGCCACTGTTTCCCCGTTTATTTGCCGTGACATGATGGGACTGAATGCCATGATCTTAGTTTTCTGAATGTTGAGCTTTAAGCCAGCTTTTTCACTCTCCTCTTTCACTTTCATCAAGAAGTTGTTTCAGTTCTTCTTCACTTTCTGCCATAGGGTAGTTTCATCTGCATATCTGAGGTTATTAATATTTCTCCCAGCAATCTTTTTCCAGCTTGTGCTTCATCTAGCCTGGCATTTCTCATGATGTACTCTGCATAGAAGTTAAATAAGCAGGGTGACAATATACAACCTTGACATACTCCTTTTCCTATTTGGAACTAGTCTGTTGTTCCATGTCCAGTTCTAACTGTTGCTTCCTGACATGCATATAGGTTTCTCAAGAGGCAGGTCAGGTGGTCTGGTATTCCCTTATCTTGAAGAATTTTCCAGTTTGTGGTAATCCACACAGTCAAAGGATTTGGCATAGTCGATAAAGCAGAAATAGATGTTTTTCTGGAACTCTCTTGCTTTTTTCATGATCCAGTAGATGTTGGCAATTTGATCTCTGGTTCCTCTGCCTTTTCTAAAACCAGTTTAAACATCAGGAAGTTCACAGTTCATGTATTGTTGAAGCCTGGCTTGGAGAAATTTGAGCATTAATTTACTAGCATGTGAGACGAGTGCAATTGTGCAGCAGTTTGAGCATTCTTCGGCATTGCCTTTCTTTGGGTTTGGAATGAAAACTGACGTTTTCCAGTCCTGTGGCTACTGGTGGGTTTTTCAGATTTGCTAACATATTGAGTGCAGCACTTTCATAGCATCATCTTTTAGGATTTGAAATTGCTCAACTGAAATTTGATCACCTCCCCTAGCTTTGTTCATGCTGCTGCTGCTGCTAAGTCGCTTCAGTTGTGTCTGACTCTGTGTGACCCCATAGACGGCAGTCCACCAGGCTCCTCCATCCATGGGATTTTCCAGGCAAGAGTACTGGCATGGGGTGCCATCACATAGTGATGCTTAATAATATTACTGATATGGTAAAGCTGAATGGCCTCTAAATCATCTCCTCTCACAAGAATCTCTTTGAATACATTCCTTCTGATAATGTATCTGGAATAATGGCCAGCATACGGGTCTAGGAAATCACTTTTAGAGGCAGCCTAGTTTTTATGAAAATTTTAAAACAATCCTGATTCTTTAAATATGGACACTTCCCTGGATGACTTCCCAAGAGCCTGTCCACTGACCAGACAGCAACATGGAGATGAGGCATGGTCTTACATGGATTATAAGGGAGCAACTATTCCCAAATGCTATGAGGGTCCATGGGAGCTTCCCCACCTGGATAGTCCACAAGTCTCTCCAAAAGGCAGTGTTAGAAATGTTTGTGTGTTAGTGAAGTTGTCAAGTAGCACAGCAAGAAGTAACAGAAGAGCATGGATGTTCCTCCTTCTCCAAGTGACTATGTACAGGGAAATTGTAACTGCAGTATGAAAAGACTAGAATGGGAGCATCCTGCTGCCGCACTGTTAGCATGTGTAAATAATAACATGGTGGTAACACAGAACTTCTTCATTCCTGTATCTGTCCATGGTCCATCCATCTAGTCCACAAATGTGTTGAGTGGACCACCCACTGCTCTAAGCATTGGTAATACAAAAGGACTATTGCAGAGGTTCATAATCTAGTGAGAGAAAATATGTTAAGTGAATGATAACTACATTGTAAAATTCAAAAGTTAAAAAAAAATTTTAAGTAGGTGCACATGGAAAAACAGGATTATTGACTAATTCCACCCAGAAAAATGATGGAAGGTGTTTCAGGGTTGACAGCTGAGATGACATCAGTCAGGGTGACCTCTGAGTTTTCAGGGGTGACACCTGGGAATTAAAAGATGAGTGTAAAAGTACCAGAGAAGAATTAACTGGGTAAGCTTAGAGAAAGAGGCTGAGATGAAATCATAAAACTCATTATATCCTTTACAAAAGAGTCTAGAGTTTTTCTTATAGGGGACAGATCCACTGAAGGTATTTTAAGCAGAAAAGTGACTCAATCAAATATGCATTCTAGAGTGATGATTCTAGCTGAGTGTGAAGGGCTAATTAAATACAACAGGAAAGATTTCTATAATAAATAGGATGAGGATGCTATTAATTACAAATTCATGATGTAAACATTATTAGCTCTGTTTTATAGATGAGCAAACTGTGGCTCAGAAAGACTAACTAACACTCATTTTAAGTGGTTGAATCTGTCTGATTTTGATGATGATGGTTTTACCATTTTTGAGCAATTTAATAAATGAAAGATGAATAGGGAGTGAGTTTGGCAGAAATTAGAGCATCTCCTAGAGTTGATCAGGGTATATGAATGGGAGGGCTTTGCTGTGTGGGTTTGACTTAAGATGGTAGCTCCATTCTCAGTAAGGCTCACAAAACACAACAGACTTTGGAAAAGAAACAAAATAGTTGTCTTTGTCACCACGCAAAGGACTGGGACAAGTGAAGGTGTCCTTTCAGAAAAGGCATAATAGCAGTGGACCAAGAGAGCTAGGAAAACTCTTTAAAGAGTTGATGATGGAAAGTGAGGCCTTGTTCCTATTCCAAATTTTCCTTTCCTCTCCCCGACCCTCACTCTCACGGATGCTATTCCCCTCAAACAACGTTTGATCAGTATCAGCGGTCAAGAGTGAATGAGGTCTGCAGGATTCTGGATGCAGGGGAACACTGCTGGTCTTCAGGAGTCAGTGTAAACAGTAGGCACTTGATGTATTTCAGAGTAAAAAGCCCTGAGAACTGCTGTGTTAGAGCAGAGAGAAACAGCAAAAGCCCGGTTATCAATTTATCTCAACCACAGTGTCCTAGTCTGTACAGAGGTGCCCTAATTATCCCTGAACACATTTTGCAGTCCTCATTCTTTGAGCAGCTTCTTGCTTTTCCCATTCTAGGATTTTTCTGAAAAAAAAGTTCAAGTCATTTTCCCTCTATAGATATTTGTGCTGACTCAAGTTTTACTCATATATTTAAACTACTGGATCTTAAGAAGTCTTTTTTACTACTACTCACAGTGATTCCTATCTGAAACCCTGTAACATACATATGCAGATAGTACCACCTGCTTTAGCATTTCATACTTTTCATATCGGGCTGCGAGTCTTTACATCCTAACTATAGTGTATCTTTTTGAAAATGAACCCATGGAACCATACTTCTTTCTTATGTTTCATCACATCCAGAGCAGTGCTAGGCAAACAGTTTTAAACAGGTTGTCAAAAGTGAGTCCAACTGTTTTCATATCACACATTTGGAATTTCAAAAACTCATCTGCACCCACTACTTTTGATTTTGTTCTTTACATACTCAGAATCATGAGCAGCTGGTGAACGGCAAGTGTATACATTTTCTCTGACAGTAAATGACAGAGAAGGTCAAGAAAGGTGAAAAGGGTGAAGAAGGGTAAAGGTCAAGAAAAGGACACAGTGGATCAAAATCATCTACAACGTGACCACCTTTTCCTGGATCAGAAATAACTTGTCTTTCTGTTCAGATTTAATTTAAGAGATGAATATTGAAGATACATTTTCCCTACTGGAAAAAAATATTTTCATATCTTTTTCATCCCCCCCAAGATCAATAGCCTATACAGTCATCCCTCTATACTTGCAGGGATTGGGTCCAGGACTTGCCTCAGAGGCCAAAATCTATGGATGCTCAAATATAATAGGTAAACACAGGACAGGATCCAACACCGGCTGAATCTGCAGGTTTGGAACTGGAAGATAGGGAGGGCTGACTGCACAGTATCCCACAGGCTTGAGCACTATTACTTTTGGGTTTTCTAAACAATACTTTGGATGAGATGGTAAAGTCTATCTTTCCAGATTACTCTGTTTTTCAAATATCTGTGTCATAATTCAACAACAAACTCTTATCTGTCAACTATAATATGGTAGGTTCAAAATTAGAGATTGGGGGTGTAGGGAGACAGAGATGACAATGTGAACGAGACTAGCCCTTTGCCACCAAAAGAACTTACAACCTGGCCAAGACGTTGGGGATACGTATATAGATGAACTATAAGAAACAAATAGCATAGCAGAGACTAAACTGGGTGTTATGGACACACAGAATAAATGACCAGAAAGGTAACAAAGACTTCTTGGACAAAAGACAATTGAGAAGAAGCCTTCAAAGATAAGGCTCAATAGAGAAAGGGAAAATCCATTGCTAAGGCTAAGAGGACAGTACTAGTTAGAGCATGGAGCTCTAAAGATACTTTTTTTCCAGAGTGATTTGTGAATCTTTGCTCATAGACATACACGGAGGCTGTGAGTCTAGAACGGGAAATTTGAGGACCTTGATGTCAAAGAGCTGACTTCATTCTGCAAGTAACAGTGAACCATCTGTGTTTCAGAAAGAAAACTAATGAGGCAAAATCCAGGACTGATAAAGCAGGCAGAAAATAAAGCTAGGAACTTAATATTTGGCTGATATCTGTGACAAAGAAGGACCTTTGGCATCACAGTAGGCTTGACAAGGACTTGCTTAAGATATCTTTTTGAGGGCTTATTAATGAAAATGTCTAGCTTTCAGGTCTGAGAAGATTAAAACTATCCCATGAATCATGTTAACCTCTGTTAGCACTAGGTACCTTTTTTTTCTTTCAAAGTTACCTATTAAAACATAATAACTTCTGAGAGGTTGACTGGACAGTTTCTTGGTTGCTTGCTGGGGACACAATATTTTATCAAAAGCATATTACTCATTTCGGGCCTCTAGTTTTTTTTTTTTTTAACACTATAATTTCCAGAATTGCAAAATTCTGGAGCTGAGAAAAACATATGTGAGAGTAGGTTTTTTTCAAGGGAGTGTATCAAGCAGTTGACTAATAAAGTGACTTGAAATCACACAGGATAACAGGGTAAAAAGAGGTTTTCATTTTCAATTAAATGACTCCCATCAAAAGGTACTAAAGGTGTCAATTTCTCAAACAGCAGCCTGGCTCCTGTGATCCAAATCCTGCAAAATCTGAATTACATTAACTAAATTCCAAGCTTGACTAGACTGCCTTGAAAAGCTTATTTCCCTAAAACTGGAAACAATTAACATTCTGTTTATTCATGAGATTAAACTTGTTGAGGTGGAAAATGGCCGGTGTAATGTCAAATACTTGGCCTGAATACCCTATTGAGGAAAGACAAAGACCTTTAAACTGGGTGAATTTATGGGAAGGGTGTGTAAGTTTCACTTTCTTGATAACAAAGTAGGAGTTGATTAACTTACTGCATTTCCAGAAATTATACATTGGTTCGATGCAGAGATTCTCAAGCTACTTAGCCTGGGTATATATTTCAGCCTAACTACTTGCATACTGTGAGTCTTTGGGCCAGATTTAACCTCTTAAGAGTTTTACCTTCTGCATCTGCAAGGATGTTGTGAGAGCTAACTAGGACAGAACATGCTCAATGCACAGAAGAGTGGCAGGTGTACAGAGGGAGTGCTGACATGCAAAGTGCTACCCGACGTGCAGATGCTGTGCCTGGGCTTTAGTTTTCTAATACCAATTCTAAAATTTGATCATCTTAAACGTAAAAGAAATCAAAGATCATCTGGGCTAAATCATCATTCTTCAGGTGAGGATGCTGAGAGGAGTTCAGTCCTATGCCCAAATCCACATAGGCGCTCACAGTGTCAGCACGGTGCTAGCATCTCGGGCATCCGATTGCATTCTGGTTCTCTTCCATCACACACCCGAGCTAAAGGGAAAGCCCGTAGCATTACCAGCCATTACCACCATGCAGTAATTCTCTCTCGGCAGTGGGAGGGCAATATCTGGATCTAAAAACTGGCCTGTGAATTTATGCCTCTTTTCCAGGTCTCCTGTTTTACATCACCCCTCTGCAGGCCATAGTGAATTAAAGATACTTGACGGTGCTCGAAGCAAGCCATTTTCCCTCATAGTTCATATCATCAGTGATACAGATCATTTCATGAGGATTCCTCTTTGTGGTATTATGTCATGGCCACAGCACCTGTACTATTGCCCTAGTGGGCAAGCACGGAAACACATATGAAACTTAGCATTTGTCTTCATGCTAAGAATTACCAGTTTTTACATTATCGACACCTCAACACAGAGGATAACATTTTGGGGTTAAATGCTTCCCTAGTGGCTCAGTTGGTAAAGAATATGCCTGCAATGCAGGAGACCCAGATTTGATCCCTGGGTCAGAAAGATCGCCTGGAGAAGGAAATGGCAACCCACCCCAGTATTCTTTCCTGGAGAATTCCATAGACAGAGGAGCCAGGCAGGCTGCAGTCCATGGGGTCATAAAGAATCAGACACAATTGTGCAACTACCTTTCCTTTCACTTGCTCAAGGGTGCAAAAGCAATCATTTATGATTAAAAGTTTGATCTAATAATTACTTTCAAGAATTGGTCATACTTTATAGTTATGGCTATCCTCCACTGTGATCCCCAAACAAGAGGCTTTAATAAATGCTTCTGTTTGAAGATCTAAAAGGTTTAAGCTGATTGAAGAAAAACAAAAAGCCAATTTTTTCATGAATAGAGCAACAGTCTACAAAGGAAAGACAACATACTCTGGGAGTCAGAGATAAACATGTTTGAGTTCCAACTCTGCCTGACACTATATCTGAGTATCCTGCACAACAATTTTTTCTGCTTCCTCATTTGAAAATCTAGAAAGAGAATCAGTGAAAGAAGAGTTTTGGTTTTGAAAGTAGATGGTATGTACTGAATTATGTCCTCCCCATCCCCAAATTCACATGTTGAATTTGTGACACCCAGTGTGACTGTATTAGGAAGGAGATACAGGTTTTTATAGAAGTGCTTGAAGTTAAATGAGGTCATAAGGGTGGGGCCCTGATCCAATAAGATTAGCATCCTTATAAGCAGGGTCATGAGTTCACTCTCACTCTCTCCACCCTGTGAAGACAATTCAGCAAGAAGGCAGCAGTCTGCAAGCCAGGAAGAGAGCTCTCACCAGAAACCAACCCTGCCAAACCCTGATCTGAGACTTCCAGCCTCCAGAACTATGAGAAAATGCATTTGTTACTTAACCCACCCAGACTGTGGTGTTTGGTATTGGCCGCTCGAGCTGACCAAGGCAGTAGAGAGAGCACCATGCTTGTGTTTCCTGAGATAAAGGACTGTCAGGATCATATATTCAGTGCTGCAGCTTCCCACTTACAGGATGATCTCAGATCGATAACTGCTTCGTCCTCTAGAATATTCACTGAATTGGGGAAAGAAAGGCTGATATTAGGGAAGTATCTATATGGCCACTTTAGATGCAGGGACTTTACAGATATATGTCAAAAGTGCTGTGTGTGTGGTTGTGTATATGTATATGTCGCATGTAGTCATGGAAATACTTGGTGGTTCAAAATAGGGGCTTTGGAAGATGGCTGTCTGGGTCTGAAATATGGTCGTGCTACTTACCAGCTGTGTGTCTACAGGCAAATCACTTGAACTTTGTGAGCTTCAGCTTCTTTATCAGTAAAATGGGAAAAATGACAGTGTATCTCCCATAGTATTCCCAGGTGGCGCTAGTGATAAAGAACCTGCCTGCCAGGGCAAGAAATCAAAGAGATGTGGCTTTGATCCTTGCTTGGGTCAAGAATATCCCTTGGAAGAGGACATGGCAACTCACTCCAGTATTTTTGCCTGGAGAACCCAATGGACAGAGGAGCCTGGTGAGCTACAGTTCATAGGGTGGCAAAGGGTCAGACATGTCTGTGGTGACTTAGTACACACACACATTATTATGTGGATTAAATGAGTCAATACATGTTAAGCTCTTAGAACAGCCATTGGTGGTGAAAGCTTCACAAGGATTAATTTTACTATTATACACACCCAACCAGACACAGACAAATTGACAGGGTTTTTACCAAAACATGAAAAATAAAAAAGGAACACACTCTGTATCTTTTCTACTCACTTTCCCTTCTCCAACTGACCCTCCAAAAGTGTAAATCTACAATTAACCTCTAAAATCCCATGACTACTTTAAAACTTATTGGCTGCTTGTACCTACAAGAGACTAGAGAAATAATTAAGATGTGGAACAAGAGATGTGAAAACGCTAGATCAGATCAATTTACACTTACATGAAGGGGAAAAGGAGTTCTATGTAGATCATTCATCATTTTCATACTAGCATTGCTATTACTCAGAAGAAAACATTTTCCCCCAATCAGAGGCGACTCAAACATAACTGACTTTTTGTTTTCACATTTACATTCTTCAGGGCAGATATTAAATTCCAAGAAAAGGTAATTGTGACAAGAGATTACAGTGACACTTTTTAAAAACAATCAAAACTTTTCTCACTTTTTCTCATATGAGTCAAACTCAACCTCCTGCTTTTCTATTTAGGATTCATCTTTGCAAGGTTAACTCTGACCCAGGGTGCTAAATTTTCTCTCTGAGCAAATTTTTTCTCAACAGAAATTCAGTGCTTGTTGTAAATATAACTGTGGGGTCATTTCACCATGGGAAGGGGACAAATTGGTCTAACAGAGAGGCACAATAATGCATATCCAGCTGATTTGCTGTGTGCCGAGAGTGGGGATCTTCAAAGCAGCCTTTTCCCATTATTCCCATCAATCTTAGAGGAATCTTTAAACTCAGTTATTTTTCGAGTACTAAGTCTGATTTTGTTTTCAAAGAATTTTGGATGGCCAACAAATTTTATATGCTTTCTTTGTAAGAATTTAAAGATCTGGCTTATGACCACTAAATTACATGCTGCCACTCCTTCTCAATTTTGCAAGTAATTAGAGTTTGATGTAAAATTTAGAACCTAATAACTTGACCAACCGTATACCACTTGTGCTTGAGTAAGGGACGAAGTAGTGTAATATGTGACAGAATCGAAGGAATGTTAGGTGAAGAAAAAGAACAATTGCCCGGGTATATGAACACAGCCACTGGCAATGATTCTTGGGAATTCCTTTTGTTCCGAGTAATTGATGTGATTTCACTGTCAATGTGAGGATCTGAGTAAAATCCATGGAGCGTGTGTGACCAAAGAGATTATACAAAATATATTTCTTGGTAGCTGAAAATATTATTACCAAAACAATGAACAAATAACAGCAAAAAAAATTAAAAGGGATACAGAAACAACTGGAAATCCACTACATTGAAAGGCTTGAGCATACTGTCACTCAAATAGCTAATGTAACTTTTCATCTGGTTCAGTTATTTAAAAAATGTGTTCATATTTTCTTTCTCTATATATACTTTTTCTAAACATAATTTCAAAACTTAGGAGTTGCCTACCCGTGAAAACTCCAAATTCGTTTAAGTTAAGAATGCTATGCAAAGTTGTTTTAATTATTTTTAATTGAAGTTATAAATTCTGCTAATTAACTATTCCAGCTTGAATTTAGATATCACTAATGTTTAATTTACCTAATAAAATACATGCTAGCTGCCAATTACTTATCATTAGTGGCTTTACAAATATTACTGTTTAGGAGATGTTGATCTTACAAAAATATTTTAAGTGTAAGCAAGCAGGAACATATAGGTGATTAAGTGAAGTAAAAGTCACTCAGTTGTGTCCAACTCTTTGTGACCCCATGAACTACAGAGTCCATGGAATTCTTCAGGCCAGAATACTGGAATGGGTAACCTTTCCCTCCTCCAGGGTATCTTCCCAACTCAGGGATCAAACCCAGGTCTCCCCCATTGCAGGCTGATTCTTTACCAGTTGAACCACCAGGGAACCTCAAGAATACTGGAGTGGGTAGCCTATCCCTTCTCCAGGATCTTCCCAACCCAAGAATCAAACCGGGGTCTCCTCTACTGCAGGCGGATTCTTTACCAACTGAGCTATCAGGGAATGATTAATGGAGACTTTAACCCTGGGTGGACATTTTTGTTCATTGCATCATTTCAGTTACTGCCTGTATGAAGTGTTGGCCATGTTCTCTTAAGCAGAGGGATGATAAAAGGACCCAGAGAAAAACAGAATACAGGATCATTAAATAAAATACTGCTCATGTAGACAATCTGCTACTGTTAGTGAAACAACATTCAGTATTAGTATTGTCAACAGTCGAAAAGTATTCTTGGTGAAAAGCACATTTTCCCACAGTCTACACCATGATGCCTTATGAGACATGCTGATGGTAGGGAGGTTATGTTGACAGTGATGTCTCACACAGGAAACAGTTATACAGGCTATGAGCTCTGAACCAATACTCACAACACCAATGGTCACCAGTTATGAGCATTTCCAAACGCTCGCTTTTTGAAGACTATAACATCCTATAAAAATCAAATGCATAAACTATTCTTTTTTTCCCCCCCTGTGGCATTCTACTAATTATCCTTCGTGCAAAAAAAAAAAAAAAATGGAATCTTAATATATCAGTCTACAAATCACAGTAATAAATTCCTATCTACCTGAGAACTGATGGATTTGATTTATCTCCATTTTCCTTTGTGTAAAACCATCTCTGTTTCTCTACACAAATCAGCTTTTAGCAAATGTATGGAAGGAGGACAAAATACTGCAAGTCAAACTGGCACCTTATTCTCAAAATGAAAACTTTCTGGCTTCAAAATGAACAAAAGTATTGCCCTAAAAAAAGTTGACCTAACTTTGTTTTTCTGTATGAAAAGAAGCTCATAGTAGAGGAAACGCAGGCATGATTTGTGAGTCTTCTCTCTCGAGCTACAGAACTTTAATCCAGAGCTCATGAAAGGGTGCAAGAGCAGCTTGAAAATTATGCTGAGCTTAATTACACTTAATGTGAATTATTCAAAAGTGCAGACAGAGACTAAAAATTTATTTCATACAAAGAAGCTTGACATTTTAATTGGTCCTTCAGAATGGAGACAAAACAATTTCCTCTCAAGAAAATTTACATCCTCCCTATCAGAGCCGAAACCTCAGCCAAGCAGAACTTCATTAACAAGATTAATTATCGCACTAGTGCCTGCTTCATCAGGTGTATGGCCCAGGTAGAAAGAAGAAAATGGAATAATGACTGACATTTCTAAAAGACAGCATTGACTCAAGGAGGGAAAACTGACAGATGAAAACCACCATACCTTGGTCATTAGCCATTTTGTCAGGGTGTTCCACTGTGGAGGAAAGAGAAATAATAATATTAGATTTTGGCAGTTTCCATCAAGAAAGGTGACATTTCCAGTCAACGGTTTTATTAGTGAGTTCTCATATCAAGGCCAATGCCCTATTGAAATAAAATTGATAAGGAGTAGGTTACTGTGATTATTTCAATTAAATTAAAGAATTTGAAAGTAACATTTTTCTGTGTAAATGTGTTGTAAAAAATGTTATTTGTAACAGTCCTCTAAATACAAACTCAAAATTATTTTCATGCAAGTTTAATAATACAATTAACAGTAATAAATGCATGCTATTACCAAGTAATTATCATCCATATATTTTAAATAAGTTAAGGAAGCTATTTTCTTGTATTCATTTTTAATTTTTCAAGAGAACTTAACCAATTTTCACATGAACAGGGTAACGTAATAAAATATCATAAAGTTTAATCCAAATGGCTTGATTTTAAACCTTACGAGGCAAGGTCTTGAATTGTTGACTATTTTAAAAAACTTATGTATCAGTCAGTCAGTTAGTTTAGTCGCTCAGTTATATCCGACTCTGCGACCCCAGGGACCACAGCATGCCAGGCCTCCCTGTCCATCACCAACTCCCGGAGTTTACTCAAACTCATGTCCATTGAGTCAGTGATGCCATCCAACCATCTTATCCTCTGTCATCCCCTTTTCCTCCTGCCCCCAGTCCCTACCAGCATCAGAGTATTTTCCAATAAGTCAACTCATCACATGAGAGGGCCAAAGTATTGGAGTTTCAGCTTCAGCATCAGTCCTTCCAAAGAACACCCAGGACTGATCTCCTTTAGAATGGACTGGTTGGATCTCCTTGCAGTCCAAGGGACTCTCAAGAGTCTTCTCCAACACCACGGTTCAAAAGCATCAATTCTTCGGTGCTCAGCTTTCTTCACAGTCCAACTTTCACATTCATATATGACCACTGGAAAAACCATAGCCTTGTCTAGATGGACCTTTGTTGGCAAAGTAATGTCTCTGCTTTTCAATATGCTCTCTAGGTTGGTCATAACTTTCCTTCCAAGGAGTAAGCGTCTTTTAATTTCATGGCTGCAGTCACCATCTGCAGTGATTTTGGAGCCCCCCAAAATAAAGTCTGACACTGTTTCCACTGTTTCCCCATCTATTTCCCATGAAGTGATGGGACCGGATGCCATGATCTTCATTTTCTGAATGTTGAGCNAGGGTGACAATATACAGCCTTGATGTACTCCTTTTCCTATTTGGAACCAGTCTGTTGTTCCATGTCCAGTTCTAACTGTTGCTTCTTGACCTGCATATAGGTTTCTCAAGAGGTAGGTCAGGTGGTCTCGTATGCCCATCTCTTGAAGAATTTTCTACAGTTTATTGTGATCCACACAGTCAAAGGCTTTGGCATAGTCAATAAAGCAGAAATAGATATTTTTCTGGAACTCTCTTGCTTTTTTGATGATCCAGCGGATGTTGTCAATTTGATCTCTAGTTCCTCTGCCTTTTCTCAAACCAGCTTGAACATCAGGAAGTTTACGGTTCACGTATTGCTGAAGCCTGGCTTGGAGAGTTTTGAGCATTACTTTACTAGCATGTGAGATGAGTGTAATTGTGCGGTAGTTTGAGCATTCTTTGGCATTGCCTTTCTTTGTGACTGGAAAGAAAACTGACCTTTTCCAGTCTTGTGGCCACTGCTGAGTTTTCTAAATTTGTTGGCATATTGAGTGCAGCACTTTCATAGCATCATCTTCCAGGATTTAACTCACTTAATTGCAGTCAAACACTTAGGCTACCACATTTGCTGGTTTGCTTTTTGTATATGTCTCAAAGTCAGACAGAGAAAAATATAATAGATTCCAATGGGCAGCAACCTATAATCTATTCAGTTTTCTCATTACATGTAGTGGTCTCATAGCAAATCCATCATCATTGTTTGAAAAATACTTACAGCAAATATCTTGTAGGTGGCAGTCCTTCCTTTTTCTTTTAATTGAAAGAATATAAATCTTGTCCAAAATAATATATAAAATCAAAATACTTAAATAATGCTGTTAGTAAAAAACCACTTTCAGATACAGGGTTTATATATGTTGTATTACAGAAGGACAAACTCCTAAACCAGAGATCATTTGCAATTTCTTTCATTTTCAAATGATACAGAGGCATGGTATATGAAAAAGATAAACCAGGAAAGATATCTTACTAACTAGAAGACTGAATTATGAATCACTTTTTGGAAAATGGTGTATAAAAGCATGCTTCTTAGATTAAGATTCAACAAGCTTTAAATAAGTTTTATAACTGTCTTTGTATCTCCTCCAACCAATCCATTCTGAAGGAGATCAGCCCTGGGATTTCTTTGGAAGGACTGATGCTAAAGCTGAAACTCCAGTACTTTGGCCACATCATGCGAAGAGTTGACTCATTGGAAAAGACTCTGATGCTGGAAGGGATTGGGGGCAGGAGGAGAAGGGGACGACAGAGGATGAGATGGCTGGATGGCATCACGGACTCCACAGACGTGAGTCTGAGTGAACTCCGGGAGTTGGTGATGGAAAGAGAGGCCTGGCGTGCTGCGATTCGTGGGGTCGCAAAGAGTCGGACATGACTGAGAGACTGAACTGAACTGAACTTGTATCTCCTCAAGATTTTAGAATTTTCAACTCACCAGGTCATCTAATCCGGTCTTTTCAAATATAATCACTACAGTTTAATGTGTATCTTAATTTTTCTCTCCCATTTCCCAATCAACACTAATGATGTCTCAAAATATATTTTGTTATGGTTTTAGGGAATTGTTGATGAGAGGTGCTTTTGAGAGGCAAATGCATTATCTATTGTTTACATACAGAGAAAGGATCCTGATGTAGCTTTTAAGGAGGAACACTTTGCTCTAAGAAGTGCCATACCAAGTGTTCAGTAAGAATGAGGAAGGGCATGTTAGGGTCTATATGACCAAACAAGCCAGGAAGGCAAAAGTTTGGTAGTCAGACCAGAACACACTTGAGAAACTATTTGAATCAGCAGCTCATATTTAGGTGAGGACTTTTTGGAATGATATTAAAAATAAGAGAAGAAAACCAGTCTCATCTTATTGCCATTCTTCATCTCTCCCTTTGTCTTTAATTACATAATGCATTACCTATAGTCCAAGAAATTTTTGACAAGTAACAAATAAATATTTGGTATGGTGAATAATACTAAAGAATATTTCCCAACAGGGACTAAACATGTCCTAATAAGTACTTTTTATTAAAGAAAATAATGACTTTTAAAAATTAAAAACAAATGCCAAAGTATTATAATTTTATGCCTTGAATTTTTAATTTGTCGTGTCACCTATCACAAATACCATAACTTTGTCACAAAATTATTTAAAAATAAAACTTTTTTGTATTCTGGAGCACAGCCTCAGTTCCATATCCTTGCATGGGAGAGGTGTACATTTCAGAATGGCAATTAAGAATGCCCAGAAAAGAGACCATACTCAGTGTTCTTCCACTGCTGATGACTCTGCTTCTCTTGTGGGAGACGACTTCATGTCTCCACAGATGCCCTCTTTGGTTTAATCCTTCAGGAATGTCCTTCCTCCTTATTACTTGACAGTCCAACATGGAGAAGCTTACTTTACTAGAAGGAATGACTCATGTGATGGGCAGAAATAAACAGGCATTTCAGACATCTTCCAAGGTTTCTCTACTGTGCATGTATCATAATATGGAATCTGGAGACAGGAGAGTCCTCTGGGGTCAGAGAATGAAGTTCAGCATTCTTCCAATTAACATTCCAAAGAAAGAGTCAGATCTACTGCATATACGTACAACGCTGTGCAATGCATGTACAAAAAGTGTAAAAAGGCAATGATAATTTAATCCCTTTTAAGTTATAAGCATCCTTTTATTTAACCAGTGATTAGATTGAGCTACCTGTACTTCTCTGACTGGTGGCCAAAACAAAAAAAAAAGAAAAACCTTACTCTCTAGTAGAAAATGCTTCTATCTTTACAAAGACTGGGCATGAGAAAATGATGCTGCTAATAACTGACTAATGCACAATTTGCAACTCGCAAAGACCACTGAGAGTTTCCTCAGCTTCAGGACAACGAGGAAGCCTTTCTGTCTGTCAGACATTACATTCTGATGAACAGAGGCCTTATATTTTGAAGCAGCTTTGGAAACACAAAATCTTAAATCAGAGAGCATTTTATCTTTAGTGTAGATGTGATTCACTGTGGCTTCAAATCTCTTATGATGAGTCATTTGTTTACCTTAGACCATCTGTCATGTGACATACATATAAGGTTCGTGCCTATGCAATATCAATTGTTGAAAAAGATAGGCAACATCAGTGTCTGAATCATTTAAAACACATTTAAGACATCTGAAACTTAGTTTACTCTAAGACCATGGGCTCTTCTCATGGTCAGATGATACAGAATCTGCCTGCAATGCGGGAGACCTGGGTTCGATCCCTGGGTTGGGAAGATTCCCTGGAGGAGGACATGGCAACCCACTGTAGTATTCTTGCCTGGTGAATCCCCATGGACAGAGGGGTCTGGGGGGCTATAGTCCATGGGGTTGCAAAGAATGGGACACGACTGAGCGACTAAGCACAGCACAAGACAGCATAAAAATCTAATTGTCTATTAATTGTTTATTAATTGAATATGATATGAATATGGTAGATAATCTTAAACATCCGTATCAGGATATTAGAAATAACCCTTATGGACTATTGTGACATATAACGTATCTTGAATTTGTTCTTACTCTTAAACATCTCATGGATGAGTTCAGGGCACTTAGAGTAAATAGTACCAAATGGGATAATAATCCACAGGATGGTGATCGATGTGGCTTATAAATCCTAGATAACTCATCTCTCTGTTGCTTAATACATTTGGATGTCTTGTTATCTTAAACCCTCTGTGAGATCTCTAGTTGGCATACATTGTAAGTATGAAATTAGTTTGGCACTTGTCTATAGATAAAGATGAAACATTTGTGAAACATTATCTAGTTACATTTCATCCTCCCACAAAATGAATAACCAGTTTCCTTTCAGTTGCTCATTTGGAGTGAAATCTGATTTAGACATGAAGTCCTAAAAACCTGGATAGGCGAAGACTGGCTCATTTTCCTCTTGCCTTCCTTCCAACTTCTACTCTGTCGTTAAAGAGCTGTCATGTAGGCTTAGGCTGAATGCTTATTTGCATGTTCTTGGCAAACTTTCAGATTAGCTGCTACCAAATCTAGCTTTTGAATAGCTCAATCACCAGCATCCAAAAGTCTGTTTATTAGAGTATTTTTCCTAGGAGAACTGAGAAATGGGCTATCTAGTTATTCTAAGTCTCTTCTTGAGTTTTTCCAAGTAAATGGGTAAAAATGTCAATCCAGATATTTTTTTCTAATTTGTCAGTTGCTTGCCATCATGTTTTGTTAAGGTTTCAGACAGATATATGGGCATAATGTGGTAAGGGATTTAAAAACCAAGTATCCTTCTTAAAAGGCTTCCCTGGTGGCTCAGATGGTAAGGAATCTGTCTTCCAAGCAGTAGACATGAGTTTGATTCCTGGGTTAAAAAGATCCCCTGGAGAAGGAAATGGCAACCCACTCTAGTATTCTTGCCTGGGAAATTCCATGGACAGAGGAGCCTGGTGGGCTGCAGTCCATGGGGTGGCAAAGAGTTGGACATGATTTAGCAACAATAACATATATTATACTTTAAATATATATCTTTAAATATCATCTATGGAACATCTGAATTATTTTCAATTACTAAATAATAGAGGCTCTTGAAATCATTCATCCACTAAAAAAAAAAAAAAAGTAATGTTGTGCTCTAAAACAGAAAGAAATTATATGAAGATCATTATGAGGTAGTCACTATTCTTAGGCCTTTTATTTTTCTGTATAAACATACAACTATCCTTAAATTGAGCAGTGATTTCTATACTTGTAAGCATGTTTTCTTCTAGTAATCATGATGTAAGATATTTTTTTCATGTTGCTAGTCTGTGTCCTTAAAAAAATTAATTTTGTTTGAGATTTTCTGTCTTGCCATATAAAAATTTCTTTTAATAAGAACTCTAGTTCCTGAAAGGAAATACTTAAACTTGGTAGTAGATAGTATGCATGCAGTTCATGTAATAAAATGCTTTTTAATTTTTATCCCTTAAATACAATGGTTAAAGTGTTTCATTATATTTTGAATAGAGCCCATATATATGAAGTCAATACAAAATTCCAAAAGGAGTGTAATGGAAAAAAAGTCAAGTTAATTATGCCTGCTTTGTGCTGATGACAGAAAATGTAATAACATAACAGATATTTCTTTGACACGCTGGCTTTCAGCATAAAGAGGTAACTTTTAATTATCTTTTATCTTATTTGTTCCAGTTTCTAATTTTTTATTCAATTATTTAAGAAATAACTGACATGCATCCTAAGTCACTTCAGTTGTGTCCAACTCTTTGCAATGCTATGGACTGTAGCTCGCCAGACTTCTCTGTACATAGGATTCTCCAGACAAGGATACTGGAGTGGGTTGCCATGCCCTCTTCCAGGGGATCTTCCCCACCCAGGGACTGAACCCACATCTCTTGCATTGGCAGGCAGATTCTTTATCACCAGCACCAACTGGGAAACTCCACATCACTGTATAAGATATACAGCAAGATGATTTATTTACATATATTGTGAAATGATTATCATAATAGCTTTAGTTAATAACCATTATCTTGTATAAATACAATAAAAAGGAAAAATTTTTCTTCATGATAACTACTGGAATATACTCTCTTAACAACTTTCCTGTATATCAGACAGCAGTGTTAACTATAGTTATCATGTGTTTATTACCTTCCTAGTATCTACATCTCTTATAACTGACAGTTTGTACCTTTTAATTACTTTCCTCCAAATCGTTCCTTCATCACCTTCTACCTTTGATAACCACAAATCTGATCTCTTTTTCTGAGTTTGATGTTTATCTGTTTGTTTAGGTCCCATATATAAGTCTTTCTCTTTGATTTATTTCATTTAGCATAACACCTGCAAGGTCCAACCATACTGTCACAAATGGTAGGATTTCCATGTTTTTTCTGTGTGGCTGAGTAATAGTCCATTATATGTATATTTCATTACATATATATATTCCATTATATCCATCAATGGACATTATGTTGTTTCCATGTCTTGGTTGTTGTACATAATACTTCTATGAACATCAGGATGCAGGTATCTTAGAGAGTTAATGTTTTTGTCTTCTTTGAATATATTCCCGGAAGTAGAATTGCTAGATCATCTGGTATTTCTATCTGTAATTTTTTGAGGAACCTCCATACTGTTCTCCTTAGTGGCTGCACCAATTTACATACCCAAACGGTGAGCTAGGGTTCTCCTCCATAGCCAAGGTAGCATTTGTTGCCTCTTGTCTTTTGGATGACACTCATTCTAACAGGCTTGAGGTAATACCTCATTTTGGTTTTAATTTGCATTTTAACTTCTTTTGAATGTCCACTGTAGTCATGGTGCCAACAGAGATGGTTTAAGGCGATTCCCTAAACAGACTTCAAAACTATTTTATAACTGCCCCAGAGGGGGAAAAAAAGAAAGAAAAGGAAATGACAGGAAATGATTCCAACCTTTTAGAGTCCTGAAGAGGATGGGATCCGAGAGAGGCCCCACTCCTTTGGCATTTCGTGCTTGGATTCGAAAGTAATACACAGTGTCCAGGTTGAGATCCATGATTTGATGAGTAAGCCGATCACCGCTGATTGTTTCCATGATCCAGTCATCAATTGGAATGTTCTTGTCCAAGGTATAAAACAAGATGTAAGCTGCAAAAATAGATGAACAAACCTTTGTTCAGTGTACTGACTACATGCACTACTTGTTTCTAAACATCTATGTTTCCCAAATACAATTTTCAAGGATTATTATATATCCACAAGCTATAAAATGCAGTATCCATTTTGGCAAGTAATGATTTTTTTTGGGGGGGGGTATTGCAAAGATTAGAAAAAGAATTACTTCAGTGTACAGGATCTAAAAAATGGAATAAGCTGTTAAAATAAAGCTATCTGCCATATTTTAAAATGTGAGGTTTCTGTTGTCTGTAAATCCTGATTATTGGTTTGCTCTAATATACAAACATGAGGAAAAACTTAAAAGATAGATAACAAGTCTGTCATTTTCACTGTATCCAATAATGAAAATAAATAATGTTTATTTTGGCTAGTGTTTAAATAATAAAAATACATTGAAAAGTATAAAATGCCCAATATTTTAAAGTGCCATAAAAATAAATGATCATATTTGATTACTGTAATAACTCTGTGAGATTGGCAGGGATACTGTTGCTCTCTTTTCATAGATGATAAAGCTGAGAAGAACCCAAGCTAACTGATAAAGGGCTAGGATAAATCCTCTATTACCATACTAAAAATCCAATATTCTTTCCCCTAGTCCATCCCACCTAAGCAAAAATAAACAGAAAGAAGTATTTTTGGATTACTGTAGGTTATCTAGTTAATATTTCAAACATTAATAAATTCATCATTTGATAGTATCATTAATCCTCTGTGTTAGGGGATATGTTACTTGAATAACAGTAGGGTTCTCAATGGTGGTAATCTAATATGCATCCAAACAGATCTAGTTATCCCTGTAAACTATTTATACTCTAACATTTTATTTGGCTAATATTTAAGGTAGCTTTTATTTTAAAGCACTAATCCATCACTTTATATTACAATATATATCAGATAATAGTGCAATATAAACTATAAAATAACTCATCGCAGGTGCCTTTGCTACATGAATGTGGTCAGCCCCTATCTCTGTCAAAATTCTGCAATGGTATCTGCATTAGATAGGCCATCAACTTTATCTCTAGGTCTGAGCTTATGGATTGAATACATTTCTTCGTAAGTAACACTTTTAAAACCACTTGTCTCCATAGCAGAGGGAGCTCAGCTTGATGCTCTGTGATGACCTAGAGAGGTGGGATGGGGGAGGTGGGAGGGAGGCTCAAGAGGGAGAGGATATACGTATGCATAGCTGATCCACTCTGTTGTACATCAGAAACTAACACGACAATGTAAAGCAGTTATACTACGATAAAAAAGAAAGCTCTGAAAAAATACAAATAAAAAGTTATCCTCTTTTGATTCCCCTAGTCCTTCCTTTTTAGTCCCACTTGTCCCATTTTGACTGGGGACCTTCATACACAGTTCTTTCAGAGGTCATGTTAGAAGGTTCTCTAACTCAGATTCACTTCCCTGCCAAAACAAGCATGCACACTTCTTAACATCTCAGCACAACCCTTACTCCAGGAAGACTGATTTCCATGCTGTGCTCATTCCTACTTCCCTCTTATTCTTCACACCACTTCACCTTTCCTTTCTTTCCTCATCCAATTTCCACCCATCCATCAAGGTCCAGTTTAAGCTACATCCAACATATGAAACCTTCCTCTATAGTGAGCTCTCCTTTCTGTGAACTCTGTAATCCATTCCAGTACATAGAAGAATACTTATATGATTTTGTATCATTTTCACTTAATCCTATAGTAATTTACAGAATTATATCTCAGTTTAGGGGATGTGCTCTAGACAGTGAACTGGATACTTCTTCCTTGTGATTCTTTAGGACTAAGCAATGCCACAAACCAACTCTTCTGGAAGTCCATTTCTCTTAAATTCTTGTCAATGCTGAAACCTTGCATCTATTTTAATTTGGCTTCCACTTTTTTTGACTTTGTTGTGTCTCAAATCTGCCTCATCATAAGAATTACCTGGGGACTAGGTATAAGTTACAAACCACAGAGTTCAAGAAAGGGTATTTCGGTTTAAAAAATTTTTTAATTTAAAATTAAAATTAAAACTAACAATGTTATGTTAGTTTCTGCTGTGTAACAATATAAATTAGTTATATGTAAACATATATCCCTTCACTCCCGAGCCTCCCTCCCACTCCTCCAGGTCATCACAGAACACCGAGCTGAGCTCCCTGTGTGTTATACATACATCAGGTTCCCACTAGCTATTTTACACATGGTAGCACATTATGTCAATGCTATTCTCTTAATTTGTCCCACTGAGCCTCTCCCAGGCTGAGGGCATTTTGACTGGAGAGACGGCAGACAAGTCTTTGATATCCCCCAATTATGCCTGCCTCCTGGTAGTTATATCTTCATGCAGTCCTTTCTCGCTGAGTTTAGATGGGACCTAAGGCTTGCTTTTAACCAACAGAATAAAGCAAATGTGATGGACTGTTGCTTCCATGATGACGTTACATGAGTTGTAACTTCTGTCTTGCTAGCAGACTTCCTATTTGATGAAATAGGTTGCCAGATGAAGAAGACCACGTGTCAAGGAACTGAGGCTGCAGCTGATCAACAGCCAGTGAGCAACTGAGTCCTGCCAACAACTACTTAAGCTTAGATGCCAGTGTTTCCCCAGGTAAGCCTCAAGTGAGACATCAGCCAACTCCTTGATTACCACTTTGTAAGAGCCCTTAAAGCCGATTACCCGGCTAAATTGAGATTGGATTCCTGACTGACAGAAACAGTGAGATCGCAAGTGTGGGTGCTTTTAAGCTGCTAAATTTGTGGTGATGTTGTTACACTGCAGTGACAAGTATAACAGATTTCTGGTAACCCCAGGAATCTGCACCCCAGTGACTTCTGTCTTCCAGTATAGTCAGGAATCACTGCTTTAGTTGATCATGTTAATTCAGTAATTTTTGTAATATATTTGTTGAGATGTTGATGCTACAAATATGAATGTCTAAGATGTGGAAAGCTCAGGGGAAGATAAAGGACTTACCAAAAAAAAAGTCTGCAAAATTTATAAAGGTTATACCTCCCTCTGGATGGTATTAAAATTGAAAGATTGCAATTCAAAAGGGATTGTAAAATACTGTTGGATAAAGGAGTTGTTTCTGATTCATAGGTGTCCATTCACTGAGAACTCAGCCCCTGTGGTCAACATCAATAAAATCTCCTACTACTCTTTAAGCCAGAGGAGTCTCCATTTTTGTGCCCAAAGAAACCACATCTATTGAAAAGGAGGGCCTGGCACTAATAATACTTTTCTAGCTCTTATTACATGCATATCTTATCTCTTCAAAAGAATAAAAACATTCCTTTAGTTCAGGAGCCATGTCTTATATTACTTCTTATTCTTCAAAAAAACTAATAAAATAGTCTCTGGATAATAGGCATTGAAACTCACTTATTGAATAAAACCCCTTAGCCTGTAAGTATTTAAGTTTTAAATTCATTGCATTTAATGAAATTGTTCAAGTTTTCATGGGCTCTTGTAAGAGCATGACAAACTTGAAAGTTTGGATGACTGTGCTCCCATCCCATGTCGGCTACAATTATTCCTGATTTTCTCCATTAAGAATATAATACTTGCCTTCATTGCTTTTCTATGTGGAGAGTATTCACTGAAGCATTTTAAAATGACAGTTCCAGGACTTCCCTGGACTTCCCAGTCCAGTGGTTAAGGCATCACGCCCCCACTGCAGGGGGTGTGGGTTAGATTCCTGCTTGGGGAACTAAGATCCCACATACCACATGGTGTGGCCAAAACAATAATAATAATAAATTAAATGCTTTTAAAAATGACAGTTCTGGCATCACATAAGTAAAGCTAAAAGGGTTACATCAGGTTCTGACCCCAATTTGTATTTAAGCAATTTTCTTAAACTTATTAAAATAAAAAGAACCATCATTGCTTATAAATTTGAATACTGAGATAGAGAACATAAACAGACTACATTACTCGGAACTCTAAAATCTAGCCTTAGAGAAACCATAGAACTTCATTTGGTGAATGAGTTTAATATGTTTCGAGGCTATTAAGTCCACTACTGAAGTCTCACCTTGGAGATTTTCACATAACCATACAAGCTGGGATGCATTTACAGGTTTGTCGTTACCTATCTGTATCCATAAGTTCATTCCTCTGAGTCTAATTGTATATTTTTTCTGCTTCATTTTTATCTCTTATCCACCACACTGACTGAAAGAGTATTATATTCTACCATAGGTTGCAAAACCTTTTGGGTTTATTAATTTACCTGGACATTCTCGCATGGAAATATCATTTGTCTAAATACATATAAAACACAGCATCATGCATCTTTCATTTTGACTCTACTTATACAAATAGCTGGGCTTCCCAGATGGTGCTAGTGGTTAAAAAAAAAAAAAAAATGCCCGCCAATGCAGGAGACATAATAGACGTGGGTTCGATCCCTGGGTCGAGAAGATCCCCTGGAGGAGGGCATGGCAACCCACTCCAGTATTCTTGCGTAGAGAATCCCACGGACAGAGGAGCCTGGTGGCTACAGTGCTTAGGGCAGCTGGACACGACTGAAGTGACTCAGCTCACGTGCAGGTATAGGAATAGGTAGTTGTCCTTCCAGAAGCAAAGTGTCAGAAAGTATTCACCTCCACTTGTCATCTCTCTTCTGTCCCTTTCCATACTTCCACTCATGGCTGACTCCTTTCCATGGATCAGGGAGGCTGATAAGAACCGGGAAGACCATGTAGAACTGGCCCCTCCCAGCAAGGAGCTCAGCCCCAAGAGGGCTTCTCATCGTTAAAGAACTGATTCTAATAAATATATGTACACAAAGGTAGATATATTAAAAATGAGGACCAATTTTCTATTTTTTGTGGTCAAAAATTATGCGTTATGGATTCAGGGAGGCCTGACCTCAAGTAATACTGCTAATATTAACTAGCTTTGTTGCAACCTTGAGCAACTTGCTTTATCCAAGTTATGTCTTAATTAACTGATCAGAAAACAAGTTGCTGTGAGATAATGAGCTTTAAAAACTTAATATATGTGGGTATTTCTATCAAATTATCTTTACATAGTAACTATTTAGTAAATGCTAAAGCTTTTATTTATTTATATTAAGAAGGCTTAAGAAATACCTTGTTTGGAAGCTGGCACTATAGAGTCAAGTCAAACAATATACTGAATATCAATTTGATGACTGTTCCACTCAACAGGTGTTTATTAATTACCTATTGAGTGTCAAAGATATTGTTACTGGGGAAAAAGAATTAAACAAAATCTGAACCCTGTTCTCCTAGAGCTTTCAGCCTTGTACTATAAGCATTTAGATTTTCTCGCACGATAATATGGAAAGGGGATGGACAGGAAGAAGTCAAGATGAGACTAAGTTGCCACTTTCTGCAGCTGGGTGAATGGTGGAAGCTTCTGAAAAGATGCAAGTAAGAATAACAGACACGTGTGATTCCAGTGTGAGTGTCCAGCTCGGTTCACAGTCTCAATGAGCTAACAACCTATTCCAGAATATAATAGTGCATCCCTTGGCTGTTTGTGGTGGGTGTGAGACTAAAAAGAGAGGAACGGCAGAAAGAGGGGTTGGGGAGTAGAACAAGTTTCCAGTAAGACAGAGAAGTGCAAATGTACAGTATGAGATGGGCTGTGTATATTTAGAACTCCTTGGATGGAGATACAGATTTCAGAGACATTAACTGCAAGTTCACTGAAGTCCTGGCTATAGCGTGGATAACTTTTTTCAGAGAAAGTAACAAAAGGAATGAAAAGATCTGTGTTCGGGGAAGTAGCACTTCTGGAACAGGCAGAAGAAAAGGATGACTAGGGGACAGAAAAATTACAGCCTGGAATTGGGAAGAAAAGTGGTTAGGCAGTTTTACAAAAGTCAAGTGAGAGGAGATTTCAAGGAAAGGAAGGGGACTAGAGTGTCAAAATACACAGAAAAAGAGGGTGTAACCTTAGTCATTAGATGGTATTGATAAGGAAACAACCTCTGAAGCTCTCTTCTGTCTATACTGGTGTTTGATCTTAAGGTTGGATGCTGCATTTATTTAGATCAATGTTTCACAATTCTAGTTATATATTAAAATCACTCAGGGAGTTTTAAAAAAGTTCCATGCTCAATCCATCCTCAGACAAATTAAGTCATAAATCAGTTGACTGTCATTGATTAGGGCCAGTACTAGTAAGAAGAACAAAGCTTAGTGTAATAGTTAAGAGTAGGAACCTGAGTTTTATATCCTAGCTCTGCTGTTTCTTGGTTATTTGACTTTAGGAGAATTATTTACCCCAGAAGGCCCTTGACTCTTTATTTCAAAACAGAAGAATAAGGAACATATGACTACTTATAATATAAAAGTGCTGAGGAGAATGACAAGCTTATACTAAATGTTTAATTCATTTGGAACCATTTTCTTCTGAAAATATCAGTCAAAATTCCCAAGCTGCCAGCTTATGATGAAGGAACTGAGGCACTGGAATAATCTGGATCTCCCTTTTCAACATTTTTTGTTTCATCTTTTTGAAATATAAATCTATGCATACATATATACACATATCTATATGGCTCAGTGGTAAAGAAGCTGCCTCCAAGGCAGGAGACACAGGAGACATAGGTTTGATCGCTGGGTTGGGAAGATCCCCTGGAGGAGGAAATGACAACCCACTCCACTATCCTTGCTGAAAAACCCCAAGGACTGAGTAACCTGTCAGGCTGCTATCCATGGGGTCACTGAGTCAGACACAACTGAGCACATGTGTGTGCACACCCACACACACACGTTCATCATCATGTACACTTACAAATTGATGGTCTGGGTTTTGAGCAGAGTACATTAATGAACACCTGCTCTAGAATGAATTTCAACTGGGAAGAAGAATCACTAAATTATTTCAGTGCTCCCAGGGTATCAGGGACTGTTCTCAGTCCTTTATTATAACAATTCTATAAAAGAAGTCCTAAAGTGAGACTCGGAGAGATGAAATAACTTGCTCAGGCATCTCCATCAGAAGGCTGTGTTCTTAATGATCCTGTTCTACTGTGGGCATAGAGGGATTTAGGAAAACGAAGAAATACGGAAGCAGGACAGGAGTATATTCCTCCACACAGGTAAACATGTGCCCCGACACACTAGAAGAGAACTCACGTCTTCCTTTGGACTTTCACAAGAAACTGAGTGCAGAAAATCTGGGTCCTCAGTCTAAAGAGCTGGTGCTTTAAATATTTTATCATACTATTTTTTGGAATTGATTTGAATGAAAGTATCAAAACAGGCATGGAATGGAAGTTGTTTTAAGTGTTGTTTAAAGTTGTTTTAAGGGTTCTTAGTGTTTGCTCCCTGTTGAATTCAGTCAAAATAGCTTAGAATGATAATTATAAACTGACTTTAACAAATAAACTATTCTTTAAAGGGGAAAATTAATTCTTTTCATACTTAAACTATGCAATTGTGAAAGAATAGATTTTTAGTAGTGAGAATTACTGAACATACAATTCTAAATAAAATATGCAGACACAGTTTCTTATACATGCACTGTGACATTAGCACACAAAATTTTATCGCTCAGATTAATTTACATTTCTTAATATGGGGCCGACTTCCATTTTTTGTTCCAACTGAAAAGCAAAATTAAGCTTTTTTTTTTCAGAGTTGAAAACACATTCTATTTTTCACATAGACCATTTGGTGAGATTTATTTAAATAAAGTGAAGAACTGGGTAATATATGACTTGTTCTATCCTTTACCCCAAAGTACATTTTTTCTATTAGAACTTATTTTTATTCAGACAATTCCTATTCTGGATTGTTTTCTTCTTAAGCTTATTATCTGTTGATTTACCATATGCTTATAAACAACTGTTAATAACATAATGGAAGTCATCATGTAAACAAATCAGAATCTCCAAAAGTACTGAAATAGAACCAATGAAAAGGGGTCATAACACTGAGTGGAGAAAACCAAAAAATTAGAATGAGCCAGCCTCAGTTTTAGAAGGTCTGGCAGAGTGACAACTGAGTATATCAGATGCTGGGGAGATTTTATGTCCCTCCCTTTTTTTTTTCCATATTTGTCAGCTCAAATTAAAATTCTGTTTGCTATTGCAGGAAGAGTAATTTCTTGGAGAAAACAAGTCTTTGGCTTAAATTTAAACCACATTTGGAATTTTCACATTACCTTTTCATTTTGTAAAATTCAAAAAGTAACTCACTTCAAGTAAGTGTGCCATCTGAGCTGTAATTCCCATGCTTATCTCTGTATCAGAGAATGGCTGAATGCTTTGTTAATTTATGCTAGAGCTATCCACTTTTGGTATGCAGAAATGCAGAAGCAGGAGTGACTCTTATATATGCCTAACCCAATGGTTCAAGTTAATTAGGCTGTAATGTGCACAGTTTTAGTTATACAATATTTTTCATAATAATTATATGCTATGGAGACATCTATTAAAAGCCTAAAGTGATCATTTAAATGCAAAATCTCTAATAGAACTCCATTATATTTTTCATACTAAATTAACATTACAGGCTTCTAATGGATGCTTTAATTAAGCATCGATGTTATCGGTAATATTTGGCAAAATAAAATCTGTCACTGTGAAATATTCATTAAGTTCAATTTCCATCCATCAATATCAAGTGTTTTCTGAACCTTATGATTTAAGTAAGAAGCTAAGAGCTAAGTGAGAAACTAAAAGCCCTCAGACAAGTCTCCTTCCTTTGTTTCCTAGGAAAATACATGGTCATTAAGTGTCTTTTGTTTTATAATTGCCCAACAACTGGCTTCTTTTTAGTCATTTAGGCTCAAAGGAGTTCCATTAAGAAGTTATCCTAACGCCACACAGAATGAAACAGAGAAGGTCTACACTAATTGGAATACACATCTTTCAGGAACCAAAGCAAAAGAAATGTGCTGGGGTGTGTATTTGTAGGCTCCATTAGAAGAATTCCAAGGTCAGCAGGGGTAAGAGGAGACAATCAGAGAGGGTCAGGAGTCAACTGAGATGCTGGGACAGAAACCTAATACATAAGAGGTTTGAGTGGCGTGTGGGAGGTAAGCCACGGCAGGCCACGCAGAGCAGCACAGGAAACATAGCTGAGATGCCTACCGGCGATTTTCCCGTTGGCTTCCAAGGGAGGCTGCCAGCTCACGATGACAGTACGAGGCTTCCCTTCTCGAGTAATGACTGTCAAATCCTTCGGAGCAGAGGTCGGGGCTGTGAGGTGAAACAGAAACACGGTCTTGTCACTGGATGTGAAAGAAAACAGACATTTATGGGGCTTCCAATCACGATGCTGACACGCAGGATCTGTCATGCCATATATCATGCTTATTTTACCATGGATGATTTAAGTATCTGAATTAAGCAAAGACACAGGAATTAATATTTTTCCAGGAAGTTAACTGCCTTTCAAAGGTGAGACTATAGAGAGGAAAACGGAATATGTATTAGTATAGAGAAAAGTATAATTGGCATGTTCAAGTGAGTGATTCACTAAAATTCAAGAACCATTATAGAAGTTAGCAAGATCAGTGGCTACATGTCTCCGAGAAACAAAAATTCTGTTACGATTGTAGGATGTGTAAGTGAAGGTTCACCTAATGCTATTTTTTCTTAAAAAAATGAATTTAAATGCAGGTCACAACATTTTGCTTAGGTAACAACTGGTTATTTCCCAACAAGAAGGAAAAGAAATATTTGAAAATAGAGGAGACAAGGAATCTATGAGGGTCTTAGGATCAACCTGCATGTGTGTGCTCAGTCATTTAATCACGTCTGACTCTTGGCGACCCCATGGACTATAGCCCACCAGGCTCCTTTGTCCATGGGATTTCCCAGGCAAGAATACTGGAGTGGGTTGCCATTCCCTTCTTCAGGAGATCTTCCTTTCCCAGGGATCGAACCTGCCTCTCTTGCATCTCCTGCCTTGGCAGAAGGATCAAACCGGTAGGAAGTAAAGATGTCAAGAAACCCTGTCTTGCTTAAAGCTACTCTTCCCAATGTTGTTTGAGGGGAGCAGAAATCACCAGCCCCAAATATTTTGCCTCTTTGGCATAAGAATTATCTTTAGTTGATTATTTTTTTAAAAAGCAGACAGAGGAAAAGTTTTGAAAACCAAGTAGAAGTTACCCTCTCATAAAAGAGAAATTTATGTTTTATAAGGTATCCCCCTTTATGTGCCATGGGCTTCCCCAGTGCTCAGATGATATAGAATCTGTCTGCAATGTGAGAGACCCAGGTTCAATCGCTGGGTCAGGAAGATCCCCTGGAGAAGATCATGGCAACCCACTCTAGTATTCTTGCCTGGAGAATTCCATTGACAGAGGAGCCCGGGGGGGGCGGGGGCCTACAGTCCATGGGGTCACAAAGAGTTGGACATGACTGAGCGACTAACATTTCATTTCCCTTTTGTACCAGGGAAAGGAGGATGACAAGGAGGCAGAGACTTCAATGTACATGATGACCACGCCCTTGTTTATTGCGATTTGTCTGAAAAATTCCCGTTACTGGCTCCCTAACCTCCCACCATCTTTGTCTTTAGCTGGAGACGGTACTGAAGATGGTGGCCATTTGAGGGGATTACTGTTTTCTTGGGTATCTTCCATGTACACTAATCTATACTTATTATCAGACATCTGTTTGTTTTCCTCCTGTTCATCTGTCTCTTATTACAGGGACATTCAGCCAAAAGCCTGGAAGGATAAAAAGACTTTTCTTCCCCTGTATGTTGCTCATCAAAAGTTTAAATACACTTCAAAGGCAACAGCAAACTGGCCAACCTCAGCCAGTATCTTTCAGACTCCCTTTGACCTGCTTTCTCACTGGTTATGCTTTGAAACGCAGTTCCTTTTCCTTCCAAGTAACTCGCAGTGCCCCAGTCTACTGTCCATAGTCTTTTTCAGTTACCCTAGACGTGACATAGGCAGTTTAGGAATACATCTACCTTCCACACTGGGGTTCAGAGCAATTTCCTGATCTCTGCACAGGGGTGCTTGTGTATCACATTCACCTACTGTGTGTTACAAACTGGTCCTGATTCTGAATGCCTCTCCACACTTGCAACTCTCTTCAGCTTTTCTATCGACTGTATAGTACAGAATCTGAGCATTACTGACACTCTATTTCCAGCTTCTCTTACTAAAAGAATTCCACACAGAGGGACACCCAACAT
The DNA here is from genome assembly GCA_006410935.1 of Redunca redunca. NCBI lineage: Eukaryota > Metazoa > Chordata > Mammalia > Artiodactyla > Bovidae > Redunca > Redunca redunca. Next base: position 748,059 of record SJYQ01003851.1, read on the forward strand.
TCCCATCTACTGTACGATTTTATTTCCAATACCCCATTCTCAAAGCCACTAGTTATTTAGTTAAGTCGCTCGGTTGTGTCCAACTCTTTGCGACCCCATGGACTGTAGCCCAGGCTCCTCCATCCATGGGATTCTCCAGGCAAGAATACTGGAGTGGGTTGCCATTTCCTTCTCCACTCAAAGCCACTAAGATTCTAAATTAACCAGAGCTGTACTAATGGTAATATCCTGACAAAGTACTCACTATACTTAAAGTTTTTTTTTTTCTTTTTCTTTTTTTTGGAAAAAGAGGAGAAGAAAGAAGGACAAGGAAGAGATCTTTGAGTAAAAGTGAAGTGAAAGTTGCTCAGTCGTGTCCAACTCTTTCCGACCCCATGGACTATACACTCCATGGAATTCTCTAGGCCCAAGTACTAGAGTGGGTAGCCTTTCCCTTCTCCAGAGGATCTTCCTGACCCAGGATTCAAACCAGGGTCTCCTGAATTGCAGGTGGATTCTTTACCAGCTGAGCCACAGGGGAAGTTTCATATATATCTTTTAATGGGAAGAAATAGAAAGAACATTCTTGCAAAAGAAAAAAAAAAGGATTTGTAATATTGAAACACTGAATAGGCAATGCTACCTTAGGGAAGGCTTAGTCACATAAAGAGATCATTCAAGATATTTTCTGAGCCACAGATAGAAAGGTAATTTGTGGTTTACTTGATCAGTTGTGCCCAACTGTTTTGCAACTGCATGGTTTATAGTCCACCAGGCTCCTCTGTCCATGAAATTTCCCAGGCAAGAATATTAGAGTCTATTGCCATTTCCTTCTCCAGGAGGGTCTTCCTGACCTAGGGATCAAACTCATGTCTCCTGCATTAGCAGGCAGATTCTTTATTGCTGAGCTACGGGGAAGCCCAGGAAGGTAATAGATAACCAAAAATTAGAGTATTATACCAAACATGTGACCAAAGTATTAGACCTTCAGCCTCAGCATCAGTCCTTTCAATGAATATTCAGGACTGGTTTCCTTTAGGATTGACTGGCTTGATCTCCTTGCTGCTCAATGGACTCTCAAGAGTCTTCTCCAACACCACAGTTCAAAAGTATCAGTTCTTCAGTGCTCAGCTTTCTTTATGGTCCAACTCTCACATTCGTACACAACTACAGGAAAAACCAAAGCTTTGACTAGACAGACCTTTGTCAGCAAAGTAATGTCTCTGCTTTTTAATATGCTGTCTAGGTTTGTCATAGATTTTCTTCCAAGGAGCAAGTGTGTTTTAATTTTGTGGCTACAGTCACCATTGATGTTGGGAAAGATTGAAGGCAGGAGGAGAAGGGGATGACAGAGGATTAGATGGTTGGATGGCATCACCTACTTGATGGACATGAGTTTGAGCAAGCTCTGGGAGTTGGTGATGGACAGGGAAGCCTGGTGTGATGCAGTCCATGGGGTCGCAAAGAGTCAAACATGATTGAGCAATTGAACTGAACTGAAACCAGATATCATAAGACATTCTCCAATTTTGGAATTAATTAAAACACTTGTTTTTCTAACTAACCTGTTTTTTCTTAACTGTGTTAAAATTAAAATTGATGCTTACTTAGAAAATAAATGGTGATGATTAGATTCCTTCACTGAATCCAGGTTGATATTCAAAAAACATAAAATGACTCCAGCTTAAACTAGCAAAATAATACACTGAAGAGCTGGTTATTAAAAAACAACAACAACAAAAAAAAACTAATGACTAATCTATTTCAGGTGTTGAGAAAAGTTTTCTTTTTCCTCAAGCCATGTGACTAGATTCTGGTATTAGAAGCAATGCCTTAGATGTTTAGGATTATCATATGAACTGTACACTGTTCCCTCATACTTATTTAAAGCTACAAAATGTATTTAAGTTTATTTGGCTGCACTGGGTTTTAGTTGAGGCTGGCAGGATCTTCACTGCGTCATGTGGGATCTTTCGTTGTGGTGCAGGAACTCTCTGCAGGGAGTGGGGGGCAGCAGGCTCAGTAGTTGGGGCATATCGGCTTAGTTGCTCCTGGCATGGAGGATCTTAGTTTCCGACCAGTAATGGAACAGCCACCCCCGGCATTGTAAGGTGGATTGTTAACCACTTAAAAAGAAGCAGCAGTAATGTCCTCATTCATTTTTTCCATATCATGAACATAAACACACACCAACATCTTGGGCGTTTGTGTTTGGACTGCTCAGATGCTACCCTCTCCTCCTTCATTTAGAGAAACACGTTCCCTTGGAGGACAAGGTCTACTCTCTGTCAAGTGAGCTGGGAGCAACATCAAATAGGAATTTCCTGGCCTCCATCTCACTCTCTGTAGCTGTGTGATTCTCTCTTCTGGGAAACTGAATGCTGATGGAAGAAAGGAGAACACGTGGAGTCACACCACAGCAATTGTAACGCCTTGCAGGGAGAGTGTAACAGTTCCTCATCTCTAACGTCTGGGGACATGCTGCTTCTGTCCCTTGCCAAGGCTTCATTATTTAAGCTATCCTTCCAGTTATTTTTATTTTACCTAAATTAACTACAGTAGAATTAAAGATTTATCACCAGGACAGAATGTATGTTTCAAGAATTTGTCAGTTGCCATTATCCTTATTATGAGCAATTTCAGCACAAGTGCATCATATGTGGCCCCATAGAGTCTTTGCATTATTACAGAATTAGAAGCAAACTCCAGAGTTATTTCTTTCACTTCATTTCTTCTCACGGTTTTAAAATGTGCAGACACTTGCAAATTACTTCTCGCTTCTCATCATCACCCATGAATCTTATCCATAGGCTATTTACACCTTTGTTCAGATCATTATCTGTTTGGACAATCACCCTTTCTACCAGTCACATTTCTAAAAGTTAATATCTTTCTGTCAGCTCTGGGTCTCAACACTGACATCCTTACAAGGCTAGGCAGTTCAGGAGAAATATAGGGTTCATTTCTTAAGTCAGATGTTGTGTGTTTATGTTTATGATGGGGAAAAATGAATAAGGAAATTACTACTCCTTTTCTTTCAGCCAGGGAGGACCAAATACCTTACTGGTTTACATTTAACTCCTTTCATCTCCTTTTAGGTTAAAAGAAAGAGCATGACTTTTATTAGTCCCATAATGTATAACTCTCCCTAAGAAGCTGAGATCCTGGGCATATTTCTAGAAGAATGATTTTATATATGTAAACAAGTAAAACAGAAGAAGGTGCTGAAATTAAACAACTAGAAAAAACTTCTTACAGAAAGAAGTGCCCTCAGAATTGTAAAAATATTCTTAGTGAACTCAGAGTTAAGGTAGTAATTTGAAATTAAAATTAGAGCTGCCATGCTATGGGACAAATTCAAAAGGAAAAAGAAATTCAACTTACTCAGATAAAAGTTTTTACTGCCATACGTTTTAGAATTTGGAAATGTGTGGTATAGTTTATCCCCAAATATGATGTAATACCACAAAAGCTATTAAAAAGTATGTTAAACCCTATTTCCTTCAGATGTTGGATCTCTGTGAACTATAAATGCGAAGTGCACTGCGTGTCTGCTAAGGTTATAAACTCAACATTTATGACCCATAGCAAATGTGACTGGAAAAATTTACAGTGAATTGCATTCACTCTTGATTTGAACTATTGCAAAATGCATGAAAGTTTTCCATTGTGTTGCCTTGTTTCCAAACAGTGAACATGACTCCCTAGAAATTTCTTCCCAGTCAACAACTGTGTGTGCGTGCGTGCGTGCGTGCGTGTGTGTGTGTGTGTTAGTTGCTCAGTCATGTCGATTCTTTGCAGCCTCATGGACTGTAGCCCACCAGGCTCCTCTGTCCATGGAATTCTCCAGGCAAGAATACTGGAATGTGTAGCCATTCCCTTCTCCAGGGGATCTTCCTGACCCAGTGATCTCCTGCATTACAGGCAGATTCTTTTACTGTCTGAGCCACCAGAGAAGCCCCTGAGGCAAGCGTCAAGCCTACAACTGTAATGCAATTCTTCATTTTGCATCTAATTTTTTTCCAAAAAAGTAAACATCTACAATGTCTGTTGATCATAGACACACATGCATTGGACAGAGAATAAAATGCCTTTACTTCAATGTATTGAACAGCAGATTTATATTCAGAAATCCTCAATTAATGTACAAATTAAAACCAGGTTACTTATTCCACTGGGGACTCATTTTCTTATTTAGAGCTGGAAGAATAGTATTTGATATAAAAGTACTATGAATGATTTTATGCATGATTAAGTGTAATTTAGACATCATAGCGCACACGTGTTCCAGATTCCTCGGAACCTGGAAAATACCAGCTGCAAATACGTAGTGGAAACAGTTCTTTACATACCTGCCTCATACGTGGTGGCGTGTGCAGTCATGCTCCAGGTGCTGGACCTTCTGTTTTTCGTGACCATGACTGAGAACTCATACATTGTGTTTGGTTTGAGGCCCGTTGCTGTGTAACTCAGAGACGTTGTGTCTTCTGACTACACAAGTGGGAAATAAGAAAAGAGATAAAAAAATGAACTCTATCAACTTGGTAAATCAAGACACAAAGGAAGACTATCCAAAGCAACAAAAAAGGAATTTATTTCCAAACAGCAGAAGACCCAGGACAAAGCACTAACTTTATTTCCTTTCTGTCCCAGTTCACACTGGCTGATTGTACATCTAAAACATAATCGATAAAATCAGGTGTGATGTTGTTCAAAGGGACACATAGCTGATAAATTTTCCCAAGTGAGGCAATAACCACAGAGACAGGACCAATTCCACTTCCTTCTGTCAGTTCCATTTGTAAGGTTATCTGCACTGACTTGAACTTCAATTTATTTCTAATAATTGAAAGCTTTTTCTTTCAGAGGTGTTAATGTTTTATATATTTTGCATAAATTATTATGATTATTTTCCATAGATAATAAAATGAATTTTTAGAGATCTAATGCTTATTAGTTTTTTAAAACAAGGCTCATGATACAGACTTTAATGGATGCAGGATCTAGATAGCCATTATAAAGAAAATGGACAGCAGCAACACTGTGTCATGCTTCTTTCTTTATGTCATGTTCTTCTTTCTTTATGAACAGATCATAATAAACACAGATGGAAGTACGGTCACTGGAGCAGTCAATCAGGAAGAGAACAATAAATCTGATAAAATTTAAATGACTACATAACTGTTAATATTTTTCATCTTCTGAATACAGTATTTGTCTTTTAAAAAACAAGTTAAGGATATTTTAATAGAAAGTAAATTATCTGTCTCTATTGCTTAGTCAATAGATCAAAATTATAATAATGAAACAGGTTAATCTCCCAGGTTAATGTGTATTTTCCATATGATGAGGCAAATTTAAAACTACTTATGCCTCTTACACATTTCAATTTATGAATGCCATTTAGTCCTTGATCTTCTTCCAAGGTTAAACATTTACTTTTAAGTTTATTACATTTGTTGTATTTCTATGTCTAGAAAAATTTAAGGAAAACATTTTATCTCCACCTATGTCATACCTATCTCCTCCCTAACTACTCCAGTATATCTTTCCTATTTTACTATGAATCCTTCTTAGACTATAGCTCTGAAAATCCTCCACTTCATTATAAAACCAAATAAATATTTAACTGTACTAATAAAATTTCGATGATGTGCCCATCCATCCTATTAAAGTGATGACCTCATAAACATTTATCAGAAGCTCCTCTTAAAAAAAAGTCATAAAAATGTGAGCCCTAAATAAATGTAAAAATACTTTATAGATTCAGGAAGATGGAACCCCATCAAAAAAAAAAAAAAAAAAAAGAAATGGGCAGCTACTATCTGACGTACTGATATATAACTTCCAATCTTTCCCTCCTTCCCTGTCGTGATACCACTAAGTCTTAGAAGTAGAAGGATGGGGAGAAATGGGGCAATGAGATATAGTTTGGCTAAGAGGGAGGACACACTTCAATAAAACTTGTCTCTTTGAACATAGACACGATTTGGGAGACAACCAAGCAATATTGTCCTTGCTTGTATTCTTAAATGACACACTTGCCTCATTTAAGTACCATGAATTCATTGAATTTTCTCAGGAACTTTATGGAAGGTTACTGCTCATCATAAATCATTAGCCTGGAAATACTCTGGGAAGTCATGGCTGTTTTATGTGTGTGTGTGTGTGTGTGTTTGTGTGTGTGTCCATGAAAGAGAGCACAGAATATACAGGTACTACCTCTCTGAGCCTCAGTTTCCTCATTTATAACAGAAATAACTGTAGCACTGACCTTACAGGACTAATTAAAGTGCGAAAGTGAAACGTGTTATCTGGCTCAGAGCAGGTACTAAGTAAATGTTAGCTACAGTATTTTATGCACTGTCTAGTGTGAAATATAGGTACTGTACATGTCATATATATACACATACATACATATATATATATGGAATTTTATGTGCATGACAAATTCTCCATTGAGCTGCAAGAATTTTGAGGACTGCTACTGAATCTTGCAGAACTTCATATTTCCTGTAATACCCATGCTCTAATCAGTAGTCAGTGAATGCATTTTGAAAAGAATTTTATGTAAAATATCAAATGAGCAATCACATTAGTAGAAAATAAATTATATAAAAAATTCTCTATTTGATAAGGAAGGTCAATATAAAGTTTTGGGCAATCAAAATATAAATGTCTGGCCTGATGTGGGACTAACTGAAGCAGAAAGTATTCCTGTGGGGAGTGGTCTGGATAATGCCATCAGGTCATCTGAGGCTCTACTTTGATGGGGAATTTTGTCAAGTTGTACAACCTACCCATAAAGATCTCTAAATACATACACAGCTGTAAAGAATCTTACTTACTCTTTTTATAGTAGGTGTCAACACCCCAATCACACAGATGAGAAAAATGAGATTGAACAAATTAAGTGACAGGACAGGACGCAGCAAAGCCAGCTTGTAAGCCCTGGCCATTTGCCTCTGTGTATGTATTTCCCCGTTTATACTGTGCATTCTCTGCCCAGCTTATAAAGCTATAGTGGGGAGTGAGAGGGAGCAACAAATGACAGTGGGTGTGAAAAGTTCAAAATGAAAAACCAAAGCATTCTATTCCTATTCTTTATAAAATTTAAATTTATTGTATGTCCATTCTGGATTGACCAGATATGGTCTGTATTTATCCTTGCTCTCCAACTTAACTAACTCTCCCCCTCTAACTCTTCTTCTCAGGGTGTGGGTACAGAGCATGTATGTGTGAGAAAGGCAATGAAATGTTAGCACTTAAACGCTTTATTAGGTCAAAGAAGGTGATGAGGAGAGGAAAAGTAACAATATTATTTTTATTCTCATACCTCAACCCACAAGTGAAATCAGTCTCTCCTTACAGAGGATGATTTTTGGTTGTATCTCTTCTGTAGGCGTTCTTAGTGAAACTCAATAATTCTGTCTGTTCTATTAACAATTCAACTAAAAAAAAAAATACTGCTTTTGGAAATTTTGGAGCTCAAATCATTCTGCACAGATCATTGTCCCTTAGAACATTTCACACACTGGCAAGGTACCCGTGGCCATTCTGTGAAATGAATGTATCCACAAAGCACAGCACCACGGGCATACAATTTTTAAAGTAGTCCTTTAAAAGTAAACGTAAAATTAGGTAATCGGTATATAAAGAGATTTTTTTAAAACCTGTTTCTTATGTCCCATTTATTGTCTTATCTGATAACATTATCTTTATTTATGGTTCTGCTGTATCTTAAATCTGATACCATAAGAAGATGGATAGGATGCTTATTTCGATGATACTACGTGGACTAGGCTGGAGAGTTCCTCCAAGTACCTGACCTCACAGGGAGGCTGAACCAAAGGAAACTGCTTTTCAATTGGTTTCAACTAAAAACTGATTTACTATGAAATGTGAATTTTACGCCCTTTAAAGGCTGAATGAAACTAGAAGCAGAACTAGCATGACTAGCGGGAAAAAAAAAGAGGCAGACTGGCAAAATTATTGGTGGATTTTGCTTTAACTCCAGGGTCTTTAGAGTCAGAAATTTCCAAAGGACATTGTAATCCCCCCCAGATCAACACTGGCTTGAGGCTGGATTAAGCACAATGGCAGTTCAGTGGAAAGAACATTGGATAAAGTATCAGGAGATCCAAATTCTCCTTGAAAGCTATCCCAGTAAAGTGGTGCGGAGGGAGGATACAGCAGCGTATGAAGATTCTAGAGCGCCGGGCTCAAACTGCTTCCTCCAGTGCTTGGTAACATTTGGGCTCCTTGTTTCTCTTCTAGTTTTATTGAGATATAATCAACATACTGCACTGTGTAAACTTAAGATGTACAACTTAATGATTTGACTTACATACATCAGAAAGTGGTCACCACTAAACAGTAAGTTTAGTGAATACCCACCATCTCATATAGATACAAAATTAAATAAATAGAAACAATATAGTTTGCTTGTGATTAGAACTCTTAGGATTTATTCTATCAACTTTCATATATAACACCAACCAGTGTTAATTATGGGCTTCCCTGGTGGCTCAGGTTAAAGTGTCTGCCTGGAATGCAGGAGACCCAGGTTCAATCCCTGGGTTGGGAAGATCCCCTGGAGAAGGAAATGGCAACCCACTTCACTACTCTTGCCTGGAGAATCCCATGGAGGGAGGATCCTGGTAGGCTACAGTCCATGGGGTCACAAAGAGTCAGACACGACTGAGCGACAAACTACTAACTACTACCAGTGTTAATTATATTTATAATGTTGTACATTATATCCCTAGTGCTTATAACTGGAAGTTTGTTCCTTTTGACTGCTCTCCCCTCCCCACTTATGCTCTTATTTTTAAAGCTACCTTCTTCATCCTAAATGGGCTTTGCTTGTGGCTGACATGGTAAAGAGTCTGCCTGCAAATGCAGGAGACCTGGGTTTGATCCCTGGGTCAGGAAGATTCCCTGGAGAAGGGAATGGCTACCCACTCCAATATTCTTTTTTTTTTTTTTTTTTTTACATTTTTATTCTCTGCTGAGAATCACAAAATGATTTTGGAGTTACTGGGCCAATTTCTCACTTAGCTAAGAACATTTTTATATTTTCTAAATTTTAAAATAATGAACATGTCCTTTTTCTAAAGAAAAAAGTGTTTATAAGAAAGGAAAGGCATTACAATGGCATAAGTATAATAAATGACAGAAGGCCCATCATGGTCGAGGCGAGGGTAGGAAATGTGCACACTGCTGGAACCGTGCACCTGTGATGCTGGTGATCTTTGGAGGAGCTCTCTGTCTCAGCCTGAAGAAGAATGGATGTGAAAGCACATTTGAAACCCACTCCTCACACTGATGTGATCTTCTGACACTCAGCTCTGACCTTTCCCTTTGGAGGGTCAAAACTTGCCTTTGGAAGATGGGTCTTTTTATTTAAAAAATTTATTTATTTTAATTGGAGGATAATCACAATGTTGTGGTGGTTTTGCCATACATCAACTTGAGCCAGCCACGGGTGCACACGTGTCCCACATCCTGAACCCCCCTCCCACCTCCCTCCCCACCCCATCCCTCTGGGTTGTCCCAGAGCAGAGGCTTTGAGTGCCCTGCTTCAGTCATCAAACTGGTCATCTGTTTTACATATGGTAATGTACATGTTTCAATGCTGTTCTCTCCAATCATCCCACCCTCGCCTTCTCCCACAGAGTCCAAAAGTCTGTTTTTACCTCTGCGTCTCTTTTGCTGTCTTGCATATAGGTCATTACCGTCTTTCTAAATTCCATATATATACCTTAATATATTATACCGCCATTTCTCTTTCTGACTTAACTTCACTCTGTATAATAGGCTCCAGCTTCATCCACCTCATTAGAACTGACTCAAGTGCGTTCTGTTTTATAGCTGAGTAATATTCTATTGTGTATATGTACCACAACTTCCCTATCCATTTGTCTGCTGATGGACATCTAGGTTGCTTCCATGTCCCAGCTATTATTGTAAACAGTGCTGCGATGAACACTGGGGTACACGTGTCTCTTTCAATTCTGGTTTCCTGGGTGTGTATGCCCAGCAGTGGGATTCCTGGGTCAAATGGCAGTTCTATTTCCAATTTTTTAAAGGAATCTCCACACTGTTCTCCACAGTGGCTGCACCAGTTTGCAGTTTGATCAACAGTGTAAGAGGTTCCCTTTCTCCACATCCTTTCCAGTATTTATTGTTTGTAGATTTTTTGATGGCAGCCATTCTGACTGGCATGAGGTGATAACTTACTGTGGTTTTGATTTGCATTTCTCTAAAAATGAGTGATGTTGAGCATCTTTTCATGTGTTTATTAGTCATCTGTAGGTCTTCGGAGAAATCCACTCCAGTATTCTTGCCTGGAGAATCCCACAGACAGAGGAACCTGGTGGGCTACAGTCCATGTGGTTGCAAAGAGTTGGACACAACTGAACGACTTACTCTTTTTCATCTTAAATAATCATTTTGTGAATTTTTAAAATATGTTTTCATATATTATTTCACTTGAATAAATTCTGAATTCTATAAAGTACTCCATGAATCTGAGTTTATTATACGTTTCAAAATTGTAACAACATTAAGTATGTGAAAGTGAAAGTGCTAGTCACTTATTCATGTCCAACTATTTGTGACCGCATGGACTATAACCTGCCAGGCTCCTCTGTCTATGGAATTGTCCAGGCAAGAGTACTGGAGTAACAACTAAAGGCCGTTAAACAGCCTCTATGACCCAGCACAGTCCTAAGTTAGTGGTGGACGCTTCATAATTACTCGGTCTCATTTTACTCTACATTTGTATGTTGGTATATACACTACTGACGTGGTAGGCTTAAGAGGTAGCGTTCGATTATATAAATGAATATTTGTTGGAGTTGCTCTGGCTGACTGATAGAGATGTGAATGGATGACAATGCCTCAAATGTGTATCTCTAAGGAGGAAAAGGGGACGGCAGAGGATGAGATGGCTCGATGGCATCACCGACTCGATGGACGTGACTTTGAGTGAACCCCAGGAGATGGTGATGGACAGGGTGGCCTGGCGTGCTGCGATTCATGGGGTCTCCAAGAGTCGGACACGAATGAGTGACTGAGCTGAACTGAACTGAAGGAGCTCCTGGGCTGGGGGGTGTGTGCGCGCGTGTGTGATGACTCAGTGAGAGGACAGGGATAAGGGAGCTGGTCTAATTCCTATCAGTTAAAGGGGAGGGTACACTGTGCATTTTCTTTACCACGTGAGGGCCTTTCAAGGCTAACTGAGGAAACAGATGTTAATGACTTGAGGTGTATTCACCATCTAAGTATAGTATAAAAATCTTCATGTATTCCTTCTCATATTCACTATAAGATGGGTCTCTGCATACAATGTTAATATGCTTTACTGCGGCATAAACCTAGATTCCACACGAAAAGAAAAACACCAAAATCTATCCAAGAAACTAATGCAGAGTTCTGCTATTTTCAAAAGAAAATGGCATTCCCTTGTACAGAATTACATTATTTATACAAACTCAACATCTGGTGGAATTCAAATAACATTTCCCAGCTCTTGATGCTTTTCTACCTCGTCTTAGAATGTTTCCTAAGACACAGTAATTCTCATGCCAGTTTTAGAGTACTGAGTTTTAAAATGCTTTGTTTTCCATTTCGTGTCACTGCAGCAACAGAACTCATGACAGTCCAGGACGTGTTTAAAACAACGGATTAAACAAATGACAGTTCAAGTTAAACTTCATACTATCAGTTAGAACGTCACCTTGTATTTCGCGTTCGCAGAAAAGCTGGTCCTCCACCGGACAGTGTAAAGTCGCACTTCGGATGTTTTTTGGTTCTTAGGGACAGAGTTGTCTGCCCAGCTGACCCTCACGGCATCATGGGTAAGAGCCACAGCCTGTACACCTACTGGTGGGAGCATGGGGGTGGAGACATCTGGGACCGAGGTGGGGAAGTCATCAAGCAAAGGATAATAGTCAACTGGGTCAGTGGGATCTGGGTTTAAAAACCCGACCAATGAAGTAAACAAATAAATACATAAACAAAAGAGTTAAAAAAATAAACATCAGTGGCAACAGATCACAATGAGTTAAATGTATGGCAATAATGATGAAAGGGAACATGAGAAGAACAGAAAAAATTATAATTAATTCAATCGGAAAACTCATTAGAAACAGTATTGCTAGATTACAAAGGTAACTGTTTTCCATAATTTCCTTTCCTCATTTCTTTAGAATGCGTCTCTCAATTTGGCTGTCGCTTCTCATTATATATTTTAAAAGTCCACTTTTTTTTCTTGGAATGTTGCACATTGCTTCTTCAAAGATCCAGTATAGAATTCATCAGCTTTATAATTAGAAAGATACATCAAAATAAAATTCTAAGGATTATCTATTTCATTTCCTCCTGCAAAAGAAATAAATGCCTATCTGATACCCGTTGTGTTATTTGTTTTTCTGCTTCTCTAACGTGATTTGGTATCGCTAATGCTTTTACTATTGCTTAGGTTTTATCTGCATAAATATTGTGTAGGTAAGAAACAAAGGATAATGAGCAGAGGGCCCTGAAATCCATAGCAGTCTATGGCTATGACTGCACGATGTCAGGCCAAGTCCACATGGGTCAATGATGTGATAATTAGGTTTTACATGGCACATGGTGTGGTTAGATTGAAATCCTTAAAGAAAGTGTAGAATTGTCCATTTTACCCACATTCTCACAGAGTTGTTTATGGCATCCCTATATTCTATGTTCCTTGTTCTATAATTTTAAATTCCAAGGAAAGACTTCATATTATTGGACAGAGAGACAGAATGAACTCTGTATGGACTGATGAGATTCACGATGAGATACACACATGCTTTGATCCATAACAGAATCAGAATCTGAATACTGACGTCTGTGGTTTCACAAATTTCTCTAGAAAAACCTTGTATTTGTTTCGATGCTGAGGATGCCAGAATCAGGAGAGTTTATTTTGCAGCTGGAGAACGAGTCCAATATTGAGCCTTTTATTTATTACTGAAGGTGTTTAAATTTGTTAAAACCTTCTTTTAAATCAAACAATATGTGTTCTCACTAACAAAAAATGAGATGAGCTCTTGGACTGGCCATACAATGGCATTTGGGTAGATGAGGCCTACCAACATAGAGAGTATCTGGAACAGCAAACACACTGAGCTTATATTCGTAAAGTATAGTACAGAGGCTATGGGTTGAGTTTCATGATTACCTCACTTTGTTCACTGAATTTTAAAAGTCTGCTCCCTACTCATCACTATTTTCTAATGAATTATTTAGTAGTGTACTGGGCTGTGGTCTTTGGAGCAAAATATAAAATCTGAAAAGAAAAAGAGAACAAAAGGAAGATCAAAAAAACAGAGAGAGAGAAAAAAATGTGTGTTTAAAATTTAATGACAGAGCCCAGGCTTTTCATATTTCCTTTGATGTGTCTTCTTATTAAGGGCTCCTTTAAACCCGAATGGATTTATGAGATGATGAAGGGGCAGAGGATCCCAATCAGTCATCAAGCTGGTACATCAGTGGAACATTCTGGCAAAACTAAAGCAGGCGCTGCCTTCACTTGACTTATTTCTATTCTCAGCTGACTTGAAGAATGTTACACATAGCACAGGACTACTCTCAGTCACACTCTTTGTAGATCAACTTGAATTCATGTTATCCTATCTGTTGTTTCTTTGCTTAATCTAGTTTTGCAGAAAAACTATATTAACTTTATCGTTTTTCATAGATACCCTATATAAGGTTTTCAAAAGTAGTGATTTTACTTTAAGCAATGGTAGTAATTCTGCTATTTCTGGCTTTTAGAAAATTATGTTTTTCATAAACTTCTTGTTGAGTTTCTCAGAGTCTCAGTTCCAGAATGCATCCATAAATTTAAAGCAATGCTGTTTTTTGATATATACCTATGAACTTATGTAATTCAAAATTTTCTACCCTGGCCAAGTTTTTATTGCTTATTTTTGGTGGATTTTTTTTTTTTCAGGCATGGCTTGACATTCTATTTGCCACTTCTTCCATAGTTGGGCTAATGCAACGGCCACAGTTACATGGACAATTTGACTTTAAATTAATTAAAATTAAATATAATTAAGAGTCATTTATTGTGTTGCACTAGCCTATTTCAGATGTTCAACAGTCACATAAGCCTTGTGTCTGCCATACTGGATACAGTAGGTATTTCTAACAAAGCAGAACTTATTAGTAGGTAGCAAGCACTGCTCTAAATATATGCTACATATATTGCTAATTATCTTTCCCTCACAGGTCAGGAACTGAGTAGTTGAATTAAATAAATATTTTGCTGCCAAAGAACTCTGTTTATGGTTTTTTCCTTCACCATTTGCAGTGGTGATATTCAAAAGAGTGGGGGGAAAAAAAGACAAAAACACAAAATATAGCTTTAAACCTTTTGCTAAAAAGAGAAACCAATTCAATTCCTAATAGTTGTTTTGATGAAAACATATAAGTGTTTTAGTCAACATACTAAAGCTCAAAACAAGCTTTTAAAAATAATACAATTTTATATCAGGATTGTATTTCATTTAGACATTTATGAAACAATTGAAAATAAACAAATTCAAACAATGCCTCTCATTATTCGCCTGTTCTCATCCAGTCTCCAGGCTCAAAATGTCTTATTCTTGCAACAATATAAAATAAAATTTAAAAAAAAAAAAAAGCAGCAGAACAAGCACACTGCTAACCTGCCGTTCTGACCTAGTAAGACTCTGCTTGGCTGTGATGCTGATATGTCCAGAATGAGATGCGGTCCAGAGCGGACCAGCATCTATGAACACATCCATGTGGAAAGCACCGTAGCCTGATATTCCAGCCTGATGCATTTACTGCCTCTGAGCTTTATTATTATTACTTTATGTTCATCTCTTCCAGGGCTACTCATGGGAGTCCTGTGCAGAGGCTCAGAGACCAAAAATGTGTTCTAAGGATCCCTGAGACGCCCTTACTGTGATAGTTGCCTGCAGAACCTAAACCTTCGATTCTGTTTATTTGTTCTTTGTTCTCTGTGGTGTGTGAAAACACAAGAAAATAAGTCTGCCACATCTGGGCAGGGATGTGGAAAGAGCTGGCTTTACTCATCCTCTCCAACCCCTTACTGACTTTTCCCCAATCAGAAAATCCCTCATACGCTTTTCAATTCTCAGTATTATTTCATTTCTCAGATCCACTAGGATTAGTCATAGCAGGAAAAAAATGGTCTTATGGATCACTGGTATTCTAGAAACCACTCTGGGGATGCCATATGCCAAGAATTAAAGAATGACAACAAATGTTAAGGGAAAAGAAGTTAATACCACCTCAAACAGTTCTCTGAGCAATTTATCTTCAAGTTATCCAAAGTCTATCTCTATTATAACTAGTTTCTGCTCAAAAATGGATTTGGGGGGTCATCTTTGTGTTCCTTCCTTGTGGTCTTTAGTTTTGGTAAAAAACAAACAAACAAACAAACAAACAATGAGTTCTTAAAGACTGATCATGGTACAATTTTGTTTGGCCTGATCATGAGCTCAAATTCATAGTGAGGACTTTTTAAATCATCTTTTACCCTAGGTAGGAAAGAGCTGACTTAATGAATAAACATTATGGGAAGTACTGGCTCATCCAAAGTGGTTGCTATCACTCAAAGGAATTTTGGCAGAATAATAGAATAAGAGGAAGTAAAAATCCCAGACACCCTTCACCATGTTATCTCATGGTTTCCATCCTGGCCTCTATTTGCCTCATATATCTGTATTTAGACACAACACTTTTGACAGTAAATGTTCTTTGGGTAATATTTCTTATTTACCCTTTTTTGGGAGTCAGAGTCCCTCTGATAATGCAATGCAAGATGTATACTGTCTCCATGGATAAATTAATATACTGACATGCACCCAAGCTTCTGCATACCATTTCAGACTAAGCACAGATGTTAAATCCAGCAGCCAAAGATTCAAGGATACTCTGGAATAATATCCAAGGTTTGAAAGGAAATTTGGTGGAAATCAATAAAGGGATGGTATACTGTGAAAACCATCATATAACAACTGCAAATCTGGTTTACAACTGTATATTCTCAAGACAGTTTCTGAATGAAACTTCTGGATTTGAAAAACAAACTGTACAAAGTTCACATAAATTTAGGTGGTAGCAGAAGTCACAGGGCCCCATCATTTTCTGGAGGTTCATTTATTCCTACCTGCCAGGACTCATACTCAGGCACCCCAGTAATTTTCCATGGTGCTTCTACTAAATCCTGCTCCTTTGCATCAGATCCTTTGTTGTCATTAAGGTGAAAACAGCTGATAAGTTGAATGAACTTTGAGGATTGTGGGTTTTGAAAGGATCAAAGTATACATTAAAAAGATAGAGTAGGATCCTGGGTTTTGCTTTCACATTTCAGACATAAGGCTATTAGGAGTGGTCATGTGACTCTGAGTCATGTGCCTGGGCCATGAGCAAGCCTCACAGAGGTACTTATGGTACCTATTCTGTTTCTGAGTCGGTCCAGCCTTATTCACAAATAGTCTCCATAAATGACTGGGATCTCGCTTTCTAACCCACCCCTTTCTCTTTCTCATTTCCTTGAGCCCTGTTTCCCTCCTTTGCCTCCTCTAAGGTCCAACTCACATAACAATTTCCAGAAGTGATAAGCCCTTGAAGCAACCGATTCTTTCAGTACCTACAAGCCTTGGGCACTGTTGGGGTGACCTGTTGGCCCAGCTCAGAAAGAAGCTCCTATATGACTCAGCCTAGTCCAAACCTGCCCCACGAGGGCAGTTCATGCTTGTCAATATCAGCTTGAAGGACCCTCTGCAGTGAAGCAAGTGTCCATTCAGGCACCTGGTGGCCTTCTGCAGAGACCCTCCTGCCTTCATTGAACTGATTTGGAAATAAGTTGCCCAGAGGAATGAACAATGGTGTCAAGACACCAAAATATGAAGCTACTGGAAAAAAATAAAGAGAAAAGGGATCTGCATTCTCTAAGCCCAAGGACTAATTTACAGACTGAATTCCTCTCCCAAGTTTGATAACCCCCAAAATAAAAAATTGTGCGTGTATATATACACATAAGACTTGGACATGACTTCATGTTTTTTTCTTCATTATTTGTTTTGTTTCATTTTGGTTTGTTGTTTTCACAACTCAAATGCCTTGTGAAAAAAAGATTAACTATCTCAGCTTACCTGTGATAGATCGGGTGGTAGCACTTTCATAAAGAGGAACTCCTTCTCCTGCATTGTTAAAAGCTTTTAGGGAGATGACATAATGGGAACTTGACTCTGGAGGAAAACAGAGAAAAAAGATGTACATGTGGGTTTATTTAATGTGCTGAAATACTCAGGATAAACATTTTCCTGAAATCAAATTGTATATAGTCAATTAAGCAAACAGTTGAAAAATGAGTGAGCTTGATCCTGGGAAGAAGGCAGCAGTGGTGGAAATACAGCTTTTTGATCTTCCTGAATCTCCAGGTAAAAAGAGACAGAAAGACTAGATGGAGAACCAAAGGCATTTAGATTTTTATGACAAAATTAGCTGATGGGGTCTGTATGTTCACATCCTAAAATACCAGTGGACGCAGACAAACCACAAAGGCCCTTAGAACCCACACGTTATTAGTATCTGTGGGAGAGAAATTAGAGGGAAACATCAATCCTGAAAACAGAGTAATTCTAAAATAAATACCAGGTAATGCTATTAATAGAAAGTGCAATAGACCAGTTTGAGAATAGTAAATATAAACACTTGACACTAACCTACAAACTCTCCTTTCTGGGACAGGGCTCACCCTGGGGACAAACTACTGAAAATATATTTAAAATTTATGAGTAGGTCAGAACAACAGACATGAAAGGAAGAGAAAGTCCAGATCAAAGTAGGAGAGAGGCATAGTCTTGAAAACTTGGAAAGCCAACTGCCATAGTTTTTAGTGTGTACCAGGGTTTGGCCAACTTTTCTGTAGGAGACCAGGATAGTCTATAGAGCTTTGCAGTCCACCTAGTCTCTGTCACATACTCATTTATGTTTGCTTACAACTCTTCAAAAGTACAAAAAGCATTGTTAGTTCAGTGATGCCCCAACAAAAATAGGACCTGGACCAGATGTGACCCACAGGCTACAGATCCCTAAGCCCTGCGCCCTGGTGTAAGAAAAACAAGAAGATAGGGAGCTCTGTCCTCTTAGAAAAGCTATTTGAATTTCTCAGCATGCAGAGAAACAAATCTAAAAGCAAGCACAAAAAAATCTGCTGAGGTTAAGTTTCTTACAAAATAAAATGAGGACACTATCACACCTACAGACAAGTACACAAAAAGAGGATCAAAAGTACACAAGGAAAACACATCAAACCTGCAATTTGCGACCCCAAAGTGAGCTACGTAATGTTAAGAAAATAAAATGCCAGAGATGCAAGAGTAACATAAATCAGAATGATTACAATTCATAAATGAGGTGGCAAATTTCAGAAAGAATTATATTTAAGTAAAGAAGTAATTCTAGAAAGAAAGTATAACAAGGTGAATAAAAAAAGGAATAAGGAAAAAACAAAAACAAGAGTAAATTAAGAAAGAGTAAAGAAAAACGCAGGAAAAAGTGGCACATATTACTGCGCACACACACACACATTCGAGAAGGAAGAACTGAACACTGGAGTAACAGCTGTCCTGCAGGAAAACATCAGACAAAGAGAACAGAACAAACACACAGAAAAAAATGCAATGCAAGGAATTTTAGCTGACTTAAAAAAATCTTTTAGGCATGTGGACAAAAAGAATACAGGATTTATAAGGGAGGAAATTAGATTATTATCAGGTCTTTTTGACAGCATCATTTTGTGCCAGAAGAAACTGAAGTGATTTGAGACACTCAAGGTAAGAAAATGTGATCCAAGGATTTCACAGTCAACAAGAGTTAACTTCAAATATAAAGGGCTGTTATAACTGTTTGATAACACCAAACTGTTACCAACTTGCAAGGAATCAGGAAATATTGTTCCCCTGATCCTGAGAACTACTGGAAAATGAGCCTTAGATATTTAAAGTGACCTGAGAGAGACTGATCTAATAGCTAACTGAAGAACAGTAAATTTAATGAACTAAGACTAATTGAGGGTTAAAAGGAGAAATTTTATTTTGCAACACTACATGTTCTGATACTGTCCCCATATTATAATCACAAGACAAAATTAAGGGAGAATGGGGATAATGTATATAGACACATTTTAATAATTATCATTGATGGTGAAACTATTATCAGTGTTACTCTGGTACCAATGCAATATGAGATAGAGCAAGCAAGAAATCATGAGAAAGTCTAATTCTGTTGTACCCTATGTCCTTCAGATTGGGATCCGGGTGTGAACAAGGACACACCTATGTAAAGGACATACACATGCAAAAGAGAAGAGATGAAGTATTGTGTTCCTAAAATCTAATTGAAAAAATCAGTTTAAATGCAAAAGGTATTTTATCTCTAATTCTGTCCATTGAAAACATCTAGAAAACTGACTTAGTAACACAGGTATCTTTTCACCCAAACTGAGATTCTGAAAAAAATATATTTTGCACTGCAAGGAACAAAGGCTTCTTGGAGAACTGGTTGATTCCTAGTCTAAGGCAGAAAACACAGCAATTGAGCCTGAAGCATCCTGACATCCCAAGTAGAAAGGAAACCATCAAAGAATAACAGGATTGTGTCAAACGGATTCGGAAGTCATTGGAAGAGCTTCCACAGAACCAAAGAGGAGGACAAAGAGCTTCAATAAATATAAAAGTTGCAATGAAATCAAATTATGAATGTATGAGTTCATAGATACTTTAATGAATATTAAGAGTTGGTGGTTTCTGAATTGGACAGGGGAGCAAACTACTATCGTCAAGTCTGGGTAATGCGCCAAATGTTTAGCAGGTCTTTCTTAAACAAACTCTACCAGTGTGCAGCCAAACAGGACATGGAGGGTGTATCCTATTATAACAGTATCCCAACTAATAAGAAACATGCAAATATCGCTATTTCTCAGCCCCAATGAACAAACTACACATTAAGAATTCATGAGTGCTAAGAGAAAAAGGAGAATCTATACATTATATACCTAATGAAATAGGGCGTCCCAGGTGGTGCTCAGGATAAAGAACCCACTTGCCAAAGCAGGAGACAATGCAAGAGACGGTGGTTGGATCCCTGGGTCGGGAAGATTCCCTGAGGAGGGGATGGCAACCCGCTCCAGGATGCCTGCCTGGAGAATCCCACAGACAGAGGAGCCTGCTGGGCTACAGTCCACACGGCTGCAAAGAATTGGGCATGACTGAGGCGACTTAGCACACGTGCCACAGTGAAAGAAATCGTGCAGTGCCCTCTAGTCTGGCTGAAGGGATCAAACCTACTTGGTCTGATCAAGCTTCTGGATCCAATTGCCAATTTGCAGAAAATACAGCCAAGAAACAGGGTGAACTCTAACTTAAAATAATTCACGAAATGATACATTGGTTGCATGTGGTTTTCTGTGTCTGTGTTTGATTTTACAACAGCTTTTAAAATGAATGAATTTACCTCTGACAGTGTTCTTTGAAAACTGATTAGATGGATTTTTCTTCATGAAATTTTTATGTGACCTAAATATTCACCTTAAAGACTTGACATTCCAAACGACAATGACACAAGAACCACAATACAACAATAAAATAAAATTACTTTTAATGCAGCCAAGGGGCTTCCAGTCAGTGACTGCTTTGCCTACAAGAGGAGATATTCATTTTTTTAGACTTATGTTGTCAATCTGGTTTACCAAAAAATAAGTGATCAGTCAACAAGTGTTAAATGCTATTGGAGATAAAAGAATATTTGGAAAGGATGGACCTCTCTTGCCAGGTTACAATCATAATTCTGGGCAGAGAACACAATGAAAAAGTACATAAAATTAAGCAGAAAAGTGTTTCATACAATGTATGAATGCTACATGAGTTTAGAGGCCTAAAAACTTAGTGGGGGATTAGTTCATTAAGGAATTATCAGACTTAGAACTAGTACTGAAGGGCATGGGTAGGATTTAGAGATAGAAGGATAATCATGGATCACAGCCTTAAAAAACTCAGCAGTGGCCAAAGGATTGGAAAAGGTCAGTGTTCATTCCAATCCCAAAGGGCGGTGCCAAAGAATGTACAAATTATCATACAATTTTGCTCATTTCACATGCTAATAAGATTATGCTCAAAATCCTTCAAGCTAGGTTTCAACAATATGTGAACCGAGAACTTCCAGATGTACAGGCTGAGTTTAGAAAAGGCAGAGGAACAAGAGATCAAATTGGCAACGTCTGCTTGATCATAGAAAAAAGCAAGGAAATTCCCCCAAAACGTGTGTTTCTGCTTCATTGATTATGAGACAGCCTTTGTGTGGATCACAACAAACTGTGAAAAACTCTTCAAGAGATGGGAATACCAGACCACCTTAGAAACCTATATGCAGGTCAAGAAGCAACAGTTAGAACCTTACATGGAACAACAGACTGGTTCGAAATGGGGAAAGGAGTATGACAAGGCTGTATTGTCACCCTGTTTATTTAACTTATATACAGAGTACATCATGTGAAATGTTGGGCTGGATGAATCACAAGTTGGAATTAAGATTTCCTGGAGAAATATCAACAGCCTCAGACAGGCAGCTTATACCACCCTAATGGCGGAAAGTGAAGAGGAATTAAAGAACCTCTTAGACAGTGAAAGAGGAGAATGAAAAAGCTGGCTTAAAACTTAGCATTCAAAAAACTATTGTCATGCATCTGGTCCCATCATTTCATGGCAAATAGATAGGAAAAAAGTGGAAGCAGACAGATTTTCTTTTCTTGGGCTCCAAAATCACTATGGATGGTGACTGCAGCCACAAAATTAAAAGATGCTTTCTCCTTGGAAGAAAAGCTTTGATAAACCTAGACAGCATATTAAAAGGCAAAGATATCACTTTGCCAATAAACATCTGTACAGCCAAAGCCTTGGTTTTTCCAGCAGTCATGTATGGATGTGAGAGTTGGACCATAAAGAAAGCTGAAGGCTGAAGAACTGATGCCTTCAAACTGTGGTGCTGGAGAAGACTCCCGAGAGTTCCCTGGACTGCAAGCAGATCAATCCAGTCAATCTGAAAGGAAATCAACCCTCAATACTCAGTGGAAGAACTGATGCTGTAGCTCCAATACTCTGGCCACCTGATGCAACAAGCCGACTCACTGGAAAAGACCCTGATGCTGGGAAAGATAGATGACAAGAGGAGAAGAGGGCGGCAGAAGATGAAATGGTTAGATAGTATCACCAACTCAATGGACACGAATCTGAGCAAATTCCGAGAAATAGTGAAGGATAGGGAAAGTTGGCATGCTACAGTCCATGGAGTGGCAAAGAGTCGGACACGACTTGGTGACTTAACAACAACAAAAGAATAAAATATCTCAGAGAAAAGATGGGTCAGATTGAAAATACGGTGAGGAAGATCATCAAAACACTTTTCTATTAGGAAAACTACACTTTACATTTACTGGAGTGAAGTCATAGTCTGATTTCAAACATACATAAACTGCAATGTAAACATTTATATTAGATTCAAACCACATCTAATTACTTCTTTGGGTGAAATTGCATTTAATTTACCAATATACATACACTATATATTTGTGTTTGTCTATATATTCCTTTCTGGGCTTCCCTGGAGGCTCAGAGGTAAAGAATCTGCCTGCAATGCAGGAGAAGCGGGTTTGCTGCTTGGGTTGGGGAGATCCCCTGGAGGAGGAAATGACAACACACCAGTACTCCTGCCTGAAAAATTTCATGGACAGAGGAGCCTGACCAGGGGCAGCTCATGGCGTTGCAAAGAGTCAGGTACAACTGAGCAACTAAAGTATAATGGGTATTTCTTTATCAAGAGAGTGAGAGAGATATCAGGAATGCCATACCTACATGATTAGAAGTTAGAGTTTTATTTTTGATTGTGTCTTTGTTTTCAAACCTGAGAGAGGGAGGGAGCGAGAGTATGGTAGAAATATTTGGCTATAGTGTCAAAGACAATATGGCCTAGAGGATCCCAGACAGGAATCCATTTAAGTATTAATAATTCATCAAAGGAGAGGAGCCAGCACTCAGTTTAAGAGTGTTGTTAGCCTACGGAGAGCAGGCTCAGAGTTGTCAAAATTTCGGATAACCCAGAGTTTTATGGGAAATCCACAAATTTTCAAATGTTGGCAAATGATTTAAATGTTTCAAATGATTTAAATAAAGAAAATAAACTTGTGCTAGCAAAACAAAATCATATATCTCTGAACAGAATCCAGGTCCATGGCCCCTTGTCTAGAACCTTAGATTCCTACATATACAACTACCTTCAAAACTGTATGTATTCAGGGAAGAATAGGTAATAAGGTGTGGTTCTGTCCCTTCTGATGTCTGTGTTAGAGGCTTTCTCTATCTCTTTTTTACTTTAATAAAACTTTATTACACAAAAGCTCTGAGCAATCAAGCCTCGTCACTGGCCCCAGATTAACTTCTCCTCCAGAGGTCAAGAATCCTGGCATCTCCTGTGGTTTAGCAGCAACCTTTCACCTTGGGGGTTCGTCCAGGATTCTTCAGGACAAGGTAAGGATGCTTGGAGCTCTAGCCCTTTGTTCTCCTAGTGAACATGTTTTCTGCTGTGCGTTACTAACTCTGCAGTGTGCCTGTGTGAATGCACAGCACGCCCTGCGCGAAGCACGAGAGAAGCCCTGCTCTGTGGCCCCGCAGTGACCTCATACAGCTTATGGCAGAAACCCCGCTGGGGGTTTATACCAACCTGCCAATGGACTTCCCTGGTGGCTCAGATGGTAAAGCATCTGCCTACAATGCAGGACACCCGGGTTCAATCCCTGGGTTGGGAAGATCTCCTGGAGTGGCAACCCACTCCAGTACTCTTGCCTGGAAAATCCCATGGACGGAGGAGCTTGGTAGGCTACAGCCCATGGGGTCGCAAAGGGTCAGACACGACCGAGCGACTTCACTTTCACTTTCCTTAGTCAAGATGTCAACAGCAATCAAGGTCTACAACCAAGCAGAAACGATAAGATGTGATAAGGAGGATAAGCATGAAATAATAAAGCAGGTGTCGGTTATGCAAGGCTATTGGACCCACTGGTTTTCCCTGGACCCCTCTAATTTAGACTGGAATTCAAAGTGCAGAATGTCTGATTTGAGCTCTGATTTTCCTGCTCAGGGTTAATGCTGAAGTGTCCGGGTGGTCACCCTCATCCATATTACACTGAATTTGCGTCCTCCCCTCTCTGTCCTTACCTCCCAGCTGCACAATTTATACCTCTTCAGGGTACGTATTCCGTAAAAGTCTCTGGAGCATTACTGCACAATTGGCTTTCAGTTTTGGAAATAGGCATTATTTCTCTCTTTATTTAAAAAAAAGGGATAAAAGTACCATACATGATTCATTCTCATTTTACTGGCTCAAATTTTGGACTCAACTTGAATTACAAGAGCATGTGTACCTCGTCTAGCTGCTGTCTGGCTCCTAAGCAGTGTTCATCATTCCTTTATCTCCTCCACAGTGAAGGTGAGCTCACTGTCATTTCAATACTGACTCTTGCTAATATTGATAGCCATAAAGTCTATAGTAAGTCTCTGAGCAACAGCAGCTCCTTCCATGCCATGTCCACCACCCATGGTAGAGGGTACGCTCACAAAGAGTATGGAGTTTTATCATTTACCAGCTGTTGGATTAACGAGATACATTGAGTGCTACATTCCACAAATCCTAACCATGGTGTGTACACCTTGAGGGTGATCAAGCTTTAGTTCATTTCAGTTCAGTTGCTTAGCCATGTCCGACTCTTTGAGACCCCATGGACTGCAGCATGCCAGGCCTCCTTGTCCATCACCAACTCCTGGAGTTGGCTCAAACTCATGTCCATTGAGTCGGTGATACTGTCGTCCCATTCTCCTCCCGCCTTCAATCTTCTCATCAAGTGGCCAAAGTATTGGAGTTTCAGCTTCAGCATCAGTCCTTTCAATGAATATTTGGGACTGATTTCCTTTAGGAATGGACTGGTTGGATCTCCTTGCAGTCCAAGAGACTCTCAAGAGTCTTCTCCAACACCACAGTTCAAAAGCATCAATTTTCAGCGCTCAGCTTTCTTTATAGTCCAACTCTCACATCCATACATGACTACTAGAAAAACCATAGCTTTGATTAGATGGACCTTTGTTGGCAAAGTAATATCTTTAAATGACCAAGCTTAAATTTAAATAAAAAGTGGTGATGGCTTATTCTCAGGAAAGGTAAACAGATGTTCAGCAGAGTTGCTACTGATAAAGGAATATTGCTAGAGCTAAGGGTCTTTAAAGGCATTTAAATCTAGTATGTTACTGTTTTTAGTTGGTAATTTGAACATCAGTTAAGTTCACTGACATTTCTAAAGTAACACAGAACTACCCAGCACACAAAAGACCCAAGACAGTTTCATCTCCCCTTTTACAAGAAGCCTCTCGTTATGCCCTTCACACTCTCCGTGCCAACATCTTTTGGGCCTTCTCTGGCCTCTGTACAGTGCTTTTGTCAAACTGCATCTGGATTTCCTGAGGAAGAAGCAGTAGGATCTTTTCAGGTTCAGTTATTAGTTGCTTCCGTAGTAGCTCAGACAGTAAAGCATCCACCCACAAGGCAGGAGACCTGGGTTCAGTCCCTGGGTTGGGAAGATGCCCTGGAGAAGGAAATGGCAACCCACCCCAGTATTCCTGCCTGGAGAATCCCATGGACAGAGGAGCCTTGCAGGCCTAGAGTCCACGGGATAGCAAAGAGTCGGACACAACTGAGCAACCAACACTTTCACTTTCACTAATTCAGTTATTAGTGGCTTCAAACTCCTTTTACATTATCATGGAGGCATTTCATTTAAGTGTGTGCTGACGGAGAAAGATGCTGTGAGATGTGAAACAAGGGAGAAGGAGGGTTTGTATTTCCGCCCCTTACTAAAGAATGCCATTTGTGAGTGTACCACTAGAGGGCAATGTGGAGCTATTTTTCTGCACATGCTCAGAGCTCAACTTTAAAAACAAGTAATCACAAAAGAATTGCCTAGAATTGCTCCCTCTTTAGACACATCAAATGAATTAAACACATTTAATATTATCATAATGAATTCCAAATGAATTAATCATTAATTATGGTCAGACCCCATTGTTCGGGAATACATTTAATGACAATTATGAGAGTAAATTTGTTTTTTGGATTTGCTAAAACGCTACAGATATTTAGGCTTGAAAACATGTCAATTGCCTCTGAAAAATGATGTACAGCAGTATTCTCTCATTTTAATTTACTCTGACTGAATCGTACTGAGAGAACTTGAATTTTGGTGGATGTCCATGGGGATTATTTTTAATTACGGATATTCTGGGTGTTCATTGGAAGGACTGATGCTGAGGCTGACACTCCAATACTCTGGCCACCTCATGCGAAGAGTTGACTCATTGGAAATGACCCTGATGCTGGGAGGGATTGGGGGCAGGAGGAGAAGGGGACGACAGAGGATGAGATGGCTAGATGGCATCACTGACTCAATGCACATGAGTTTGGGTGAACTCCAGGAGTTGGTGATGGACAGGGAGGCCTGGTGTGCTGTGATTCATGGGGTCGCAAAGAGTTGGACACTACTGAGCGACTAAACTGAACTGATTCTGAGTGATTCCACAGATTTCAAATTATTGATCAGATTTATATCATCGTTTGGCCAAAATTTCATATAGAATATATCACACTGGGATAAAGAAAGATAAAAATGTATTTAATAACTCTGAGCACCCAAAACAGATGGCTTCTGGCCAGTATCTTATTTGTGGCCAGCAAAGAAGGAAAGAAAGATACATTTATTGATTACAGGGGTTGGACAAGGAAAGGGCAACAGGAAGACTTTTTTGGGTCTTCTTCCCGAGACTAGGTAGGTGAGAGAGCCGTTGTTCTGAGAGTTTTGTTAAGCCTTGCCTGAAGGTAGTGAAACGCATGCATCTCATGGGCTGAGAGAATCAAATGACTTGCAGACAGCTCCTCAGGGGCTGGACCAAGATGCTGTGCTTAGTAACAGAAGCCAGTAAGAAGAACATCATTATTTTTAATTAATATTTGGTGTGAATTAAATGCCACCGGCATGTGCTAGATTGACAGCCCACAGACCTTTATTCATTGCGGATTATGTACTTCGCTCAGTGGCCCCATCAATGCCAAGTGCTTGTCGGGGCCCAGTCTCCATGTCCCTACCTCTTTTGCCCTCTGTGAGCACTGCCAACAAGTCAATTAGAGAAAATTAGAGTGGTAACTGTCTGCCTAGCGCAGACGCCGGCTCACCGCAGAGAACCCGGGCGACCCGGGGCACACAGTAGAGGCCAACGGATCCCTGTCGGAGGGTGGATGTGGCTGGACACCTCTGAACCCCCTGGACCTGAACTGTTTAATTAAGGGTAATAGGTGGGCAGTAAACACAGCCGATCACACTGATCTCTTAAAAGGGTGAGCAACTCACATTCAAGAAAGATGCAATTTATACCGCACGTTCAATATTCAGTTCTTCCCCATCACACACACCCGTTTGCAAATTTAATTAACAGCTAATCTAACTGGCATCCTTTGAAGGTTTTCTTTCTTTCTTCCTTCCTCCTTTACTCTTTATTTCTCTTTTCCAGGAGCACTATCCAGAGAATGGTCAGATTATAACATTACTGGCTCATTAACCAGTCTTACTGGTACCAAACTGCACATTCTGAAACTTACCAGTTCATGAAAAATGAACCCAAAAAGACTATGTTACAAAACCTCTCACTTACATATTTGTTATTCTTCGTCTATTCATTTGTTCCTTTGCTCATCAATTATCATTTAATATCCTGTGTGTGTAAGGACAAGGTTATACGTTTTCTAGGGTATGTAAGGGTTGAAACAAACAAGTCATTTTTCGCCTATCTTTTAATGGAGAAGCTATGTTAGAAGTTTAAAAAAAATCAGAGCAGAAGTGTTCTGGAGTCAGCAAGGCTGTGTGGAGAAGATGGCAGTCTTGCTGACTCTTCCGATGAAGAAAGGTTGAGGGGAGAGAGTGAAAGGAGCAAATACAAGTAAACCAGGCAAGGTGGTTGTAGAATCACGCGTGTTAAAATGAAAAACTGACAGTTTCCTTTCCTCCTCCTCTCTCTCCCTCTCCCCCACCCTCTTCCCAAGAGTAGTATTAGTTGGATGTCTAATTAGGCATCAGACATTCATTCACTACAGTAAGTCCCCTACATACAAACCTCTAAGCTGCGAATTTCAAAGGTGCGGACGTGCATTCGCATGTCCAGTCACGTAACTTAGTTCATGTGTCTAGAGTACATTGTCACGTGCGTGCATCCTCTACAAGTGCTTGTGATTTTGTGGACTTTGTACAAGTCCTACATAGACGACAGCAGTAGAGTATCTTTATTTCAAGCCTGGCATGTCTGAAAACAAGCGTAGAAGCAGCAATGATATAGCTGGTACTGCTAAGAAATGCCAAGCAATAATGATGGAAACAAAAGTGAAAATAATTGAGGGAGCGGAGCGAGGTGAAGAGCTGGAGCCAGAACTGCAAGAAGACTTCACGCTGTGTGTCACGAGCCACTTCCTAATGAAGGCCTGATGGAACTGCAGGCCCAGAGAAAGGACAAAGAGAGACAAGAGGGAGAAACAAGCAACTGGAGAGATTCTCGATGGCAGAGATTCAGGAAAGGGCAAGGGGATCTTCTTTACTTGAGGAGGCACTGTTAAAGTTTGAGGCACAGGACCTGAGTGTTGAACAGTGCTTGGTGCATGAAAGTTGCAACAGCTGTTCGGAATGCAATCCAGGGCTGCCATGTCGTCTATGATGAGAAAAAATAAAATAGAGCTACTACATCGCTGGATCAGGTTTTCAAGAGGGTAGACAGAACTGAATCCAGCAAGGAAGCTACGCCATCACGTCAGGAGTGAGATCGCAGCTCGCCCTCCGTCTCCTGTCGCTGATGACCCGTCAGCTCTACCATTTCCCGGCCCCCTCTCCCCTGTCCTGTCAGTGACTCTTCACTCGATGCCAGCCCCTCTATGCCAGCTGCTGGACTGCACCACTGTACACTTCAAGGTACTGCACTGTAAGATTTAAATGTGTTATTTTTTGTGGTTTTTTCTTTTTTATGGTGTGTTTTATTTGTGTGAAAAGTACTATAAACCTATAGCCGGTGTGTTACCTGGGTATCTAGGCTAGCTGTGTTGGACTTATGCACAAACTGGACTTTAGGAACATGCTCTTGGAATGCAATTCCTTTGTGGGCAGGGGACTTCCTTTACCTCCTATCCTTTATTTAATCCTTCCCTCAATCCAGTGTCGGGCATACAGGAGGTACCCGGCAAATATCCATTGAGTGAATAAATGATCGCCCCTTTTTGTAGGTAAGCAGGAGAATTTTTAACTCCAAAACGTACTTAGCCCTTTATTCTTGTCTTTTACTGAATAAAGAGATGGTGAGTGGAATCACATTTTGAACAAGTTTCAAGTTTTGCTTTTAGAAATACTAATTCCCCAGAAGCAGGTAGTCCAGGGAAAGCTGCTTAGAGCAGGTCTCGTTCAGAGGCCACTGTAATTGTCCAGGCGGAGATCACAGAGGCCTGGTCTCAGGAGGGAGAGCAGATGAAGAGTGAAAGGTGGCATGTGGCGGACACAGTGTGGAGGGACGTGTGGAGGGACGAGGAGGAGGGGCGAAACCGAGAGGGGCTCCCAGGTTCTGAGGCTGAGTCAGAAGAAATTACTGCTGGGATGGGAAAATCGAGAAGGGAGAGAAAAACCCCCGCCTCTGCCATGTTTCGCGGCATGCCATGCCACGACAGGACGGGGAGCGGCACCACAAATAAAACACACGGGCTCCGCGGGGCTCGGAGGATTCTTGCTTTAAGCCTCTGGGAAGCAAAGCATTCCTTCAGATAGTCTTCCGAGTAATCGTTTTCCTCTTTGTTTCCTACTGAAGTAACTGGCTCTCTTGGGGTTATTTAGGTTCAGACTGGAGATAGTGACGTGAAAGTCGCTCAGTCGTGTCCAACTCTTTGTGACCCCGTGGACTGTATACAGTACATGAAATTCTCCAGGCCAGAATACTGGAGTGGGTAGCCTTTCCCTTCTCCAGGGGATCTTCCCTGCCCGGGGATCGAAGCCGGGTCTCTCGCACTGCACGCGGATTCTTCACCAGCGGAGCCGCCAGGGAAGCCCGGATGGGAGACAGTCTGCCTAGAATTGCTGGCTGTCTCTTGGCTGAGCGCTACCGAAGGTGAGTGGTATTTTCCATCATGTTTAAGAAAAGCAGACTTTCATGTGTACTGCGCTTTGACTTTGAAAAATAACTTTTCGTCAGTTTTCTCACCAGTGTTAGAGTGAAGTTAGGGCAGGGATGGTCACGCCTGTCTTAGTCAGGTAGAGACTGAGAGATCCAGCTGCCATCATCTCAGCCAGAGAAGACCCAGGCAGACCTGACTTCCACGTGCCCAGACATGCTTCTCCACGGCACCAGGATGGGAAGGTCTGGGGTTTGCTCTGGACTGTTCTGCAGAGCAGGCTTCAGTCGCCACTTAGAGCAAAAATAAACATCCATCACCTCTTTGGTGGGTGAAGTATGCTTTGGCAGCCAGCCCTCAGAGTCGGAGAAACAATTAAATGCTCAGATTATAAAGTGCCACAAACAGCTTACAAATGGGGCACTTAATGAAATGATTTCTCAGCAAAGCTTTACATCAGGAAATCACCAGAGACTATACAACCAAACACAGAGGTTTCCCTCTTTTCATTCACATTTCTCAGGGAGATAATGAGTGAAATAAAAGACCAAGGTGAAAATATTGTATGACCATGTTAAGGACTCAATTAGTGAGAAACACAAACACCATTCGCTTAGTTAATTCAAGCAAACATCATTACTTTGGCTTAAAAATAATTCAGACTGACCTCCTAGCATAAAGGAGAAACAGAAGAATAAAATAATAAAATAAAATGTACTTTGGTTAGGCATTGGATGAGGAAGCATATCGTTCCCTTTTATAAATTTTTTCTATCTTTTCTTCACTTACACATCTTGTCTCCTTTTTCTATACTTCTGGGTTCTTCTCTTCCTAACCCTCCTATTTATTCTGGGCTTTTGAGAGAGGGGATGGAAACTAGAAAGTAGAAGAGAAATATAAATAGAACAAAGAGAAAGAATAATAAGTGCATGAACACAGAGGTGCTGAGGAAAGAGGCCAGATTTCAGTGTAAGGAGGAGAGTTTCTGCTTATGAGCACTCGTGGTACCAACTATCAACGTGGCCATGCTTTATCACACTTATCTCACCCTACAGGTGGGTACCGTGATGGTCCCCACACCAAGGATGAGAGAATTCAGCCTTAGCAATGGTCACAGAGCTCATGAATTAGCAGCAGTCAGATTCAAAGCTGGATCTGCCCTACTTCTGAGCCTACCCACCTTCCGGTCACGGTGAGATAAAGACTGAATAAGACAACGGGTGCAAAAGGTCCTAAATGGTTTACACTCTTGTTTGAAGCAGAAAAGCAGAAAGAATGACACAAGACAGAAATCATTTCAGGACTTTACCTTCCCTCAAGTTAAGCAAAGCCCAAGTGGAATGTTTTAGCTTTTAGTCTCTGAGACGTGTGTTTGTGTGTGTCTGTGTGTGTGAGCGTGTCTAGCCTGCTCAATCTGTCAGCTTCTATATTCACTCAATTTCCTGCCTTCATCTGGGTAATGTGTCTTGCTATTTGATTGCTGACCTTTAATTAATCAGGATGCTAAACAGATGATACTCAAACATTTAAGTGACATACAGCCTGCACACACATATGTGTGTATTTATAATTATGGTGGTTATTTCTATATATGTATTTCTGCTTCTGCTTTCTTCATTATCTTAAGTTCCATTTACAGCAAGCCACAAAGTACTGTAAAACAGTGTTAAATTGTGAATGATGTAAGTGTTCCACAACTACTCTATACAGTCTGGTAGCCACTAGCCACATGTGACTCTTGACCACGAAATGTAAGTAGCATGACTAGGAACTATTTTTTTTTTCATTTTACTTAACTTTAATTAGTTCAAGTTTAGAGAGATGCTTGTGGCTAGTGGCTTCCGTGGTGGGCAGCGCACCTATACAAAAGCTTTGTTTACCTTTCTGTCCCATGGTGTTGCCATAGTTACTAAGGTCTGTGGACAATGCCAAGGGAAAATGCAGCAGGTTCAATGTGAGGGTCCTTGCTGCTATTTTTCTCTTTAAGTGTGGAGTGACTCACTACATATACATACTATACTGGGCTAAAGTTTAATAGGTTATATACATATATTGCACATACATATAATATATGTAATACATTGCACACACATACCACATATACACATATATATGCATACATATATCATATATGGGGCTTCCCTTATAGCTCAATGGGTAAATATATGGGAATATCATATATACATATATATGTGCATACATATATGTCACATATGCATCATATATATTGCAAGTATATATACATAAATATGTGTATAAATACATATGCATATATCACACCTGAAGGTAAAAAAAAAAGCATTTGCCATGTATCTGATTCATATATATATATATATATATATATATAGTGTGTGTGTATGTGTGTATATAAAGATACACACACACATACATACATCTTAATTGAGTCTATCTTCACGGCAATAAGGTTGCAACTGATAAAACTTTCGAGCATTCAACTTTTACAATTCTGTGCTTTGAAATCTGGGTTTGTTGCTCATCTGATTGTGTACTTGACTCAGGAAAATATGTTCAGATGGAAATTAACTTCGTTAATAAATAAAGAAAAGGGACATTACAGTAATTACAAGTCTAAGTGACTATAAACTTGAACTGATTTTTAACCTCATGTTTTAATAAGACATGAAGAAATGAAGTCACAGTAGTTAGGTAAGAATAAAGACCTGGTGAAAATAATAACCACAATGAAAAACGGCACAAGGAATATCACATTTGGCCATTTGATCATAAACAAATACAGTTTCTGACTTTTGTTCTTAGGAAAATCAACTAGTATTTTAATTACTCAGATTGTCTTGGGCTCAGGGGATAGAAGAAGAAGAGAAAAAAAATTAGATGAAATCAAATGGACTTAAAATGAATGGAGCCAAGGTCAAGTGAATGTCAGCCTTGACAGTAACAGTTAGTAGATGTATAGGGAAAATAAAACATGCCGTCATTATCAGGAAGACAGGGAAATAACTAAAACACACCTGTTGATCCCAGCCAGATATACTGAATTATAACATTACTGGTATAGATTTGGGTTTTAATAAACAATTTTGTATATGACTGCTTTACATTGATCTAGACTGTAATAGAATTGCATGTCTGGAAATTTCTGCTGAAAGACTGTAAACAAAGGGAAATGATAAACTGCAACCTATCCAGTTGTGGGCAGACGCGTGTGGTGAGGCTAGGCTTCCTCCAGCACCTTGCTTAGTGAGAGCCAGGAAGAGGGTAAGTAGTCACAGGAGAACATTCAGAGATGGAAACTGAGAGGGGTATAAGCCTGAAGCCTGCAGCAGGATGGCGTTAGTGATTTCACAGGCACCCGGCCTTCAGGGAGAATCACTGGGCGTTTAGGGTCAAGGCCCAGGAGGATAGTTTTTCCTTCTACATAGATGGCACCCCAAAATGTAAACAATTCAGCAAGAATTCAGAGAGAGTGGAAAGGCCATGGCACTAGGAGTATATAGACCTGAGTCGGAAATGAACTTGACTACTTAAGAGACAGTCTCAAGCAATTTTCTTGACTTTTCTCAGTTCTATCCTTGTCTGTTTTAAAATCTGGAGATGTGAACGATATTATCTTCATTTAAAATATATGTTGAAATTGGTATAGCCACTATGGGGAACATGACAGTTCCTTAAAAACTAAGAGTAGAGTTACTGTATGATCCAGCTATCCTCTCCTGGGCATATATTCAGCAACAGCTCCACTTCAAAAAGACAGATGTACCCCAGTGCTCATAGGAGCACTATTTATGATAACCAAGACATGGGAGCAACCTACATTTTCCATCAATAGACAAACGGGTAAAGAACATGCATTGTGTATAACCCCCCACACACACACACAAACATACAGTGGAATATTATTCAGCCATAAAAAAGAATGAAACAATGCCATCTGAAGCAACGTGAACGGACCTAGAGGTTATCATACTAAGTGACGCATATCAGACAGAAGAATACAATTAACATATGATATCACTTAGACACAGAATCTAAAAGAATTGATAAAAGTGGACTTATTTACAAAATCAAAATAGACTCACAGATATGGGTTAAAAACTTATGGTATCAAAGGGGAAAGAAAGGGAGGAGCATTTAAATTAGGAATTTGGGATTAACATACACAGACTATCATTTAAATTAAAAGACACTTTCTCCTTGGAAGACCAACTTAGACATCATATTAAAAAGCAAAGACATTACTTTGCCTACAAAGGTCTGTCTAGTCAAAGTTATGGTTTTTCCAATGGTCATGTATGGATGTGAGAGTTGGACTATAAAGAAAGCTGAACACCAAAGAATTGAGGCTTTTAAACTCTGGTGTTGGAGAAGACTCTTGAGAGTCCCTTGGACTGCAAGGGGATCCAACCAGTCTATCCTCAAGGAAATCAGTCCTGAATATTCATTGGAAGGACTGATGTTGAAGCTGAAACTCCAATACTTTGGCCACCTGATGAGAAGAACTGACTCATTGGAAAAGACCCTGATGCTGGGAAAGATTGAAGGCGGGAGGAGAAGGGGATGACAGAGGATTAGATGGTTGGATGGCATCACCGACTCAGTGGACATGAGTTTGAATAAACTCTGGGAGTTGGCAATGGACAGGGAGGCCTGGTGTGCTGCAGTCCATGGGGTCGCAAAGAGTTGGACACAACTGAGTGACTGAACTGAACTGAATTATTATTTATAAAATAGATAAACAAGGACCTACTGTATAACATAGGGACCTGTATTCACTATCTTGCAATAACCTATAATACATATATATGTTGTTTAGCTGCTAAGTTTTGTCTGACTCTTGTGACCATGGACTAGAGCCCACCAGGCTCCCCTGTCCATGGGATTCTCCAGGCAAGAATACTGGAGTGGGTTGCCAACCCAGAGATTGAACCTGCATCTCCTGCATTGGCAGGTGGATTCTTTACCACTGAAGCATCAGGGAAGCCCTGTATATATACAGAGAGACACACACGTGTGTGTGTGTGTGTGTGTGTGTGTGTGTGTGTGTGTGTATAAAATCACTAATGTGTACACCTGAAACTAACACAACATTGTTAATCAACTTCACTTCCCCCCAAAAGCTGTAAATAAGGCTTGAAAGGGAGCTTCACAAAAGAAGATTTAGAAATGGTTAATAAGCACATGAAAAAGGAAAAAGTAGGTTAAAACCACACCCTCGCAAAAAAAAATAAAACCACACCCCAATGAGATGCCACCTCACTAACAGCACAGAATGTTGAGTCTGGAACAACTAGAAGAATGTAGTGTTTCTAGCTGAAATGTAAAATGCTAACCTTGGAAAACTATTTAGCAATTTCCTTTAAACATATTCTCACCGTACAATCCAGCAATTCCCTCACAGATATTTAGCCAAGGGAAATAAAAACATACTTCCACAAAAAGTCCTTCATAGAATGTCTGAAGTAAACTGAAAGTAGCTCAGTCATGTCCAGCTCTTTGTGGGCCCATGGACTCTTTGTGAGTCTACCAGGTTCCTCTGTCCATGGGATTCTCCAGGCCAGAATACTGGAGTGGGTAGCCATTCTCTTCTCCAGGGGATCTTCCCAACCCAGAGATCAAATCCATGTCTCCTACATTGCAGGCAGATTCTTTACCCTCAATGAGCCACCAAGGAAGCCCTTAGAGAATGTTTAGAGCAACAGTGTTAAGGATAGCTGAGACAGAAAATAACTCAAATGTTCAGAAACAAAACCCATAAATAATGACATTCACACAAAGGAATACCATCTGAGTAATGAAGAAAAAAAGGGCTATTGATACATAAAAATATATGTTGATGAATTTGAGAATATTATACTAAGTAAATAAAAGGTGCCAGACTCATAAAAGAATACAGAGTATAAGCAAACATCCTTAGGAAGTTCTATGACAGGCCAATCTAATCTTTGTTACTCAAAATGAGGACAGTGGTTGCTGGCGAGGGCTGGGAGGATGACTGAAGGGGGCTGTGCAGAAACTGTGTGTGGTGATGGAAACGATCTGCAACCTGATTAGGTCCTCGCCGATACCAGTGAATACATTTTTCAATATTTATGCAATTGTATCTTTAATATCTGAGCATTTTACTATCTATCAATTTTGACTTAGGTTAAAAGAAAAAACGATACATGTCTTGGCGTCAGAAAAATGTGCTGATATAATACTTTAAAATAACTAGAGACTGGGTCAACATTCAATAATGGCATTTGTTTTATTACTATGATCTGTTTTGAATGCCACCTTTTATAGTTATTCATTATAAGTTTATTTAAAGTTTTGTTCACTTTCTTCTTCAGGGTCCTAACTTTATCTTGTATGCCTACTTTCTCTCAGAAGCCTGCAAGAACCATCACCTTGGTGTAAGGGTGACCAAAAGCAGAAATTTTAGTTCACCACTCCTGTGCCCATGCAGTAACACTGGCAGTGTTCATTCTTTGTAGATTACAAAAGGAAATGCAAGTGTGCTTCCGATTAGTCAGTCCTCCTCTTTCTGACATTCACCACCTCCACTTCCCTTTGAAAAGTCTGAACTGGGATTGAGACCTGGCCCTGAAATAATTTACAAGGCAAGAGATGTCTCTGACAATTTTTCCTAGTTATTTTGAATATATTG
The DNA here is from genome assembly GCA_006410935.1 of Redunca redunca. Classification (NCBI taxonomy): domain Eukaryota; kingdom Metazoa; phylum Chordata; class Mammalia; order Artiodactyla; family Bovidae; genus Redunca; species Redunca redunca. The sequence goes on from SJYQ01003851.1 coordinate 784,987, forward strand.
CTTAAGGGAGAAACAAAACTTTAAATAAATTGCAAAGAGAAAGATAACATTGCCATTTAAATATGTTTATCTGAAATGTTGCTTTAGAATTTGTTGTTCATCTTATTTACGATATTTGTCCTTGAATCATTGTGGGGTGTAATATTACATCAAATCTGTCAAAACCCAAACTCTTGTCAATGAAGGAATTCAAAAGAGTATGCAGTAGTTTCTAAAAATCTTTCTCAGCAAAGATTTCCAAAAAACACTATAAACAGAAATATCACTGGAAGAAGTATTTAACGTTTTACAGAAACACTCAGATAGGGGACTTACTTGTTTCTATACATTTTATTCTGTTAGCTAAGCATCATTTTGTGTTCTATATTTACTCCTATACACACACTGCTGAAAGACATATTCGTTTTTGTATGAGTTATATTTACTTCACCCCATTACTTTTAGAAATTTTTTTATGTGTTGCAGAAAAGGCAAAGATTAAGTCTGAAAAATAAATTCAGAAATATAAGTAGGACTTGTCTAAATACCATTTCTAGACTCTGCCAAATATCAAAACTACCTGGGTGGTTTAAAGAGTAAAGGAATTTAAAAATATTATAAAACATAATAAAGGCAAATTCAAATGGAAAGAGTGTTCCAATTATTTTGTTGCTTAAGAATTTTGTTTTATTGAACATTACTTGAAATAGGAGGGCTAGCAACAAAAAGTAAGATTTGTTTCCTTCGTGAGTATAATTTTTCCTGCAATGTCATTATTATAAGATAATTCAACTCAAAGTGAAAATAATCAAGTAGGGAAGTGCAATTAAAGAGATAAGTACACAATACTATACTAGTTTCAAAGATTAAATAAAAAATATTTTTTCAGTGATGAACATGAACATGATGTCCTTTTTAGGATTTAAGATAATGAATATGGCATAAACTCTATTTGTCACATGTATCGTATTAGGTAAGGTACAGCCCAAGCTGATATAATAAAGAAACATAAAATACAGCAGCTTCAAGGAGAAGTGCCGATTCAGAAGTGAGCAGTCCAGTGTTGGTCCTGTGGCTCCGCCATCCTCTGTGACTTCCATCTCTAATTCCTTGTCATCTCTTAGCCAGGGGGAAGGGGCACAGACCTGAGTGTCACGTGTGCTCATGCATTCTGGGAGGGGACAAGGCCTGAGGATGGAAATGTAACACTTTTCTGCCTTGGCCAGAACTTAGTCACAACGCCATCCTCAACTATAACAAAGGCCAAACACACATCTGCCTTTAGCTGGGTGGCCCGGCGTCTTGCTAAAATCAGGTAGGTGGGCTCATTATTAAAGTCACTGCCTTTGGAGGAAATCAGAAGTGACAATCAATGGAAAGTTCTTTCCAAAAGAAAATAATCATCAGGATGTTTCAGAACAGTGGTGATTATTTATACATGCGCTCTTCTTTAATGCACCCACCACCTGGGAGAGAGGAACCTCTTTATTCACTCTGAAGGCAGGGTCTGTTTTTCGCTATTTTGTATACCCCTAGTGCCTACTTAGGGCTTCCCTGATAGCTCAGTTGGTAAAGAATCGGCCTGCAATGCAGGAGATCCTGGTTGGATTCCTGGGTCAGGAAGATCCCCTAGAGAAGGGATAGGCTACCCACTCCAGTATTCTTGGGCTTTCCTTGTGACTCAGCTGGTAAAGAATCCACCTGCAATGTGGGAGACCTGGGTTCGATCCCTGGGTTGGAGAGGTCTCCTGGAGAAGGGAAAGGCTACCCACTCCAGTATTCTGGACTGGAGAATTCCATAAACTGTACAGTCCGTGGGGGTCGCGAAGACTCAGACACTGCTGAGTGACTTTCATTTTCAGTGCCTAGGATAGTTCCTGATAGACAGTAAGCACTTCAAGACTCTTTGCTGAATGACAAAAGAGATGTGAATGGACCTAGAGACTGACATAGAGTGAAGCGAGACCTAAAGAGAAAAGTACCATATATGAACACATATATGCGGAATGTAGAAAAACAGTACAGATGAACCCATCTCTGGGCCAGGAATAGTCACACAGATGTAGAGAACAAATGCATGGACACCAAGGAGGGTGGGATGAATTGGGAGATTGAGATGGACATTTACACACTATTATGTATAAAACAGATAACTAATGAGAATCTATTTTATAATGTGGTGACTGAAATGGGACGGAAATTTCAAAAAGAGACCATGTATGTATGCGTGTGGCTGATCCACTTTGCTATACAGCAAAAACTAACACAACTCCGTAAAGCAACTATACTCACACAGATTTAAACAAAATAAGAATTTTTTAAAAAGGCAAACCAAATTGATACTCAAAAGGATCAATTATCCTTGCCAAGGTCAAACAGCTTCTAGCTGTTGGAGACAGGATTCTATCCAGATCTATTTGAAGTTTTTCTCCTAAGTGATTTTCCTGCAAGAAAGTTCCTGTGATAAAACAATCCATCTGCTTGAGAGAGGCTCTCCCTCTGTAAACTGGAATATAAAATCTGTAATGACTATAGCTTTGTCAGCAAAGGATTTGTTGTATTTCTTTTGTGGAATGTGAAAGATACTCATGTTGGTCTCATAAATTTCCTGAGAAATCACCCACTGTTTTTTCAGCCTTTTTGATGTCAGAGAGGAATGTGGTTGACTAATTTGCAAATGAGTAATTCTAGCAAGAAGGTTCATTTCCAATGAGCTGCATTTTAGCTTATAATTATAAATTACTAGTAAGGTTAACCCCTGATTAATGGATGTTTTAACAAATGCTCAATGCTAGAATACTCACGTATGCTCATCTCTTCCTTTGCCCATCAACTGTAACGATTTCTGAACTGATCCCTTCAAAAACCATTAAATCTGGTAATGGACTGACTGGGCTCCCATCCATATGATGGTTTCAGTATTAATGCTCACTCAAGAAAGAAAAAGTTTGCTGATTCTTCTTTATCCTCGAAAGTAAGAATTCAGAGAGTTTGCTGAATATTTAACATGGGGTGAAATTTCCATCAATGTGAGAAACATCACAGATTCTCAGTGAGGATGTATGTGTGTGGAGGTGATCACATGGAAGATTCCTAAGAGATCAAAGACTATATCTAGCGTTTACAAATTTCAAAGTTATGAAATAACATAGGTGGGATGCCCTAAGTGGGTAATTGACATCTGGAAAAATACGGATGCTATGATATTATTTATACACAGGTGAAAAGGAGCTGGTAGGAGACAGTTGGAATACATATACAGTTGTTGCTGCTGCTGCTAAGTTGCTTCAGTTGTGTCTGACTCTGTGACCCCAGAGATGGCAGCCCACCAGGCTCCCCCGTCCCTGGGATTCTCCAGGCAAGAACACTGGAGTGGGTTGCCATTTCCTTCTCCAATGCATGAAAGTGAAAAGTGAAAGTGAAGTCGCTCAGTCGTGTCTGACCCTCAGCGACCCCATGGACTGCAGCCTACCAGGCTGCTCCATCCATGGGATTTTCCAGGCAAGAGAACTGGAGTAGGGTGCCATTGCTTTCTCCGAGATATATAGTTACTTTCTCCCAAATCACCACTCTCATTTATTTGTACCTTAATTTTGTGGACAGTTCTTCTGAAGGTGGGGATTTTTTAATTATCCAGGTCACTTTTGCCTTTTGTAATATGGTGGATGAATTAGGAGAAACCCTAAGTTTTGTGACCCTATAGTTTATGTGTCAACTTGACAGGCTACAGGGGACTTGTTAACCATGACTTCTGTGTGTATCTTCGAGGGTGATTCTGGAAAAGCTTAGCATTTGAATCCATGGGTTGAATAAAGCAAATGACCCTCTCCAGCATGGGTGGGCATCATCCAATCCACTGAGGGCCTCAAGAAAACAAGAGTTGAAAGGAAGAGGGGTTCACCCATTTTTCCCCCCACCTCACTGCTTGAGCTGGTACATTTCACCTAATTTTCTCCAACCTCAGTGTGGGAGTTATATCATCAGCTCTACTGATTCTCAGGCTCCTGCAGGAGGGCTGAATTATACCACCAGCTTTCCTGGGTCTCCAGCTTGCAGAAATATCACCCATTTATCTATCTATCTATCTCTGAATATATGTATCCATGTGTCTTTCTATGGATCTGTCCATTATATATGTATGTATGTAGCTATCTGTGTACCTATATTATAGGTTCTGCTTCTCTGGAAAACCTGACTAACCCAGTGTTTTCCCTCTGCCTACTGTCCACTTCTTTTCCTGTAAAAAAATTCATGAACACTTGCTAGGTCAACGTGTTGGCAAAATAAAGACTATGCACGTCCCAGTCAGCCTCGCAGCGACGTTTCGGAGAAAAAACACAGATGATTTATCTTTGTTTAGGAAAGAAGGAAAAAAAACCCTTTATAAAACTATGTTAAGTGGTTTTAGATATTTTATCCCTTTAACTTTCCTAATAACCTAAAGAAAACTGTATTTTTATGTCTAATTTGACAATGTGGGAATTGATACTTAAAGAGAATATTATTTGTCCATGGCCTCCCAGATAATAAAAAGGGCAAGATCTAAGTGAGCCTTTGATTCCAAGTCTAGTGTTTCTATTTAGCCATAAGTGGCAATATTGTTTTCCTCTTTGGCACTTGATAATATTGACTGAATTACTGACTTACAGCATTCAACCCCAAACACACTGATGCTCCAATTACTCTATCTAATTAGCTGAACAGACTTACCCAAGTAATTCTATTTTTGTTATTATAATGTTAATGATCTTGAACAATGTATTATGATATTTGCACCTCTAATAAGTATCTCATTGATAATAACAAGGAAATCTAGCCTCCTCACTGACTTTCTAGCAAAACAGGCAAATCATTGGAGGCCTGCACTTAGAAGTGAAGCGATTTGTTTTTTTTAAAAAAAAAAAAACAAGCTATTCTGCTTTACAAATTATTGTACAAATCATTATTATTCAGTACATTTTTTCAATTGAATCAAAAGCATCTATACACTTTCTGTATTATGGGCAACTATGGATAGCTGAAGTGGGGAACGTAAGTTCAAAAGAAATTTTAAAAAAGTAGATACATAAAGAGGCCTAATACGTGTGCATGGGCATGGGTATGCATGCGTGTGTGTGTACACACATGTATGTGAAAGAAAGGGAGAAAGATAAGTTGGAAAAAACACTTTCAAATTTAAAACACGTTTAGTGCAAAAACAATATCCCTGAAGAATTTTTCAAGTACAAAGTGCCTGTGGAGAAATGAGTCTGACTGCAGAAAATTATTCTAGAGCTTCGGAGGGATTGACTCTGCTTGCTAGATATTTCTTAATGATGTATTTGACTTCCACAGGTATATATTGTGGAAAGTGCTTAGCCTGATGTCTGTGCATGCATGCTAAGTCATTTCGGTCATGTCTGACTCTGTGAGATCCTATGGACTGTAGCCCGCCAGGCTCCTCTGTCCATGGGATTCTCTAGGCAAGAATATTGGAGTGGGTTGCCATTTCCTCCTCCAAGGGATCTTCCCCACCCAGGGATAAACTCATGTTTCTCACGCCTCCTGCACTGGCAGGCAGATTCTATTCCTCTAGAGGCACCTGGGACATGCTTATGTAGCACAGTGGTTAATAAATACTCTGGAGTCCAGCAGTCTGAGTCCTGGTTCTGTCATTTACTTGCTAAAAGATTTGGTAAAAATCATTTAAGCCTTGTCAGCCTCAGTTTATCTAACTGGTGTTAGCCCACCTGTGAGCTGGCATCGATCAGAGCACACTTCTCTTAGGAATATTGTGAGAATCAAGGGAGACATAGAGTTTTGCATATAGTTTGGCACATAGTAGGTGCTGCAATAAATGGCATTTTTTGCTGGTATTATGGGCTGTGCAAACCTTTCCACTATTGCTAGTGTACATATTCAGTAGTTTTCCAGGTGTTTATTATATCGCTGGGTAAACAATATTATCTCCTTATTTTGTGGACTACTATTAGCATTGGTTTTCTCCTTGTTTCCTACTCAAGGTCTAATAATAAAATATAGTTCAGAGTCTTCACATAAAAAAACTTTCCTATGTTTACAGTAATAGTCTATTCAGAAAAGAGAAAAAAAAATCTGAAACCAGATTTTGTTTCCTGAAAATACACAATACTTGTTTCAAAAATAACCCCATCCTCCATCAAGCTGGCAGGAACTGTCTTCCCCTCCCACGCTTGTCCTCCTGCAGGCCAGGAGCGCTCGTTACGCTCATTTGGCAGACTGCAGAAACCAGGACACAAAGTCTAACTAACATGACCAATAAGAGAAAAATCACTTGCAAGTCATGCCGAGCATTTTGAAATTTCAAAACGTTTCCCCCTGTGATTCAGACAAGCAAAGCACAGAGAGAGAAAGCAGGTGCTTTCACCCCGTCACTGTCACGAGATAGAAGCTCTTACTCTTTCTCATAAAAAATTCTTTACCTAAATTCCATTTGACAATATACACATCCATGCTTTTTGTTTCTGTATGTCATCAAACGTATATCCCACAGTTGGAGTCAACCTCTACAGTTGTACTGCAAGTTCTAAGCATAAAAGATAGTGTGGAAATAACACCAGAGACTTGGGGAAAATAATAACTATTAAGCATTTAATCTCTACTCATGATCATAAGATAATGTATCAGTAAAGGACACTTACTGATAAACATTCTACCTGCCAAGGTAGACGGTGCAAGAGACACAGCTTTGATTCCTGGGTCAGGAAGATCCCTTGGAGTAGGAAATAGCAAATGGCTCCAGTATTCTTTTCTGGAAAACTTCATGGACAGGGGAGCCTGACAGGCTACAGTCCATGGCATCCCAAAGGGTCGGACACAACTGAATGACTGAGCACACACATACACAAAGGACATTGACCGGAATAGGGTCAATAATGAAAAGAAACTCATCATCTTTATTCTCTAGTCTTGCAACTAAGTAGTTTTGTGCAGTAATGTTATACCATGCTCTGATTTCTGCCTGGAAATGACAAATTGCTGCATAAACCTTTGAATTAGACTAACATAAAGATAAAATCATTTATGTTTATTCTTATGGATATAAGAATAAGCTCAATTCCAGAAAAATAAATGACCCAATCAAAAAATGGGCCAAAGACCTAAATAGACATTTCTCCAAAGAAGACATACGGATGGCTAACAAACACATGAAAAGATGCTCAACATCACTCATTATCAGAGAAATGCAAATCAAGACCACAATGAGGTACCACTTCACACCAGTCAGAATGGCTGTGATCCAGAAGTCTGCAAGCAATAAATGCTGGAGAGGGTGTGGAGAAAAGGGAACCCTTTTACATTGTTGGTGGGAATGCAAACTAGTACAGCCACTATGGAGAACAGTGTGGAGATTCCTTAAAAAATTGCAAATA